>CM076570.1:1499479549-1499949407 GCA_034641835.2 Pinus albicaulis | reverse complement strand
AAGCTGTTGATCATCATACTGTATGTAGATGATCTGATTTTGACGGGTGATGAGCGGTTGATACTTTCATGCAAGGAGGATCTTGCACGAGAGTTTGAGATGAAGGACTTGGGCATCCTTCATTATTTCCTGGGATTGGAGATTTGGCAGCGCAGCGGAGGACTGTTTGTTTCTCGGGGCAAGTATGCCCGGGAGATTCTGGAGAGGTTCAACATGCAAGGCTGCAAGCCTGTTGACACTCCTCTTCCTGGTGGTTGGAGGAAGGAGGATGCTACTTTGGCGGAGGTAGTGGATGCCACTGTCTATCGACAGTTGGTGGGGTCGCTTATGTATCTGGTCAATACACGACCCGATATATGCTATGCAGTTAACCAGCTTTCGCAAGCTATAGTTAAGCCTACCAAGCTCTTTTGGAAGGCAGGCAAGCATGTATTGCGCTATATTAGAGGCACATCGGGATATTGTCTATGGTACAGACAGGAGGATGGAGCGAAGCTTTCTGGCTTCACTGATGCAGATTGGGCAGGGAGCCCAACGGACCGGAAGAGCACATCTGGAGGAGTTTTCAGCATTGGGTCGACAGCAGTTTCCTGGTACAGCAGGAAGCAGAGATCCGTGGCACTCAGTTCAGCAGAGGCCGAGTACATGGCAGCTAGCTTGGCTGCATGCGAGGCTATTTGGATGAGGAAGATCCTCGCAGGATTGTTCAGGTTGCATTTGGAGCCTACGGTGATCTACTGTGATAACCAGAGTTGCATTAAACTCTCGGCTAATCCAGTATTTCATGATAGGTCCAAACACATCGACATCAGGTACCATCATATCAGAGATTGTGTTCAGCGGAGAATCATGATGCTTTCATATGTTCCCACGGAGGATCGGGATGCCGACATCCTGACGAAGGCGCTCACCAAGAGCAAGTTCGAATTCCAGATTTTGACTGGCGATGAGCAGTTGATACTTTCATGCAAGAAGGATCTTGCATGAGAGTTTGAGATGAAGGACTTGGGCATCCTTCATTATTTCCTCGGATTGGAGATTTGGCAGCGCAGCGGAGGACTGTTTGTTTCTCAGGGCAAGTATGCCTGGGAGATTCTGGAGAGGTTCAACATGCAAGGCTGCAAGCCTGTTGACACTCCTCTTCCTGGTGGTTGGAGGAAGGAGGATGCTACTTCAGCGGAGGTAGTGGATGCCACTGTCTATCGACAGTTGGTGGGGTCGCTTATGTATCCGGTCAATACACGACCCGATATACGCCATGCAGTTAACCAGCTTTCGTAAGCTATGGTTAAGCCTACCAAGCTCTTTTGGAAGGTAGGCAAGCATGTATTGCGCTATATCGGAGGCACATCGGGATATGGTCTATGGTACAGATAGGAGGATGGAGCGAAGCTTTCTGGCTTCACTGATGCAGATTGGGCAGGGAGTCCAACGGACCGGAAGAGCACTTCTGGAGGAGTTTTCAGCATTGGGTCGACAGCAGTTTCCTGGTACAGCAGGAAGCAGAGATCCGTGGCACTCAGTTCAGCAGAGGTCGAGTACATGGCAGCAAGCTTGGCTGCATGTGAGGCTATTTGGATGAGGAAGATCCTCGCAGGTTTGTTCAGGTTGCATTTGGAGCCTACAGTGATCTACTGTGATAACCAGAGCTGCATCAAGCTCTCGGCCAATCCAGTATTTCATGATAGGTCCAAACACATCGACATCAGGTACCATCATATCAGAGATTGTGTTCAGCGGAGAATCATGATGCTTTCATATGTTCCCACGGAGGATCAGGATGCCGACATCCTGACAAAGGCGCTCACCAAGAGCAAGTTCGAATTCCACAGAGGCAGGATAGGGGTTGCAGATAATCCATATCTTGCTGAGAGGGAGTGTTGAGAATGCATCAAGATGATGGAGCTTAGTGAAATGAAGTCGCCTTCACTAAGTGGGCCCGCAGGCAAATTCTGGCGCAAAGTCTATTTTTAGACTATGTCTATTTTTAGACACATGGAGCATGGTCCAGGGGTTGCAGTATGTTATTCTTGGAGTATTGGTCATGTTGGTAAAAATAGATGGACCTTTGTTTTTGGACCTATAGGTCGAAGTCTATTTTTAGACTGCCTATCCTAAAAATAGGGAAGTCAAATATTATTTACCCTTAATAATATTTGGACTCTAAACTTCAGTTTACTCTCTTGGAGCACTTCAGTTCGAGCTACAGAAGTGGCTCATGCATCTGACAGAGGAATCACGTGATTCCCAAGGGTTTGATGGCACATGCATGGTTGACTTCAGTTAGGACTTCAGTGGCAGAAGTTTGGTGGAGTTAATGAGACAACTAGTGGAGTTGTGTTCTGTTTATTTTAGTTGAACTGATTGAGATTAGTTTAACTAGCTAATAAATTAGTTATGAGTGGAGTGAATTAAATATTATTTAATTCATTATTTAGTAACTCATTATTCAACTCAAGAACACATCAATTCACTACAGTGCATGATTAGTTCAGTGGAGACCAGTGAAAGAGGTAGATGAAAGGGTGGAGTTAGCTATCAGTGGCGACATCATTTGTGCATGAGATTTGCACCACACTTGGAGGAATTGCCCATGATGATTGCGCAGTCAAGCCAAGGAGATTCGAACCTTGGATCTCTATATAGACAGGCCATGATTGCGCAATAGAGGCAAGGCAATTAGTGGTGAGTTTTGAACCAGTAACCTGTTCAAAACTGAGCTAGATTGTGAGTAACTTCATGAGAAAGTACTGAGTACTTGTGAGGAGTATTGTACTGAGTTGGTTACTTGATTTCTCCATTATAATATACACAATAGCTGCGGGGTTTTCAGCTATAAGCTTTCCCCATACATACTGTGTTAATGTGTATGATGATTTAATGTGTTATCGCTTGATTTATTTTCTGCATGTTTGATGATCTGAGTGGAAGAGATTATGTGTTGCATATAAATTCGAATTGCATGTGATCAGGATAGTCTCGGTGGATAATTAATCATTATTCAGCAAATTTCTACATCCACCATCATAGATCAGATCTAAACCTATAAAATATTTCTAAAGAAAATGTTAGTCGTCCCCAGTATGGTTGCCATTAATGTTAACACTCAGTAATTTCTCCAGGTTCAAGAGATAACTCACCGAGGTAACCACAAACCAACTTCAAACTCTAGGATCTAGCCTTCCTAGGGTTCAGAGAGTGCTCTCTCTTTAAAGTTTAACTTTGTTTTAACTTGTGAATATTAGGCTAGTTATGAAAGTGCAGTTTTGGTTTTTTTTATAGATTTGGTGGGGAAAAATCACTTGAAAAGATGGATAGTGGGAAATCTATTTGTCCATTGGGCTATGGAGTCAAAATCAAGCAAACAGGACTTGGATCAATGGAAAAAATGTCAAATGTTTTCACAGCAAGATAGATAACCCTTGGAGATCTTGGAAAGTTTTTTTTGTGAGGTGGTATGATCGGGATAAAGGACACTTAAGAATCCTTAAATCCAGAAAAGGGAAGTAGTAGAAAGAGGTCAAATGAGATAGGGACCAATTAAGGGTTCCCTACACTGGAAATCAGAGGAAAACATATAAATGATAACTAGATAAAATAGGGTACTCTTAAACAATCCTATAGTAATATTCCTAGTTATACATTCAGATTTAGCATAAACATAAATGGTTGCATGTAACAAAGAAGGAAAACAATGACAAGTTTCAGAAAATACTTCACTCCAAATAGCTCATCACATGAATCCTGAAGTATGATGCCAATTTGGTTTAATGTAGCCTGCTACTCAAAATTTTGACACACAAAAACTTTAAAGTCCAATAAGAAATGACTATAACAATCCCAACAATTTTATTCCACCAAAATACTTCAAAGAGTGAAGTATTTATACAAATTCTAAACAATAATATCTTGAAAAAATATCAAGATTGGTTTAAAAATATCTCCAACTGTTTTACATAAATAGAACTTAAGTAAAGGAAACTCAAAAATAATGCATATATTTGGCACTATTTTTTATGGATTGGTGATGACAAAGAGGAGAACTCGAATTTGATCTCAACTCTTAGTTGATGATGAGGCATCCAAGTCACTAACTGTCTCCTTTCTTTGTGCATTCTGCTCCAGCAATTCTGCAAAATTGGGGTCCAATGATACCTTTTTATTTCTCAATTCGAAATATATCTGTAAAACTTGAAAGAGGTTATTGTATATAAATATGTTTTTGAGATAAACCTCTCTCATTTCCCTAAAATTCTTCTCCAGATGTTCATAATAGGCTCTGCAAAAAGATGTTTAAAATAGAGTTTTCCATTGTCTGAAAAATAGGTTGTAAATGTGTGCATGTATCTCTAATTCTGTAATACTTGTGCAAAATATGAGATAGGGTTTTGTATATGGATCTCTTATGAATAAAAATATCCTTCCATTTTGTAAGATGTATTTCTGATTGGCCACAATATTCTCTGTAAACTGATGACTTAACAGGAATTTTCTATAAAATGTGCTTTCAAATATTGTTTAATATTTCCAAATTCATAATGGATGTTAGAAACGTGAGAGAGATTTTTGTAGATGGACATCATAGGAACATAAACCTCCTTCAGTTGTGCAAAATTAATCTTGGATTAGACACAATATTTTCTGCAAAACTATGACTTAAACATGAAAATTATGCAAAAATGTCCCTTCTTGCTATGTTTTCATCTTTTAACCTTATTGTTCTTTTAACTATTTTTACTTTCACTTTGGATAAACTTCATTGTTGTTGAAATTATTTTCATCTTTATTTACCATTTACTGCCTCTGTATTTACTTTTATTGTTTATCTTGACTGTTATGTAACTTCTTCTGATTTGACTTTCACTCTGACTTTCATCTGATACACTTTAACTCTGATGCTCTTTGACTGTTTTGGTTTCACTGTCACTGTGAATTCTTACTTTACATTTACCATTTTTTGTGTAATTTCATCTTTCTAATCTCTCTCTGACTTGATTTTAGTCTTTATTTGCATACAAATTGTTTGTTGAATGAAGCTTTTGAATTAAAATCTGAGAATTTGGAGCAAACAATTTTGTCAACTAGTATTGAAACTATTGGCCCAATTTCATATCCTTGGAATAATCTGCAACAATCAAACAATTTCATTAATAAAACCCTGGTCTGAAGAGAAGCCAATAATGATTTTTAGGGAACAGGGAATATAGTGAAAGGAGTTCTAGCCATAGCAGGGGTTTTCTCGCAATTTTGACCTTCAAGTCTTAGGAACTCTGTTTTTTAGGATTTTTATACACTTATGTAAGCTTAGACTATTTACAGAAGTATTTTTGGCTTAGAAAGGGGTTCTTCGATGAAAATAGGCAAAGTATGGTCTTTCTTTGGACTTTTCCTTCCAAATTTGGATTCTTCAAAAAGGATTTTTCAGTCCTTTACTGGGCTTAAACAAGAAACAAGGGTTTCCTGAGTTGTTCAGTGAATAATTGGGTTGAAAAAGTCTTTTAAGGTCAGGTAAAAGAGTTTTGGCTATCTTCAGAGGATTTCTGGCTTAATTTAGAGTTTAAATAGTTTATAGAAACTATAAAAACTCAAAATTTCCCTTTAAAACAACGCACAGCAAGAAACATGTTTTTTGCAGAAATTTTGACAGGGTTTGGCCTGTTTTTTGAGTTTTTTGGCAAGTTTCTTATTGACAATTTTGGAATTTATGAATGGAATTTATCTTTTAAAAGGTTTTTTCAAATTGAAAATAGGTTTAATTTGGAATAAAAACCTGTTATTTGGAGGAATAGAGTTTCGAAAATGGTTTCTGAAGTCTTTGAATAGGTTGGACAGTTCCTTGATAATCTTTGGAGCAATGCAGAGCTCCTCAGTAATCTTCAATGATCGCAGGGCATTTTTTGCAGGCTTTCAGGCATGAAAGTGGTGGAAAAAGGATGTTTTTTACAATCTAGAAGGTGCAAGTAGAGGTTAAGGTTAATGCGCAAAAGATAAGGAATGAAATGCATTTTCGAAGGTTTTATATGCATTTTGTTATATTACTTTGGCATTGATTGATTGTCACATCGGCGGGAAGGGTGGTTTCGGGGTTAAATGGATCGAAAACCATAGTGGTTATCACGCGGCTTTATGGCAGTAAACGATTTTGGGCTTAACCTATGCAATCCAATGTTTGAAGGGCACGTGGAGGAGTGATAAAACTGTGAAACTGCCCATTTTGTGCAGCTTTGGAGTTCGGGTGATCGTGCATATTTTCTGCATGATATTGGATGTCAACCGTCAGATCTAAGAGTTGAACGCAAATAGTTGAGATCTGATGGGAAGGTGCATCAGAATGGGAGGTGGGACCAGGAATGATTACATAGGCGGTAATGGTTTTTGAACTTTATAAATAAACATTTAATTAATTCAAAACCTTGGGTTATATGAATATAGGCGGGGGATAATGTTTTATTAAAACATTTGTAAAATGTTTCAAATTTTATATGCGGGCGCGATAGTATTTATATAGCTTTCAACCTTTGAATAGTTTTCAAACTATAGGGGGCGGGCTTATTTCAATAGAGATAGGTTTAGACCAAAGGGTTTGTAGGGCAGGGTTTATTTGTGCACGTGGGGTTAATAAAATTTGTTCTAAACGTAAAATAATGGGTTTTGGGGGGTTAATGTAAATATAAGGGATTTAATATCTACGGGAGGGTGTAATTAGGGATTTACTACAATAAGTTAGGTGTTAATATGAATAAAGGGATAGTAAAAGGAAACAAAACACATATTATCTCTAAGTAAAGTATAAAAATAAAGCATTGCTCATCTTTTATATGACTTCACTAATACTTAGGATAAATGCATTTTAAGGGTTTTTATGAATGATTTTGAAGGGAATGAAATTAATTATTTTAGGGTTTCAATTTTACTAAGTAAGAATGTGTCTTTACTTAGAAAAAATGGGTTTTGATGTATGAATGAAGGGTAAATGGGTTTTCCCTGATGATGCTTTATTGCATGCTTTCTCAACTGCTTTCTACCTACCCATATTTATTTCCAACATTTTTTCTTCATTTTAGTAGGTGCATTTAGGCTTGCAACCTTAAATAATTTTTCTTTCGAAACATAAAAACTATCTAAATCTACCTTATTTCATCTGAAGGCTCAGATTAAACTGTTGAGCTCCTCATTATTCTCTACCTATGTACTGATTTGTCAAGTTTAAAATGTTTGACAAATATTTATTCTATCTAAAACATGAAATTGAAAACATGAAAAGTTAAGATTAAACTGTTTAACTGATCATGGATTATGGCATTTATTGACACTCTGTACATAATCATTATTCTTGCAGTAAAAGTAAAAGTAGTGGGCATTTGGACTTGCTCACTTTCAGGTCTTATTTTTATCTCTTTTTTCTTTTGGGGTCTACATTTTTCTAAGTCCTTTGATCTTTCTTTTAGGACTTTTTACCCTCTTTTTCATTTTTTATTATTTATTATTATCAAAATATGGGAAAACAACTTGCAAAAAGAAAGGTATGTACATATTCACAAGACTATCAAAGTCAATTCAAAAATTATGAATCCTATATTTATAGGACCCTAAAAGCCACCATACTTGGTATGATGATGAGGTGGTGTCGCAGCAAGAGGCATTGTTGCGGTGGATTCTCTTGAGAGAGTATGGCTACCATACTTGGTGTGATGGTGGCATGATGTGGTAGCAAGAGGCATTGTTGCGGTGGTTGCCATTGAGAGAGTATGGTTCAACATTTCACATGTCAAACCATATGTCTCTATTTCCTACTTTGCACCATGTTGAGATGATTCTTAGAGCAAGAAATGCCACCATGGCCAAGGATTGGAGCATGGAGAGACACAACTTACTCCATGTAGTATGGGTTGGAGAGACAATTTATGAGTTGGGACTTTCCACTTGCGGAAGGAACCATTATATTTCACATATCTCATGCAGAGAAGAGGCTCTTGGATAGCATATGGTTGCCACTTGGGGACACATTGATGAGGAGAGGCATCTAGCTACACAGCTGGAGGCCATTCTACACATTCTAGAGAAGCAACTATGGAGTTGGGCATTCATAACACATTGGATCAGATGGGGAAACCTTCCATATGACGATGCCACTTGGGAGGGAGATGGATTTCTGCAGCATCCACTTTTTCAATTGCTTGAGGACACACAACATTTTGGCGAGGAGGACTATAATACTCCAAATTTTCTAGCAGCTAATTGGAATATTATAGTTATTACTTTTCTTATTTAGTTAAGTAAATAAAAGGGTGGAGGGACCCATAAACCCAGTAGATGAATAAAATCCACTTCTATAGTGTTAATATGGGTTAGCTGAGTAGTGGAGTGGCATTATGGAGTAGTGGAGTAGCATAATAGGGAAGAAAGAGTGGAGGTCATAGAGCATTAATGAGGAATATGATGGAGATAGTGGAGGAATAAATGTAAGATGAAGGAGATAGTGAAGCAATTGCAGAGATGATGGAGGAAGTGGTGAATTAAATGCACACATGATGGAGGAAGTGGAGAGTAATTGCAGCAATGATGGAGATCATGGAGTACAGTGAAGTCTTTATGGAGGCTAGTGGCCACATGTTCAGCGCAGTTATGAGGTGGGCCAAGGCTAGGGAAGGCTCGCAACCATAAAAGGAAGATAAGGGCAACAAAGGAAGGGGAGTCTGGATTTTTATTCTTGAGTGTCCTAAGACATTTCTTTGCACGTTTTATCTATTTAGCTAAGTTTGATGTGTTGTTTAGCACCGGGTGTTCCCGAGCGAGAATCCCACCCTTACCCACGGGGGACTTCGAATGCCTACACTAGGAAGGTTTTCTTGGGCAGCATTCATCATCCGAAAATCAGTGCTACTTTCAGCCACTCTCATCTGCACTTATAGCTACAGGAATTATGCATTCCAGAACTTGGGTTTGAGAGTTGGAAGGTTGTTCTCAGTACTTCATCTAAGAAACCTGTGGAGGGATTAGCCCTTCACACTGTGGACCCATTGCAGTATTATGGGAGTTTCATTGACATATCCGACATCAGGCCATCCATCTATTCTCCTATGCAGCAATATTTCCTGCAAGAATTACGTAATTCTACAGTGAGGGTTTGAGGAGAAGAGGAAGTTCCAAGCAACTCAGCTTGGAATCTTGTGAGGGATTAATCCTTCACTCCAGGAATCACTTCAGCAGCCTGGGATCAACATTTTATTCTCTATCAGCAGGCTACATCATCATCCCTCCTAAACAACACAGTATTACCCAGCATTTGTGCATGCAGCAGCTGCATATTCAGTGGAGGAAATAGATCCTAATTTTCTCAGCTTGGGATCGGGAGAAGGGACCAGCCCTTCAGTTATTGAGCTGAGTGGGTGCTATTGCAAGAGATAGATCATTATTTCATCCCTAGATCATCAGTTTTCTGTAGGGAGTGTGTAACTCAGCAAGCAAGGGTGCAGTGTGCAACCCAAAAAGGGTCGAAATTCCAAACTCAAAATCTTGCCAAATCATTTCTGGGTTTTTTGGGTTTGTCCAGTAGACTCCGTGGTTAGAATCCTGGATCTTTTTGAGCACTCCAGTAGCCTCTCTCACATAGATCTTCTTCCCAGCAGCAGTATTTTCCACACAGGGGTTTCACTATAGGAGCAATACCATACCATGTGGGTTCATATTGGGGGATATATAATGAGGGAAAAATGACATTATATATTGGGGGATATATAGGGGGTAAAGGGTTTTATATTGGAAAGTATAAAAACTGGAGCTCAAATTTAATGAAAAAATATAAAGGGGTATAAAAAATGATAATTAAAAAATGGATACCTACAATATATAGTCAAAGTAGGGGCTTTTTAAATTGGGAAGGTGTATTGGGTTTATATTGGGAGGGGGTTAAATAATGTGATTTTTAGAGGTATTTTCCAATATGTACTCAAATTATGGGTCTTATTTAATATGCTATGATCGCACGTGATATGTTATAGGTTCATTGAGTGAAGCCCCTATAGTTTCCAGGAGGAGCAACAGTTTTTACTTTCCAGTGCTAGTTTTCAGTAGAGTTATTCCAACCATCTTTAGGTGGCTTGAGTGCATCCCTTTTTGGAGCACTGTGTATATTCATTTGCTATTGATACATAATGATATGGCTCAGTTTTTTATTCTCATATGTATTATGTTTTGATGTGTTCCGGCATTTTTCCATTTTTATATGTTTTATTCTTATTTGGAATTGTGCATATGTTCTATATTATTGTATTTACAATTTTTGGATATTATAGTGGTATCAGAGCATGATCTTTGGCTCAGCTTGTGGGCATTTTATGACATCAAAAGAATAAGAGAAGTATACAATGGCGGAAGGATTGAGTTTTTCATTATCTTCAAATCTATGTAGGATATCACCATGGAGATCAAAGAAATGAGAAGGGAAAGGAAAAAGGAAACTTTAAGGGGGTTTCAGAATGGAGGAGGTCTAAGCACTTCCCTATCGGCAGTATAAGCAACCGGCAGTGCAGAAAGTTCCACAATGTCGTATTATGCCCACTTTCCTTGTAGAAGGAAATGAATGGCATGGATATGGAGGATATTTGGAGCATGAGACTCTGAGTGATTATCTTGCACAGTACAAATCTCAATCTAGAGCATTCAAAGAGAATCTGACCTTCCAGCAGTTTTTCCAAATTAAAGAGAATGAGAGACCACGCAGCAACAATAGAAGAAAAGGAAACATGGAGAATAAATTCTTTCTGCCTACATTACATGGGTCATACAAAAGCACGGAAAAATATTGGATAAAGAATTTATATGCATTCTTCCAGCTACACCACGTAGCGGAAGCAGAGGCTATCCAGATTGCAACGCTACACCTTGAGGGTGAATCAAATGACTAGTGGTTTAGTAGATTGAAACATGCAAGAGTGACTGCGTATGTAGAGTTCACTCAAAGATTGGTAGCGAGGTTTTATAGAAGAAACCCGGAGGCACATTCCATTGAGACATTCGCTGAAAAATAAAGATAAAGTGTGTGAGGAGCATAAGGGATATGTCAGCATTGATACACCAGGAGGAGATCAGCTACCACCACCAGCAGTAGAAGAAAGAGTACTTGCATGGATTGGAGGAGTCCTTGCATTTTTGCAAGATGTTCCCAATACTTCGACATTGAGAGTCCAAGGCACAATTTAGGAGGTGCATGAGGAAGAGTAAGAATATACCAGCGTTGGTGCAGTAGTGGAGGAGTAGCCATCACCATCACCAGCAGTTGGAGAAGAAATTGCACCAGTTGGAGGAACTCTTGTTGCTTTGCAAGATGTTCCCAAGCATTAGTTGATCCAAGATATGCAAACATGTCCACCGCATATTATTTTATCACATCAGATTGAGACTGGTGGGGTCATGTCATCAGGGAAATTGCATGACCAAGGGTTAGAGCACATTGATGATTTGGAGCAGCATACTTTCACTACACAAAGGACCCTTGACTAGTTCAAGGAGGAGATGGATAGCTATCCTAGTTTGACATTGTTGAGTTGCACACAACACTTTGGGTTGGAGTTTGGGTTTCCTGAGGATGGGATTAGCACAGTCCTAATGCATGGAAGATATACAATAACTTTTGAGAACCAAAAATTACTATCGCATGAGTTGTCATATTCTATTTACAACAAAGAGATATTGGCCCTTATGCATGCATTGGTCAAATTCTGGCAATTTTTTATTCGCAGTATATTTTTGGTAAAGACTAACCACCATAGTCTCTAGCATCTTTTTGAGGAGGAGGAGCAACTACAAAAGAGGCAGCAACAATGGATCACTACAATGCGGGACTATGAGTTCAACATTTTGTAAGGAGAGGGCCATGTGACATCAGATGCACTATCATGGAGATTAGTAGCATTGTCACTATGGAGTAGTGATGTTTTGAGGGCCCAGTTATTATTTGAGCATTCCGATCACCGCTTCACTTATGAAGCATTGGATGGGCAAATGGTAGATGGTAGACATCATGTAATGGATAATATCTTCCATTATCAGGACATCGCCTTCTTGATGAGTACCTCATATCTCAAAGAGAAGTTTCTGCATGGAGCATATTCAGTGCCTCATAGGTTCTACCAGGCCATCAGAGAGAGGTTCTCATGGAGAGACCTCAAGTAGGATGCACTTCGACATATCATGGAGTGCAAAAAATTTCATCAGATTGTGGAGGATGGTATTGTTGACATTGATCTGTTATTCAGGTATGCACATTACTTCGACATGTTCACACAGTACATATCTTCACCCATGACCAAATTATATTTCTGGGATGTCTTCATGCTTCATGGTCTTCCCAAGGCCATAGATAGTTATGGGAACAATTATTGTATGAACAGTTTTTGGCAAGAGCTTCTCCATTAGGTGGATACCAAGCTAGTGCATGATATGATTCATCACCCACAGTTGGATGGATGGATAGAGATGATGAGAAAGTGGCTGAAAATATACTTGCATATCTATGACATGGGGCAGCAGGAAGCATGATTGTCCTGGCTGCTCTTTGGTGAGTATGGTTAACACTTGACATTTCAAACTAGTATGTTCTATTCCTTTCACTGTATTGAGGTGATGCAGCAGCAAGAGGCATGGTTGCATTGGCTACTCTTGGGAGAGTATGGCCAAGACATTGAATTTTATATGACCATTGGTATATGATTGTTTCCCACCTTGCACCGTAGTGATGAGATGCAACATTTGGAGGCATGGTTGCGCTGGTTAATTTTGAGAGAGTTTGGCCATCACGTGACATATCACATGTCAATGGGTATGTTATTGTTTGGGACTTTGCATGATACTCATATGATGTGGTAGCAAGAAGTTTGGCTATGTTGGTCTGATGTGACATTCTACATGTCAATCAGTATATCATTGCTTCATGCTTTGCATTATGATGATGTGGGGTGGCAGCAAGAGTCATTGGCGTGCTAGTTACTCTTGGGAGAATATGGATTGAAATTCTCCCATGCCTTTCATAATGATGATGTGGGAAGGAAAATTCAAGCCTTGTTACATTGCCTTCTGTTAGGAGAGTATAGCCACCATACTTGGTATGATGATGAGATGGCATGGCAGCAAGAGGCATTGCTGCAATGGCTTCTCTTAAGAGAGTATGGCTACCATACTTGGTATGATGGTGGTGTGATGTGGCAGCAAGAGGCATTGTTGCGGTGGTTGCCATTGAGAGAGTATGGTTCAACATTTCACATGTCAAACCATATGTCTCTATTTCCTACTTTGCACAATGTTGAGATGATGCTTAGAGAAAGCAAGGCCACCAGGGCCAAGGATTGGAGCATGGAGAGACACAACCTACTCCATGTAGCATGGGTTGGAGAGACAACTTATGAGTTGGGACTTTTCACTTGCGGAAGGAACCGCTACATTTCACATATCTCATGCTTAGAAGAGGCTCTTGGACAGCAGATGGTTGCCACTTAGGGACTCATTGATGAGGAGAGGCATCTAGCTACATAGTTGAAGGCCATTCTAGACATTCTAGAGAGGCAGCTATGGAGCTGGGCATTCATAACACATTGGAGCAGATGGGGAAACCTTCCATATGAGGATGCCACTTGGGAGGGAGATGGATTTCTACAGCATCCACTTTTGCAGTTGCTTGAGGACAAGCAAAATTTTAGTGGGGAGGAATATAATATTCCAAATTTTCCATCAGCTAATTAGAATATTAGAGTTCTTACTTTTCTTATTTAGTTAAGTAAATAAAAGGGTGGAGGGACCCATAAACCTAGTAGATGAATAAAATCCACTTCTATACTGTGAATGTGGGTTAGTTGAGTAGTGGAGTAACATTATGGAGCAGTGGAGCAGCATAATAAGGAAGAAAGGGTGGAGGTTATAGATCATTAATGAGAAAGATGATGGAGATAGTGGAGAAGCAATTGCAGAGATGATGGAGGAAGTGGAGAGCAATTGCGGTAGTGATGGAGATCACGGAGGAAAATGCAGTCTTTATGGAGGCTAGTGGCCACATGTGCAGCACAGTTATGAGGTTGGCCAAGGCTAGGGAAGGCTCAAAACCATAAAAGGAAGATGAGGGCAGCAAAGGAAGGGGAGTCTATATTTTTATTGTTGAGTGTCGTAAGACATTTCTTTGCACACTTCAGTTGTTTAGCTAAGTCTGATGTGTTGTTTACCTCCGGGTGTTCTTGAGCAGGAATCTTGCCCTTACCCACGGGGGACTTCAAGTGCCTACTCTGGGAAGTTTTTCTTGGGCAACATTCATCAACCGAAAATCAATGCCACTCTCATGCACTTCCAACTACAGAATTACGCATTCCTGAACTTGGGTTTGAGAGTTGGAAGGTTGTTCTTAGTACTTCAGCTGAGAAACATGTGGAGGGATCAACCCTTCACACTTGGATCCATTTCAGTATTCTGGGATTTTCATTGAAATATTTTGCATCAAGACATCCATCTGTTCTCCTATGCATCAACATTTCCTGCAGGAATTACATAATTATTTAGTGAGGGTTTGAGGAGAAGAGAAAGTTCCGAGTAACTCAGCTTGGAATCCTATGAGGGATTAATCCTTCACTCCAGGAATCACTTCAGTAGCCTAGGATAATCATTGTATTATCTATCAGTAGGCTACATCATCAGCCCTCGTAGACAACACAGTATTACCCAGCAGTTGTGCATGCAGCAACTGCATATTCAGTGGAGGAGATAGATCCAAAGTTTCTCAGCTTGGGATCAGGAGAAGGGACCAGCCCTATAGTTATTGAGCTGAGTGGGTGCTATTGTAGTAGACAGATCATTATTTCAGCCCCAGATCAGCATTTTTCTCCAAGGAGTGCGTAACTCATCCAGCAAGGGTGCAATGTGCAACCCAAAAAGGGTTGAAATTCCAAACTCAAAATCTGGCCAAACCATTTCTGGATTTTTTTGGGATTTTCAAATAGAATCTGTGGTTAAAATCCCAGAAATTTTTGAGCACTCTAGCAGCCTCTTGCACATAGATCTTATTTCCAACAGTAGGTAGTTTCCAACAACAACAACAGTTCTTACTTTCCATTGCTAGTTTTCAGTAGAGTTGTTCCAACCATCTTTGGATGGATTGAGTGCATCACTTTTTGGAGCACTGTGTATATTCATTTGTTGTTGATACATAATGATATGGATCAGTTGTTTCTACTCATATGTATGATGTTTTGATGTATTCCGGTATTTTTCCAGTTTTATATGTTTTATTCTTATTTGGAATTGTGCATATGTTTTATATTCTTGTCTTTCCCATTTTGGGATATTACAAGAATCGTCCAGGTAAAGGTATAAGAATCCAGTGCCTCCTGGACCATCACCTATAGGGAAGGATGCCCTAGATTTGGCCACTAAAGTATCATCATCCCACGTGAGTATTCGAGTCTTGAAATTCTTGGTATTCAGCTACCAGTACCAAGCACTAGATGGGTTAGGTAGCCCCAAAGAGTACTGCACGCACTGGGCTTAAGCTTAACTCCCTCTGAAATGGTTCTTTGTAACACTTAGGAATTATGTTCCATGGGCGGATAGATGGATTTTGAGCTCCCTAAAAATACAACATCTAGTTTCAAAATGTAGAATGACCACGGTGGCTTATTGGATGCCTACCCATGATGTTCTTAACCTGAACTATAATTTCTTTTGTGGCCCCTGTGGGGAGAATTTAGTGAGTTCAATTAGTTGTTAGTTGCAATTGCAGATATGATGGAGGAAGTGGTGCATTAAATGCACACATGATGGAGGAAGTGGAGAGTAATTGCAGCAGTGATGGAGATCATGGAGGACAATGCAGTATTTATGGAGGTTAATCGCCACATGTGCAGCATAGTTATGAGGTGGGCCAAGGCTAGGGAAGGCTCACAACCATAAAAGGAAGATAAGCAGCAAAGGAAGGGGAGTCTGGATTTTTATTCTTGAGTGTCGTAAGACATTTATTTTCACACTTCAGCTGTTTAGCTAAGTTTGATGTGTTGTTTTGCACCAGGTGTTCCCGAGCGGGAATCCCGCCCTTACCCATGGCAGACTTCAAATGCCTACTCTAGGAGGTTTTTCTTGGGCAGAATTCATCATCTGGAAATTAGTGCCACTTTCAGCCACTCTCATCTACACTTCCAATTATAGGAATTACGCATTCCTAAACTTGGGTTTGAGAGTTGGAAGGTTTTTCTCAATACTTCAGCTGAGAAACCTGTGGAGGGATCAACCCTTCACACTGTGGATCCATTGCAGTCTTTCGTGAGTTGCATTGAAATATCCATCATTAGGCCATCCATCTATTCTCTTATGCAGGAATATTTCCTACAGGAATTGCGTAATTCTATAGTGAGGGTTTGAGAAGAAGAGGAAGTTTCAAGCAACTCAGCTTGGAATCTTGTGAGGGATTAATCCTTCACTCCAAGAATCACTTCAGAAGCTTTGGATCATAATTTTATTCTCTATCAGCAGGCTACATCATCATCCCTCCTAGACAACGCAGTATTACCTAGTAGTTGTGCACGCATCAGCTGCATATTCAGTGGAGGAGCTTGATCCTATGTTTCTCAGACTGGGATCGAGAGAAGGGACCAACCCTTCATTTATTGATCTGAGTGGGTGTTATTTCCACATATAGATCATTATTTCATCCCTAGATCAGTAGTTGTCTCCAGGGAGTGCGTAACTCAGCCAGCGAGGGCGCAATGTGCAACCCATAAAGGGTCGAAATTCCAAACTCAAATATGGCCAAACCATTTCTGGGTTTTTTTGGGCTTGTCAAGTAGAGTCTGTGGTTATAATCCCAAATATTTTTGAGCACTCCAACAGCCTCTCGCACATAGATATTCTTCCCTGTAGCAGTAGTTTCCAGCAGGAGTAATAGTTTTTACTTCCCAATGCTAGTTTTCACTAGAGTTGTTCCAACCATCTTTGGATGGCTTGAGTGCATCCCTTTTTGGAGCACATTGTATATTCATTTACTATTGATACATAATGATATGGCTCAGTTGTTTCTACTCATATGTATGATGTTTTGATGTATTCTGGCATTTTTCCAGTTTTATATGTTTTATTCTTATTTGGAATTGTGCATATGTTCTAAATTCCCGTCTTTCCAATTTTTGGATATTACAAGAATTGACCAAGGTAAAGGTATGACGATCTAGTTCCTCCTGCACCGTCACTTATAGGGAAGGATGCCCTAGATTTGGCCACTAAAGTACTGTGGGTTAGGTAACCCTAAAGAGTATTCAGCTACCAGTATCGAGCACTAGATGGGTTAGGTAGCCCTAAAGAGTATTACACGCACTGGGCCTAAGCTTAAGTACTCCCTCTGAAACGGGTCTCTGTAACACTCGGGAATTATGTTCCATGGGCGGATAGACGGATTTTGAGCTCCTTAAAAATACAACATCTAGTTTCAAAATGTAGAATGACCATGGCGGCTTATTGGATGCCTAACCTCGATGTTCTTAACCTAAACTATAATTTATTTTGTGGCTCCTATGGAGAGAATTTAGTGAGTTAAATTAGTTATTTGTTTTAGAGAGTCTTAATTTTCTTAAGGTGTGCCTTGGTGAAGTAACTGTAAGGAGAGGACAAAGGTCCCAACAAACTAGGTTCCTTTTGGTCCAATGCTCACCGATGCTTCGCGTGTGATTTGGAGTGTACAATCACAAGTGTTATAAGATATGGATATGTGGTGATCCTTTACAATCCTTCTCTAATTACACTATGTGTGAATGTTCCTTGCAAAATATAAATAATGTGCAGATGATGGACCGCTTACACTTGTTGGAATCACGATTGTCATTAGACCAAAACCCACATGCGTTAGTATCTGCTACAATCACCAGAGTTAGGATCCACGAGAAGCGATTAGTCCATGTCGTGAAACACACAGGGAGCGTTGAACCCAATGTCCAAAAATCTCCCCCCCAACGCGAGCCAGGTGAGTTTTGAACTTGAGACTTGTCGCTCTGATACCACTTGTTGGAATCACGATTATCATTAGACCAAATCCCACAGGCGTTAGTCTCCGCTACAATCGCTAGAGTTAGGATCCATGAGAGGCGGTTAGTCCATGTCGCGTAACACACAGGGAGCATTGAACCCAATGTCCAACAACACTTTGCCTAGTTAGACTAAGTTTTTCACTATAGGGAGATGAAAAATTATCTTAAGAAAGATTTTATGTGCATACCCAGGCTCACTGAGAGGTGCAAGGGTGGCAGACTTTACTTGCCTTACTTTTTGATATTTTAGTCCTAGTCTCGAATCCTAATGCAAAAAATTGAACTAAACTAATGCAAAAATTTTGAAAAACAAAAAACTAGCTAAAGATGTGTGGATGTATGAGCCACTTACTTTTCTGCTAATTATTCTATGTGTTTGGTATATTTTAATAGAAAATAGTTTGTTTAGATAGCATTTGTGGATTGAA
The DNA here is from genome assembly GCA_034641835.2 of Pinus albicaulis. NCBI lineage: Eukaryota > Viridiplantae > Streptophyta > Pinopsida > Pinales > Pinaceae > Pinus > Pinus albicaulis. The sequence goes on along the minus strand of CM076570.1, from coordinate 1,499,930,932 downwards.
GGCCACTTACTTACCCCTACTTAAACTATGTGTGATTTGAAATGATAAAAATTAAAAATTAAAACAAACTATTTGATAAGCTAAACTCCAGCAAAAAGTGTCCTAACCAATCATGAAACAGTAGAACACAGTGATGGAAAATTTTTCATGGGTTGCCAACACCTTACAACTTCTCAAAAATGAGAAAAAGAAGTGAAAAAAGAGCTCATTGCCTACCGTGCGGCTTATTTTCACACAAGCATGAAGTTTGCGCGTCTGTCTGGGTTTAACACTCGTGGATTTATAGTGTCTGAAAACTTCGCTTTCTCTGAGCCAAATTTCTCACTAAGGTTGACTAAAAAGTGATGAGAGGAAGCAAGAGTGGTCTTGCAGCAAGTATATGCAAGAGAGAGGACCTGCAACCAACAACCACTAGCTTAAAAGAAATAAATAAGTGGAGTTTCCATTCCTGTTGTAGTGTATTCGATGCATGGGAGGATGAAACACATTGTGCTTAATAGGGAGGCTGCTTTCCTAAAAGAAAGTAATAGGTTAATTGGTTTGTTAGATTGTTAGTGGAACAAAATAAAATGTAGTAAACTAAGTAAAGAACATAGCATGCTACATTAATGAAGAAACAAGAAATAAAATATGCATGTACAATAACAAGCTCAATCAAGTCAAACACACTAATAATTCAAATGGAGAACTATCTCCCTTTATTAGTTGTTGATGGTATAAGATAATAGGATACTAAATCACTTGAAATGAATCCTTAGAGCTATGGAGCTCTAATATTTAAGGCAAGGGGGTTTGTTCCCTTTAAGCTTCTTACAAGCCTCTCTCTCTCCTCAATGGATGGTAGAAGAACAGACGCTTGGTGAACTTCTTATCTTGGATTGAGGTGTTGGTTGGCCAACAGTTGAATCCTTCCACTCCTTACTGCTTGGACAACACAATTCTAGTTTTCTCTCAAGCAATTTGGCCAACATAACAATGTGTTCTCATGTTCCTCTTTCCATGGCAGTCTTTTATACACAAATTTCAATTTTTCCCTCCCTCTCTTGGTACAAGATGGATGGGAGGTTGATTCCTTTTTGTGCTTCACTAAGGCCTCAAGGTGGCTCCAAGGCGGATGTACTTGGTTGACTTGAGTGGGAATCTTCTTCTTCAAGTGTGCCAAGTGGTCCCGGATGGTGACATTCTGCATACTCAGGACTGTGTGGCTCTCTGAGTGATAGTCGCAATTATCTTCGTTGCTATCAAAGAAAAGGTCGCGCAGATCGCTTGGGGTCAGTGCTTTCTGTGTGCTATTTGATCAATTTTCCTGTTTGACCTTAGGAAAAGTTAAATTTTTCAGATCTTGTAATGTCTTCCTTCCCTATAAATCCTTATCTGTACCTTATTCTTGACATTTCCTAATGTCTTTTGCTTGGATGATTTTCCAGTGATAACAATTAGCTTGATATTATGGCACTTTCCATAGAAATTTATAGTTCCTCCATTTGCAACCATCACTTGACACTTTGGTGCTAGATATAGGAAGTAATTCAATCCCTTAGCTATCTTATAATGAATAAAACTATGGATACTACCCGAATCAATCAACATTATTACCTGTTTTTATATATCCTTCTATATTGAGAGTTTGAGGAGTGGAAATTACTGCCAATGCATTACAATATATGGTTGGATTATTTTCTTCCTTCTCTAGGGTTGGTTCCTCGTGTATATCCTCCTCTTTTGATGTTTCTTATTCATTTTCTTACTCCTCTTCACAATCTATGTAAAATAATTTCTTCTCGGCGCACTTATGACCTTTAGTGTATTTGTTATCACAACTATAACAAAGCCCTTTTGCTATTTTTTCCTCCATTTGTTGTTGTGTCAACCTTGTAGGTTGTGGAAGGCTAGGAGCAGCAACATTTCCATCTTTATAGTTGTGATTGGTAAACTTATTTGTTTCCATAATTTTTATTTCAACTTTTCTTGCCACCCTTAATGCCTTCTTCAATGAATCAGGTTCCCAAAGGCAAACTTCATGTTGGATGTTATCCTTTAAAGTCCCTATAAATACATTAATCCTATGCTCCTCTGGAATATATGCTTTCCTAATATTCAATTTTTGGAATTTCTCAATGTGCCCTGCCATTGAACCCTTTTGTTTGAGATTTATCAATTGGCTAAAGAAAGTGTTGCTCTTTGTATTCTCATAATGTGTTATCGTTTCCTTCGTAAAGTTTGGCCAAGGGGCAAGTGGTTTACGAGAAAAAATCCATCGATACCATACAAATTGATTGGTTTCTAAATATAAATTTGCAATGCGTACCTTTTGTGAGTGTTTCACATCATGGAGATCAAAATATTGCTCCATTTGTAGTATCCATGTTACCAAAACCTTTCCATCAAACTTAATTATATCGATCTTTGGAATGTGGTGGTTCTTAAAACCAACATTGGAGTTTTTAAAATCACAATTCATATTCCTTTTGTCCTTATCATGATTTTCATGGATTACCTTGTCACCATCAGGAAGCCTTTCTTGCAACAACTTTGTCAAACCTTCCATGTCTTATTTCAAACCATCCATCTTAGATTCTATGACATCCATATTAGCTTCCATGTCTGGTTTTAAACCATCCATCTTAGCTTGCATACCATCTATCTTAGCTTCCATTTCATTTTTGGTTACTCTTTGCGAGAACGAAATTTTTTGCACTTGGTCTCGTAATTTTGATATATCATGTTGCAATTCTTCCTGTTCATGTGCCATAGTAGATATTTTTTAGGGCTTAATGGGTGTGCAATTCTTTTTGGGAGGAATTTTAGAACCCAATACTAATATCTATGCTTCAATATGCCCTTGGAATCACTTCAAACTGATTTTTCAAACAAAAGTTATGCAATTTTAAAAAATCATACACACATTTTTCTTGCTTTTGAGGAGCTCGATATTGAACATGATATATCTCTATGATTTTGGCTCCCCAAGATTTGAACTTCAATCCTATATTAGCCCTCTGAGTCTTCCTTACAACTCCACAGGTCATACCTAATTTGGATTCTTCAAGGTAAAGTTACGCTCGATCTCCCATGATGACCTTATTATAGACTAGTTTAGTAGAGCGAACTTGTATGGAGTGCCATTTGTCATTGTTTCTACCTTTGGCCCTGAAGTTGCTACACGAAAAACTAAACTTTGTGCACTTTCTGCCACTTTTTATAGAATTCAAATATGATGTTTGAAATGAAAGTTATGACATTTTTCCCCAAGTCACCTATTTGAGACTAAATTTTGGAGCCCACAAAAACCCTAACTTCCCTGGATCATATCTTCGAAAATATTGCGAACCAAGATCTGAAATTTTTACACGAATTTCACCAAGATTTTGGCTCCACATGGTAAAAAATTCAACTTCTGAAGCCTCGTAGAAACATAGGTATAGCGAAAATTCTAAGATGACATGTTTGAAAAAGTGAAACCTTAGAATCGCAAGCTCTAATACCAAATGTCATGCAACCAGCTGACAAAATAGAAGAAAAGATAGATCAACGACTTAGAAATCGACCTCTTCAAGGGGGAATCCTCCTTTACATTACATAAATGAAAAATTCTTGGATGATTCAAATGACAAAACCTCATTTTTTATATATATGATTCTAAGGGGTCACAATATGATCAGAGTCGACATAACAACAATAATGTAAGGGCACAATAATAGAAATAGTGGGCTTCTATGGGGCGCAATAATAAAAATATGGGGACTACATGGGTGCACCAATAACAATAAGGGGATACACTAGTCTTATTTGTTGAATATACTCCTTAATATTAAGCCAAAATAATTATGTGCAATCGTGAATAAATTGTGATTAAAATTTCTTAGTATAAATCTTCTATAGTGGTGGTTTCCTCTCTATATCCACAAAAATTATTTTGTAGTGATGAGTTTGATGTCTTTTCTATGGGTGGTCCTAGTCTCTTAGCAAGAACAATATCTGAACCCATATGATGTTGGTGAGCATCTTGAGCAAAGCATTCACCCATGTATTGATTTCATGTGTCACAAATTCGTAGTTAACATGAGCATGTGTAAATGAGACCCTCGCTTATGAATAAACTTCATGAATTTCAGCATTGTAAATATTGAGGGTAGCACCTTTATATAGGACTGAGGCTTCTAGATGTACCTCATAGGTGAAGGCATTTATTGCAATGCCTTTTGAAGGGAGTTAGAATAGTGGAATCACCCATAGCAATGTAATAAGGTCCTACCTGTCCATTAGAGTTAATGATGGCATAGGTACAATAACCAATCAATATAATGTGGACTAGGTTCACTATGCCAGCTATTAAATAAGGCCCACTAAGTAGTTAATTAGTATTCAATAAATATAATATGGTCCAATCATTAATATAGGGGCCACCAGTGGTTATGTTAAGGTTTGCTAGGTAGCTATAAATAAGGGTGGAGTCCATCATATTGGAGATAGTGCATTTCTATTATAACAAGCTATGGTTCCTTTCATAAGAAATAATTGATGGCACTACCCTACCTTACTGGTGTTCCTTGTATTAGTGTGTTGATTATGGTGTTGATTCATTTATCTTTCCATAGTATATCTCTCACCCATTAGGAATCCTAACAAACATTGTGCAAATTACATTCTATGTGAAAGAAGGGAGGAGACTATAAGGTGTCACATTAGAGCCCCTCTACCTCTACAAAATTGCAAGTACCCTCTGTTGTATATACCCATGTCTAGGACTAAAAAGTAGCATGAACTTATTTAGGAGAAGGACATATAGGAACCTAATATCATAGAGACTTAGCTCATGGAAGCTACTTTAGTTGCACACTTTTTTTTCTATAAAAAGTGGCTTATATGTACATATTTTGATCATATTAATAGTTTAATGAAGCACTTCTAACATAGATCAATCATGACCCTTAAGTCTATAGATAATTACACATTAACATAATTAACCATAACCTTTTTTTACATAATAGAAAGTTTTTTTTTATCTTTTTAAATTTAATATATCCCAAAAAAAACTATAATACAAATCAAAATAACAAACAGTAAAAAAATTAAAACTCACCCCAGCAAAGTTCAAGACTCATATGTATCTAAACACCCACCATTCTTCTCCACTTGTTACCAATCACATGTATATTAAGGTTAAATTAGCATTTTGCAAAGTGATTAATATTGCATACCCTTAATTTGTTTTTTTATTAGCTATAAAATTGAGGTAAAAATTCAAAGGCTTGCATCTGTTTCCTTTGGAAAGAAAATTAATGAAAGTCATTTCATAAAATCAGAGCATTTGTGATTCCTACTCAAAGGCAGCAAAATGTTCTTGCAAATATCCTCCGACGCTTTTTCTTTCTCTTGGGTGAGATGTTGTGGGTCACGAGCAGCCATTTTTTCTGTGAATTTAGTCTTCCTTGTGCAATCTGGATTCCTGCCTTGCATTCTATGTTTTCTGGTCTCTTTTCCTTTTTGCTTTCCATTCTCTTCTTCATCCGCAAGCAAACGAAGATGCCCATATCAACACAGAGTATTAAATGCTTATAAAAGCCCATGGCACATTCAACAGATTTGTCATCGTACTGGTCCGAATCTCTTCATAACTGTGTGATAAGTTCCATCGAATTCCTTTTTTTATAGAGCTTGATTATACTTTTGCAGAGATGGCCAGCCTAGCTATTACGACGAGGAGTGAGATACTGGCGAGATTAACGACCTGTTTGCTAATTCTCGTGACTGTTCAACCTATCTGGGCAAACCCTCCTGCAAATTTGCCTGATGGACAACAAAAGGTTAGATTGAGTTTCATAGCAGTTACATCTTTCCATTATGAATACTAGCTCTGCATTTTGAAATATATGCATTTATAACCTTTCCTTGCAAGTTAGCAATAACAGCTGCTTGTCTCACATGAACTAAGTAATGCTTTATTGATTTATAAAGTTTTGTGATGTAAACTTTAATAGTTGAATTAATTTAAAATAGATGCAAAATTAAGATGGGTATATTTTTGTTTATTATAGTAATTAAATTTAGATAAATATAACCTAATATTTGTTTGGTTTCTTAATTATCCATTAAATAAGACTCTGCCCATTTTCCCCATTTCAATGGTAAAGTATCTTGTTTCTCTCATCCCAAATACAATTACAATATAATCAGAATCCTCTAATCCTAAATGCATTGATAATGCCTTTTTTACATTGTGATCTACAATTAATGCAATTGATTAATAGACAAGTTAAACGAAATTACAATTAATGTAATTGATTAATAGACAAGTTAAATTAAGTTTGTAAATTTATCTTACTTTCTTGCCCCATTAAGAATAGGTGGATATCTTCCAGATCCATCTCATAGATTATTAAAATATCAATGTTTTGGAACAACCAATGGGGGAATATCACAGGAGACAATTTATTAAGAATGGTAAACTTATTTGCTTATACTTGGAAAAAACGAAGTGTCACATTCAGGTTTATCTATTTTCTTTCATTTCGGTGGCTTGATTGCTTGATTTAGTTTCTACCATATACTTGTGTTGTACTTGTGTTGATTGCTGGATGATGTAAGGTTACCCTTAGTTGACAGGTTAGATGAAATATTTTTCCATGAAATTATTGCTGCTGCTGCTTTTCTTTCATTGTAATCAACCATCTAACTGACCACACAAATTCAGCAGGCTAGCAAGCTAGATTATGCAAATTTCTTGTACTTCCTTGCTTTATTGAGTGTTGCAGTTTTACTTGCTCATGCTTTAAACAATGAAGCAAGACATTGAAGTGCAGAAGTGATTTTTGATCTATCTTCTTCCAGTTACTTGTTTTAAACAAAAACAAAAGCAGTTAAAAAGAAGCATATAGGTTGTTGGAGAAATTTGAATTCTGATGAAGACAATAACAGTATCATCGCCACAGACCAGGCAAACATTTGTTGACACTCTCTCAAAGTATTAGGCCTTTATTATTCTCACTCCATATCTTATCCACAACCCTCATTGTATTGACCAAATCTCATATGCTCAATGATTTAACAAGTCAATCAGCTTATTCAATTTTCGATTTCTTAAAGCCATTCAGACTCGGCATGTTGCTATTTTTAATCCATGGTCCCATTCATTGCCAAATGTTGCAGTTTCTTAGAACCGATTGCCTTTTGATAATGCATATCATAAATTGGAAATGGCTTCAGCCTCCAAATCTGACAGACCGACCTGTATTGCTGCTACTCTTCCTGCATTATATAATGGCCATGTAAGTGCTTAATTGTTCACTGAGCAAATTGAGCAGGTTGGATTATCTATATTTTTTTGTACTTTCTTGAATTGTGAAGCGTTATAGTTTTATTTGTTCACATTTTGGACAATGAAGGATTCAAGAAAAGTGAACCTTGTTCTATTCTTTTTCCATTTGTGTTTTAAGCACAAGCACATCAAAGATGTTTACTGAATATGTTGTTGAGGAGATTTGAATCCTAGTAGAAATAATACCCACCTGCCTTTCACCGACCCTATAAACCTTAGTAGCACTCCCCAAAAGTATGGAGACTATTAATGATTTAATCTCATTCCAAAGCTTCCCCGCTGCCATCATTATATATACCAAGCCTCTCATGTCAATGGTTTAACCAGTGAATCAACTGAGGTTTCAATTTCCCATTTGGCCATTCAGGCTCAGTGAGTTGCTATCCTATCTCCATGGTTCTAATCATTGCCAATTGAGCTAGTTTCTTAGCATCCATAACCTTTTGACAATGTTAATATGAAAGTATCAAATCATAACTTTTATTCTGAATGTTAGTATCACAGTATCAATTATAAGAAGTTAAATTGCATTTGGGGAATTATTTGTTTTCATGTGAAATTAAGGCTACATGTTACTAAAAATCATGGCATCCCACTAAAAGTAACTTCAATGATCACTACAAAGGAGAGTGGCTCTTTTGGGATAATATCTAGATTGAAACTATTTTTTGGTTTTTGAGAATGATCTAAAACTACTTCGGATTGGTTAAGAGTTCATCTTCCTTTGTTGTAAGAAAATAAGTTAATGTCTCAAAACCCAAAAACATAAAATAAAGATAAAGCTTTCAGCTTACAAACAACCACATCTTCCATTGAGATAAAGAAATAAGTTAATGTCCCAATACCCAGAAATATATGGCTATATGGCTATATGGCAGGGATGAAGTATGTATCCTTACAAACCACCAACAACCAACAGGTTATTTCAAAAGGTTGGATTTATTAACAAGTGATGATGATAAAATTGTATCGACAAAAGCTAAGCCAGTAATCCTAGATATTATAAACTTATTCATACTTTAAAAAATTAAAAAATATAAAATATAAAAAAAAATGGGTGAAAACAAAGGCATTGTTACAACTCCCAACCTGATTTCAATTCCTAGATAGATTTGTGAAACCCGAGGAGAGTTGTATCTGAAGTTAAACCTTGCCTTACTCCAATTTTCATTGTCAAACAAGTTTTATATATCTGAATCTTCCATGTATCAAACAAGTTTAGCATAGGGGCACTTTTTCAACCAGTTTACAAGATTTTGCACAGTTGAAGAGATTTTGCAACCCTAAAAATTTCATCCCTCTGTTTTGTGATATAATACCCAACTGAACAAAATGTTTTGGAAAAGAACTTCCTCATTTTCCATCACCATAACTGAATTCCCCTGCACTTGAATAACATAAAGGGCTCTATGAATTTCACAGGTTGTTTTTGCTTTTGAGATTAATGAGTATTGATGGCATCTGCGCCTGATTGCAGGGAAACTGCTCATATGTACTGGAGGTAGAGACTACCTGCGCCCCATTCGCCGAAACAAGCGACAATATCAGCGTGAGATTTGGAGATTCAGCTGGAAACCATGTGATCCACAAGAAACTGAAGTATTCAAATCCTGTTTTCAAGCCCCTTTCCGAGCAGAAACTGATGGGCTTGACTGAGAAGAAGCCATTTGATAGGTGCAGTTTCGACAAATTCAAAGTAGAGGGTCCTTGCATGCAGGCAGATGTGTGCTATCTTTACTTCAAAAGAATTGGGACCGATCAGTGGAGGCCCGGCTATGCTAAAATCCAGGCCATAGTTAGCGAAGATGGCGATGTTGAATTGATGTCCCCGGCCTCTGAATACACATTTTACTTCCGGAATTTCCTACCCGGCCATGTCTGGTTCGGCTACAACTACTGTGACAATGCGGAGAAGCATCATCTGGCTTCCTTGCAGGAAAAGAAGCATAATTATATTGCCCACAAAAAGCCCTAAATGCATCCTGAATAATTGCAAAGCTTTCCATGGTAGCGTTCATTGAATCTAAGAGTATATTATTGGAAAGTAGTATATTAATTTGTGATCGTTCGTAAAAGTATTTGCAGAATGTTATCAGTATTTCTGTGTCAGTGTAGGAAAGGGAGTATTGTGTATGACTGCCCCAATAAAGAATAAGGTTATTCAATCAATAAGTAATTCTTGAGCTTGTAAATATATACCTGTTGAGCGGTTTTTATTTCTTCCGGTATAAAGAATAAGGATATTCCATCAATAAATAATTCTGGAGCTTGTAATTATATACCTGTTGAGGTATGTTGTTTGGTTTTAGTAGGTTTAAAATTATGTTTTTGGAATAAATTAGAATATAAAAATTTATTTAAAATAAAAGAGTTTGTTGTTATTATTTAATAGTGTTGAGTATGTGTTATGTTTTTCACACGATTAGTATTATGTGTTGTTATGTTGCGGTGGGTGCAATGGTGGGGCTGCAGGAGGGGCAGTGCTCCTTACTGGGAAGTTTGCAAGGAGGTAGTAGCCCCCCTACACGGGGTTCACAGAAGCTCATTGAAACAAAAAATTATGCAGACCCAAGGATTGTTGGATGGACCCAACGATGGGGAGCGGGCCTAAGGATTGTGGGCAACCCACGCATGGCTTTGGACATGATGGTTTTGCGGATGGTTTTGGACATGATGGTTTTGTGCATGGTATTTTGTAGATCCAGCCAAGGGAACTACGATTATGTTATAATATAGGGTTAATGGATTAGGGGTTTATAAATGCTTCGACATGTATATAATGCAGTATAACATTGAAAGGAATATAATGAAAAATCAAATTGGTTTTGTCGGTTTTGAATTCCACGAGAAAAATTTTCGTGTATATTTTTTGTTATCACCATTGTATATTTTTTGTTTTTTAAGAATTAATTTGCAAGTAATTTATGTACAAGGGTTAAAACCTTCATTTGGTATCATAGCCAGGTTTGGCTTAAGGGGATGCCTTTGCAACTGGGGGGTTTTTCTCAGGCTTGTGGAAGACCTGATTACAATGTAAGATCTACGGAATCGATTCTTGCGATGAAAGGAGATGGTGAATAGTGGAGAGATAGAGATCGAGAAATTCAATGAATAATATTTTGAGTTGTGGAAGCTCGAGATGGAGGATTTGTTGGTGGATAAAAATCAACGGATCGTGGTAGAACCAAGTACTAAACCAATGACAATGTCAACAAAGGACTAGACCAAGTTGGTTCAAAAGGAAAAGTGAACAATACAATTGTGTGTCTGAGATTTAGTATCACTGAATGCTTCACAAGAAGCTACAACGAAAGTTTTGTGGGACAAGTTATGGGCTTTGTATCAGTGTAAGCCCCTAGTAAATAAATTGTTCCTACAAAAGAAGTTGTATAACCTGAGGATGAGAGATGGAGACTCGATGATAGAACATATGAACAGCTTCAATACTTTGGTAATTCAGTTATTATCTATTGATATTAAAATTTTAGACGAAGATAAGTGCATCAACTTCTTGTGTTATCTACCAAACTCATGTGATAGTCTGGTTGTTGTCATAGGTAGCAATACAACTACCTTGAAATTTGATGAAACAGTTTCATCCTTGTTGTCGAAGGAGATGGGAAGGAAAAACATGGAGATCCAGAATGGAGATGGCTTTTCTGTAAGAGGATGGTCCGAGAACAAAAATAGAAATAAGTCCTCAAGTGGGAAATCTAAATCTAGAGGGAGATCAAAGTCTCCAAGAAAATTTGTGAAGGTATGGTAGAAATGTGGAAAAGAAAGGCACTACAAGAAATATTGTAAATCTAAAACTCCTGAGAAAGAAAAGGGATCTACTGATATTCTTTTTGCAGAGGCGAAAACCAACTCAGATGAAGGTGGGGATGTGCACTTGGCTTCTTCAAGTATGTTAGCCCCCTATGAATTTTTTGACAAGCAAACAGGGGGCTAAATTGTTTGTTGAGCCTTCAAGGAATGCATTTCCCCTGAAAACACATCATCCTTGAAAGCCCTTCATGCCCTCTGCCCTTTGATAAATTTCCACCGCTGTTTCCAAGTCAATAAGCCTCTCTGTGGTGAAAAGAACGCCCAAAGGCCTTTCCCCTTTTTTCATCCTCAATTAGCCTCTGATTCTCTCTCTTTTCCCTCTCCTTGTTTCTCTAAACCATCCTGAAATCCCCTTTAAACCATGCACACACCCCTTGTTTGATTTAAAACCCCCTACTCCCTCTACCAAAACCTTTCCCTGGCCTTAAATTGCATTAAAGGGGCCGATAACCCATATTTTAACATATATCGGGCTTAGCCCCCTTCGGCCAGCCCCCTCAACCTTTTCCCCACACGACCATATTGTCTTTGAAGTTTGAGATAATGATATTAGGCTAGTTATGAAGGCCAAGGGCTTTGTTTTGTTTTGGATGGTTGAGCATGATTAGTGTTTGAGGTTAAAAGTCCTGAATGCAAAGAGTTTCAAAGGTGAGAAGTTGCAAGCATATAGAACAGCTTCGGCTGATAGATAGATATAACGCTGGTTTTTAGTCCATTGGGCTATGGAGTCATATCTGGGCTTTAATTGAACAACAACATCAAGGGTGATCCAAGGGGCAAGTCATCTATACCACAAGATTATTGAGATTGGAGTGATGGGATGGAAACAATAAAGTGTTGGAGGGGTGGAAACTGATAATAATTTCTCAGAGGATTTATAGTCAGTCCAAACAAGAAAAAGCCTCTTAAGTAACTGTTTGAAACCAACCAAGGACAGGGCTAACCATAAGCTTCTTGGGCAAGTTTGTATTAAAGTAGCTTAATTGACAAAAAATCCAGTAATCCACATAATTACCTTCAGAAAGTATGAAAAAGTATAAGAGAAACAAAATGTAACTTAAGATCAGATAAAGTACTTTTAAACCTAGTCTACTTTCAGTCAACACCAAGGGAAATTTTCAGAATCTGCCTTTGGAGAAAAGGATCTAGGAATCAGGGAAAACCATAACTTCTCTAGTCTAACTTTAATAGAAAATAATGGAAATCACATTCAAGAACAATGTTTAAGCAAGCAGAAGGACGAGGGAACGCCAACATTCCTAACTGTTTAAACTGTATTAAATCATTCTTGAATAAACAAACTTGAGGAAAACATATAAAGATTTCTCAAATGTGAGAAGGTTACCATATACAAGAGATCCTAACCCTCGTTTAAACTCGTTTTACAGAGGAATATGAACAATATGGCATACATAGAAGGAAAACAAATAACAAAGAGAGGTGCACTTCACCGATGACATAGACCAAGATCCCAAGAAATGTACTTTAGATTGATGTCAAACCAAGCATGTTTCAAGTCCAATGTTTCAAGCCAAGAATCATTCTGAGTGCATCAAACTTAACTAATCTATCACAAGCGTAGCTCCAAGGGCCAAGGAACACTATTTACAATCGAGTTTAGGCTCAAATGTATTTCAAACTCTGTAAGCAACTCAACTAACAATTTCTCATCTTCTTACTCCGAGGTATTTATAGAAGAATGAGGAGGTGAAATCTAACAAAATATATCTTAAGATAATAAATACAGGGGGAGAGGGTCTGCCCTTTGAGGGCTCGAGGATGGAGAAGTGAACAGTAGCCTATTGTATTAATGTTTACAATTTATGAATTTAAAACTCGATGGGAGTCTTATTTGACTTTGAGGCTCTGTGTAATGTGTGGAGTAACTCTGCAGATATTTCTGCATTGATTTCCTTGCAGAAGTAACTCCCTGGCTGTGCTGGAGGTGAATATCGGATTTTCTTTAATAACTTCGACCTTTGTTTGAAATGTTTGAGGCAACAGGTGGCTTTTATGGTAGCTGAGGAATTTATTCGCCTCTTTTGAAGCGGTGGAAGCCCTCCTGTCAGTGAAACATTTATGATTTTCTTTAAACTGTGTTTTGAGTCGGGGATTAGGCTTTTGATAACCGTCTTAGCCGTAATCCCCGTAATATTGTCTTCAATCTTCGTTCTGCTGTGCTCTGTCTTCAAACTTATACTCTTTAACTGTGTTTGAATTAAAACAGTGTATTGTCGATGTGCAGAGCCGCGCTGGGCTTTACGGCATCAATGCTCATAGAGCACTGACGAAACATGGAATGGAGCCCCGTGGATGGCTTCTCTTTAATGAAACGAAGGCATGAGAATCGTCATTCCCAGCCCTCGGCATTTCTTCGTAATACAATGGAAAACCATTTAAAACACCTGCATCAAACACAAAACAATTAAGAAATCTTGCGAAATGGGTTAGACTGCTTCAAAAGGTGAGAGAGGAGCGTAGCCGTTGGATGAAGGCAACCAATGGTGGAGATCTACGTAGAAGAGGTGATAAGGAGAGCGGGGAGATGAAAAAGTCAGAGTAATTTGGATCGTCCGATCTGGACACATGGACGGTCCGGATTCAATCGGAGGATCACAATCGGGGGTAAACAAAAATGGACGCGATTGAAAAACTCCGATGCAATTGTGCAACCAGGAGGGTCAAAGCGATTGAGCGATGACCGTTGATATGAGGATCAGATCAACGGTGGAAAATGAATCGGTGGGTTTTGAAACGGCGGTAAGACTTGTGATCGGAGGGAATAAGGACCATTGGATCTTCGAAGGCGGAGAGGAGATCAACGGCGGACAACCAATCGGGGATCGTCAATCGGGAGTGAAATAAAACGCATGCGGTTAAAAGTTTGCGATGCGATTGAGCGCAGGCCGTCAATCTAAGAACAAGATCAACGGTGGAGATGAGCCGGGAAAACCCTTGTATAATTTTATGAAATCCAAACTTTTTGGAATAATCAAAGGTTTTTATGGATCGGGTGGAAAATATATATATAAAGCGGATAGGCGCCCGACTGCGGGGCCTTCGAATATATGGAATGTAATATGCCCGAGGCGTATTAAAACAAAGGGGTCAATCGCAATCGGGTCATCGGGCCTGGTCTTTCCGATCAACCCATTTGAAACGTTGTGATGCGATTGGCACCCGGGGTCTTTAACACTTGGTCCCGGGGGGAAGTCATATGAAACAGGGGCGGGGGAAACTTTTAACACACGAGACCCAATCGCATCGGAACTTTGTTGCGGGTCTTTTTGATCTACCCATTTGATTTCTCCGATTGCGATTGCACGATCGGTCTTTCAATCAACCCATTAAAATTTTAAACACGTGACTTCAAGTTTTTAAGTTGAAAGTTTGGATAAGCGAGTTTTGGGTTTTATAAAGAAAAATGGATTTGGGAATGAAATATTCACAAGGTCTAAGCGCCGAGAGCGGGCTCAGGGTTACATGAAAATAATATGATCGGGGGTCTTAAGCAGCAAGGCTAATCGCAATCGGAGTTCTTCGGAGTATGGCAAAGACTTGTACATTTGATTCTTTCCGATGCGATTAGCGCCTTAACCAATTAGCAAATGGTTCCAGCTCCAAAGCGTATGGTGGGGAAGTGGTTAGGACTTAGCTCAAAGGGGCTTAAGTCCATAGTCATAATACTTGTATTTTTTATGAATTTTTCATAATTTTCAATGGAATTTGATGGTTTCGGGATAGTAAAAAAATGGGTTTTTAACTATGGGAAAGTGATTTTCATAAATGGAAGAAGAGGATTTATGAAAACAAGGAAGTTTTGTGGAGAAAAAGGGGAGCAGATGAAGGTTTGAGAAGGGGGAAAATGAAGGTCTTTCAGCAGTCTTTTACTTGGAATCAACAGAATTTCTAAGTATAAAGCGGTAACAGCAATGAAGATTTTGGACAGAGGCACGAGGCCTTCTAGGAGTCTTCAAGAGCCAACAATTTTTAAGTGATAAAATTTGTTCCTTGGAGGCTCAAAAAGTCTTAGCCACCTTTTGGTATAACAAAATATTATAGGTGGCTAACAGTGGCTCCACTTGGGGATGATGCCTTCTTGAAGGTATCAAGAACTTCAGACTTAGATTCTCTGGGAGGCTGACTTGTGCCTGATCCATTGGGTTGTGCTTCTTTTGCTGGATGATCTTCTGAAAGCATATTAGCAACCATGAAAACAATGGATTTTTATCAATACAACTTTCTACCTACCCAATCCTATAGATCTAACATTTTTTCTTCTTCATTAGAGTGCACTTGGATTGGAAAACTCTATTCACAAAATTTTATTCTTTTGAAAGCATAAAAACTAATCTAATGCTACTCCTTATTTCTCCCTGAACTCAAATTAAACAGTTGAGCTCAGATGTTTCTCTACCTAATCTACTGTATGTTGGGATTAAGTTGTCCAATAGACTTTCATTCTCTAATTTCTATGACAGAAATTTAAAAAACAGCCAAGTCAAGATTAAGCTGTTTGACTTGCTGTGATCTATGGCATAAAAACAAGCTGCACATACATTATTATTTGCAGAAATTTTAAAATCAAAATGGAAGGCTTAAGATCTGAAAGTCTCTTATCATGGCCTTCTCTTTTCTTCACAGCTCTGTTTTTGCTTTGCTTTTGAGTTGTATTTGTTTTTCTTTTGGTTCAGATTTTAGGCTGATTAGAACCAGATCTCCTATCTTGTGACTCAGAAAATAAAATAGTTGTGAGTCATCTTTCTTTGGAAACTTTGGTTCAGATTTTGAGCTTGTTTGAACCTTCAATTTCTATCCTAATCTATCTACTGATAAGCCAATATTGAACAGTTTTGCAAATCGAATTCTCTACGCTATCAGCAGAAAAATTTAAAGCTAACTAGTCAAGATTAAACAGTTTGACTAACTAGAAGTGTGTTTTTGAGGAGTGGCATTTGAGCTTGCACACTTTCAGATTTATTTCTCTTTTTGGCATGGGGCTTTGCCTTTCTTGTTTTCATTCTGCCCTCTTTTCTTCCTTTCTTTGTTTTTTGTATTTTTTGATTTTTCATAACTTTGAATGCAATGGTGAATGGAATATTCATAATGGAAAAAAGATAAAAAGGCTTCAAAACATAACATGGATCAAGAGAAGTAATGCTTAAGCATCCTGCCATTGACAGGACCCCCAAACAATTCTGTTCCATCCAGTTTCTGCAAGAAAAATGCATTATTTCCAGCAACAGAATGAATAGAAAAAGGGCTAAGCCATAGGTTGTCAAATTTTCCATGCTTGCACTTTTCTTCCCTCCTTGAGTCCCACTTTAAAACTTTGTCCCCGATCTTGAAATCGCTGGCCTTTGTTCTTCTGTCAAAAAGCTTTTTGATGCTGTCCTGTTTCTGCAATGCTTTGTTATATACTTCCTCTCTGATTTTCTGAAGATGAATGGTCTGATTTATTCTTCTGATCATGTCATTTTCTTCAGTCTGCAACTCCTGAATCAACTTCATAACTGGTACACCGAGGCTGTTAGGAAAAAATTGCATCTGTACCATACACAAACTGGAAAGGTGACATACCAATAGATTTCTTCAAAGTTAATCTGTCAACCCAAAGTGCATGGACCAGCTTTGTGTGCCAAGACTTCTTGTTGTCCTCCAATAGTTTCTTGATTATGTTCACTAAGCTTTTGTTGGAAGATTCTGCAAGTCCATTACCTTGAGGGTAATAGGCTGTGGAATGCCCCAGTGTTATCTGGTATTTATTACAGAAGTCAACCATTTTATTTGATCCAAATGCTGCTGCATTATCGGTGATAATTTTGGAAGGACAGCCAAATCTGGAGAGAATATTAGTCTCCATAAATTTTATGATAACTAAATCATTGGCCTGCCTACAAGGAATGGCTTCTATCCACTTAGTGAAATAGTCTGTGGCAGTAAGGATCCATCTATGCTGGGCAGAAAATGGGGGATGGATTTCTCCTATGAAGTCAAGTCCCCACTGTTGAAATGGGGCTTCAACAGTGATTGGATGCAATGGAAGAGGTAGCAATTTTCTCTTGCCTTCAAACAATTGGCATTTATGGCAAGTAGTGGTCATCTCATGTATATCAGAAAAAAGAGTAAGCCAATAGAAACCAGCCCTCAAAATTTTGTTGGTTGTTGACTTCCAGTACAAATGACCTCCACACTCTCCTTCATGGAATTCCTTCTTAACCTTCTCTGCATCAAACTTAGACAAACATTTAAGCAATATACCACTTGCATTTTTCCAATAAAGACATCTATCAATAATGCAATAGTTTACTGCTTTCAACTTCAAAAACCTTGCCTTTGTTTTTGATAAACCAGGAGGTGTATTTAATTTAAGCAAAACATAAACAATATCAACATACCAAGGAGAATTCATAAAATGGTTTTCAACAATGGGAGTTGAGAATTCTTCTTGGTTATCCAAAGCATTAATCATATGAATATCAAGAACTTCACAATTTGACTCAGCCATTAATCTAGCTAGACCTTGGCCTTTGATCAACTTAGTGGGTTTTATCTCTAAATCATACTCAAGAATAACAACAGTCCACTTACCTCTCTTACCATCTGGGTCCTATGTTAAAATGTCTTTAACAACTGAATTTGGGACAAAGGCAATGATGTGTGAGTGAAGGATGTATACCCTGAAGTCTTTTAAAGCTTTAACCAAAGCAAAAGCTTGCTTTTCCATAATGTTGTACTTCAATGGGGCGTCCCTCAATGCCTTACTAAAGAATGCAATAGGCTGCTCTTGTCCTTGTGGATTTTTCTGTAAAAGGACAACAACTATGGTATGTTCTGATGCAAATGAGAAGATATAAAAATCCTTTGAAAAATCAGGACTTATGAGAACCGGTGTTTTGGTTAATGCTTGTTTCACCAGCTCAAAGGATGTCTTTGCTTCCAAGGTCCATTTTACCCCTTGCTCCTTCTTTAACATGTTTGTGATATTCCTAAGGAGCTCAGCCAAGTTGGGGATGAACCTTCTCAAAAAGTTAATCTTCCCAATGAAAGATTGCAACTCTTTGATGTTTCGAGGATGAGAGATTTGCAATATGGCCTCAATCCTCTTGGGATCAATCTTAATACCCTCCTCAGAAATAATGTGCCCAAGAATTTTACCTTCTTGGAGATGAAATAAAATTTTCTTAGGGTTTAAAGATATCCCAAACTTTCTGCACTTCTCGAAAACTTTCCTCAAATGTTCTAAGTGTTCTTCATCTATTTTTGAAAACACAGTAACATCATCAAGATAGATAACGATGAAGAAGCCCAATTCCTCCGAGAATGCTATGTCCATGGCTCTTTGAAAGGTTGCTCCAGCATTCATTAGACCAAAAGGCATTTTCAAATACATGAAGGTGCCCCAGGGTGTAGTAAAGGCTGTCTTTAATTGATCAGCAGGGTAAACCAAGATCTGATTGTACCCCGAATTGCCATCCAGCAAAGAAATTCTTCTAGACCCTACCACCCTTTGTAGAATGTGATCCATCTTTGGTAAATGGTAGTTGTATTTTAATGAAGCTTTGTTTAAGTCTCTAAAGTCTATACAAAGCCTGATTTCTCCAGTTTTCTTCCTAACAGACACAAGATTAGATACCCATTCAGAATATCTAACAGGGACAATAATACCAGCATCATACATTTTCATGATCTCCTTCTGAACCAACGGCAACTGGACAGGGTTTATTCTGCGCAGTTTCTGTTTGAATGGTTTTTGGTTTTCTTTAAGAGGGATTTTGTGCTGTATTATTTCAGTGTCATAGGATTTAAGATCTTCGTAACTCCATGCAAAAACATCCGAAAATTCTTTGGACAACTCTATGTATTTGAGTTTAATGTGAGCTGGCAAAGTTTTGGAAAATTTGATCATTTTCGGTTTCTCTTTACTGCCTATATTGCATTCCTCCACTTCAGTCTCTACAGGTTCCAGTTTTGGTTTCTTAGCCACGTCGTCAAAATCGAACAACTCTTCCAAAGGTGCTAGACCTCTAGGCAAACTTTCGTCTTTGGAGTGTAGAGTTTCTAACTCTTCTGTTTCAGACTCTACATTCGTTTCTGTTTTACTTTCAAGTTTGCCAGATAACAGGTTTATATTAGCGAGTTCAGGGGACGGTTCTTCTTTACCAAGAATGTTTTCTTCGCTGCAATCTGTATCATAATTTGAGTTCGAATTATGCAGTTCGAATTCATTTCTGAATTGCATGAAGTCTTCTATTTGTTTGTCATTTTCAAACACTTGCCAATATTTTTTGTTATCAGGCACTGCTGGTCTAAATTTCGTCGAAGTCGTGTTGTCTTCGGTTTCATATGGCGTTAGACATGTCCTGGCCGCAAAAGCTAAATTGTGAGCTGCAATGTTTCTTTTTCTTGGGACAAAAGACAGTTTGGACTCCTCGAATGTTTGTAAAAGGTCCATGACATCGTTCCGATAGGCTCTAAGTCTGGGATGATTTGCGTTATACTCCCCGTTGACTTGCCTAATGATTAACTCAGAATCTCCATACACATTAATTCTTCTGGCTCCTAACTTTTTCAAAAAATGTAAGCCTAGAAGAAGGGATTCGTATTCTGCTATGTTGTTGGAACACTGAAAGTTTAATTTACATGAAATGCATTATGTATGGTTGTTTTCAATGTTAGTAATCCAGACTCCTGCACCCGCGTTATTCCTAGTGCATGACCCATTGAAATGCATATTCCATAGATGACTGTTTTCAGTTTCATCTGTTAGATGAATGTCCTCTTTAAGTAACGTGCTTTCGGATTGTTGTTGAATGTCTGAACTTAGTTGTAGATGTTTTGATTCCCCCTGATTTTCGTTCATTTGAGGATCGTTTTCTTTAGTGTCCAGGTTTAAAAGCAATGGATGCATGACTTGTAGTTCAAGACCCATATTTGGTTTGCTATGGTTTAAAGGTTCAACAAACTATTTTGAAAGTCTTGTGGTATTTATCTCCCCCTCTCAATCGGCCATTAATTCTGTTAAAGTTACTTGTTCATCCGAAGCTTCTTCATTAAAAAGGATAAAATAATCAAGGCCTGTATTTACAGAATAAAGGGGAGAGTTTTGTGGTCTGTCTTGACTTGTAACTGTGTATTGCATATGAGACTCCCTGTAAAGTCTTCTGGTTTGATTGAAAACAGGGATAGTCGCATATGTCATGTCCATTTGCATCGTCCCTTGTAACTTAGCCCCCCAAGATCTTGATAAAAGCATTCCATACTTTGGGGGCACGTCAGCCACAACAATATCCATAACTAAAGACTTGGCTGGAATCTGGGCTAAGTTAACACAGATGTCTTTGATCAATCCTAGACATTTTACTCTGCTTGAGTCAAAAGAGTAAAGATCTTTATAAGGTCTGGTGATTTCAAGACCCAGGCTCTCCATTACAGCTTTTGGCATTAAATTATGAGAAGCCCCAGAATCATGCATAGCGTTGTGAAATTTTTTGTCATGAACGTTTAAACTCACGTAGAAAGGAGGAACAGGTCCCTCTTGGTATCTACCTTCAATCTTTGGACCAAAAATAAGCTTGGGCTGGTCATCACTAAGATTGACTGTATCTCCATTTTCCTCTATATTTAAAGCCTTAAAAATTTGAGTTCTATATACGTGTTGGGCAGCTAACTCGTTTAAGGGAACAAAGATTTTAATCTTGGAAATTTCCTGTTCCAGGCTGAAAGGAATTTGATTCTTTGAAGTGTTGGTTTCAGCCTTGTTAGCTGTCACTTTATCAGCAACAACAACTTGCTGATTTGTTTTATTTACACTTGACATAACGGTTGTAATAGGAGTACTAGCTGAAGTGTTAGTACTGCTAGAGTCTGCACTCTATTTTTCAGTGTTTTGAGTGCCTTTCTCTTTACCTTTATCAGAATTTACAGCCACCATTTTTTCCTTGTGTTTGACCATTTTAGGTTTGGTTGATGTGCTATTTTGTGAAGATTTGTCAGAGGTTTTGGTGTTGGGGGCTTGTTGATTAGTCTTGCTTCTAAGGTCATATTCCCTTTGAGTTTCTATGATGACATTTTCCATGTCTTGATAATGATTTTCATCATCATCTCTTTTGTCATCATACGGTGTATATAGACCTTGTTTTTTATCATAATGAATCTCAAAATCATCATCATCGACCTCCAACATGTTGATAGCACCTTCCTCTATTATTTCGTCTGTTTCCTCAACCTCACTTATATAGTTCTGATGAAAGGGAGGAGTGATCTATTGATCATCTTCCCTAGGTCTGTTTGGAGGTTGGTTCCTTCTAACATTCTGATTCTGGTTTTGGTTTCTATTTTGAGGAGCAGTTTGATTTTGACTTGCTTGTGCTCTTTTAATTATGCTCATCTCTTTCATCATCTCTTCCATCATCCTTTCCATCTTTGAGTTGGAAGTAGAAGGTGTGGACTCCTCTCTAAAATATACTCTCTTCTCGCTCTTCATTCTTTCTCTTTTCTCCATCAAGTTCACTTCCACAGAAAGAGCACCCCTTTGCATGTCTTCAAGAGTTGCAAAATCTCTCTCTCTCAGTGAATAGGTCATTTTAGCGTCAAAACCTTCGGGAAATTTGTTTAAAGCTGAACCTTGTGGAGGTTTTAGTTCTGGGGAAAGTGCGTTGTATACACTGTTGAATCTGGTGCAGTAGGCTTGCACACTTTCCCCTGGGTTCCTATGGAGATTGTTGTAATCAGCAAGAACTTGGAGAGGGTTCTTCCTTACTTCCCACTTGTTTAAGAATGTTTGATGGAAGCCTTGGAGATCATTTATACTATGGGGGACTAAGCCTTTAAACCATTTTCTTACTTCTCCCCCTAAGCTTTGAGCAAATAATCTGAGCTTGACAGAATCATCATCAATTTCGTTTCTGTCAAAGTAGTCATTCATCTTATCCACATGTTGTGATGCAGTTGTAGCATTGCTAGCATCATACAATGGGATTTTGGACTGATAGTCCTGTGGAAGGTTGACTAATGGTACAGAAAGGACTAAGGGAGCATACCATTAAGCCATGGTAGGAGGTGGAGGTGGATTCACAAGAGGTGGATTAACAAAAGGGAAAGTGGGCTGAGGTGTGGTGGTTTGAACAGTGGATGTAGGATGAGTAGAAGTGGATGGATCAGGAGTAGACTGCTGAGCTGATCTTGGATGAGAGACACCTAGGTTGTGAAGGAAATGTTAATCAAGAGGTGTTGTTTCTCTACTACCAAGATGTTTACTTGTCTCCGGGGATGAAAGTGAAGACTCAGAGTCTAGCTGTATTATATCATCAAATGACCTAGTTCTGAATGGATTTACTAAGTCAACTTGTGATTGTTGTAGAGCCGAAAGATTTTCAAGGACTGAATTAGCTCTCAAGGGTGATCTGAAAACAGTTGATAATTTAACCTTAGGAGACTTCCAAAGGATACTTTCTGGGTCATCAACTATCTCAGGTGGATTAGGGTCAGGATGGGCTCTAGTGTGAATCTTTCTAGAAGCCACTATGTTGTGTTTTTAGACCCGAATAAACAAGACAAGTTCAACCAGATATGACAATCTTTAAGAGATTAACTAATCTGTTTACGCAAATTTAATCCTACAGTCCTCTAACTGATTTTTAAATGATGTTATGATGATAAGGGTTCTTCCCAGTGGAGTCTTAAGGTCTGTTAAGGATTGTGGAGTCGCCAAGTGGAAGTTTTTAGCTCCTTTGGAGGTAAAAGGTTTTATGGTCCACCACCATGTTTATTGAATACCAATCTGAATTTTTTTTAGGTTTTTCTGAGTTGTTTTTAGTAGTGTGGTTTTTAAGAATATCCTAACTCTGTTTCAAAACTTAGCTAAGGTTATGAGACAAAGACAGTCTACTCTTATGGCTAAGCTAGCTATTTTTTCAAGGTTATATGAAGCCTTATCAGAATCTTAGGGTTGACCTAGTTTATCACTGATTCAAACAAGTTTCATCATGATTACCATTTCTGTGGTAGTGCTTGAAAAGGCTGCTTCTTACTCACAAAAAAATTTCTTGAATCAAGGGTTTTCTGAGGTCTCTAAAGTCTTATACAAACACTTAGCTCCCCAGCGGAGTCGCCAGAAATGTTGCTGGTGGCTCCAGCTGGTTAATAAAGCAAATGCTCTATGAACCAAATCTCTGAATATCGTATAATTATCCTGAAAAACTTATGGGTTTGTAATTCCCCAGCGGAGTCGCCAGAAATGTTGGGGTTCTGTAATTTATTAGCAAGATTGGCAGAGTCCAATTACAGAAACAACATCGTTTCAACCAACTTTGGGATTCTAGGATCTAGCCCTCCTGAATCCGGAGAGGGATCTCTCCAATATGTACAAAGATGGATATTGTCTTTGAAGTTTGAGATAATGATATTAGGCTAGTTATGAAGGCCAAGGGTTTTGTTTTGTTTTGGATGGTTGAACATGATTACTGTTTGAAGTGAAAAGTCTTGAATGCAAAGAGTTTCAAAGGTGAGAAGTTGCAAGAGGGAAGAACAACTATGGCTAAAAGATAGATATAACGCTGGTTTTTAATCCATTGGGCTATGGAGTCATAACAGGGCTTTAATTGAACAACAACATCAAGAGTGATCCAAGGGGCAAGTCATCTATACCAAAAGATGATTGAGATTAGAGTGATGGGATGGAAACAATAAAGTGTTGGAGGGGTGGAAACTGATAATAATTTCTTAGAGGATTTATAGTCAGTCCAAACAAGAAAAGCCTCTTAAGTAACTGTTTAAAACCAACCAAGGACAGGGCTAACCATAAACTTCTTGGGCAAGTTCTATTAAAGCAGCTTAATTGACAAACAATCTAGTAATCCACATAATTACCTTCAGAAAGTATGAAAACATATAAGAGAAACAAAGTGTAACTTAAGATCAGATAAAGTACTTTTAAACCTAGTCTGCTTTCAGTCAACACCAAGGGAAATTTTCAGAATCTGCCTTTGGAGAAAAGGATCTAGGAATCAGGGCAAACCATATCTTCTCTAGTCTAATTTTAATAGCAAATAATGGAAATCACATTCAAGAACAGTGTTTAAGCAAGCAGAAGGACGAGGGAACGCCAACATTCCTAACTGTTTAAACTGTATTAAATCATTCTTGAATAAACAAACTTGAGGAAAACATTAAGATAAATATTTCTCAGCCAGAGAAGGTTACTGATATACAGTAGATCCTAACCCTGTTTAAACTGCTCTTTACATAAGAATATGAACAATATGGCATACATAGAAGGAAAACAATAACAAAGAGAGGTGCACTTCACCGATGACATAGACCAGGATCCCAAGAAACAACTTTTATATTGATGTCAAACCGGTTACAATCTTCAAGTCCAATGTTTCAGTTCAGCAATCATCTTCACTATTTAGCCTAACTAATCTATCACAAGCAGAGCTCCAAGGGCCAGTGAACACTATTTACAATCAGAATTTTAGGCTCAAAATGTATTTCAAATCTCTGTAAGCAACTCAACCAACAATTTCTCATCTTCTACTGAGGTATTTATAGAAGAATGAGGAGGTGAAATCTAACAAAAAAGATCTCTTAAGATAATAAATACAGATTCAAGACTTCTCGGCCCTTTGAGGGGCTCGATGGAGAAGTGAACAGGTGGACCACTGTATTAATGTTTACAATTTATGAATTTAAAACTTGATGGGAGTCTTATTTGACTTTGAGGCTCTGTGTAATGTGTGGAGTAACTCTGCAGATATTTCTGCATTGATTTCCTTGCAGAAGTAACTCCCTGGCTGTGCTGGAGGCGAATATCGGATTTTCTTTAATAACTTCGGCCTCTGTTTGAAAGGTTTGAGGCAACAGGTGGCTTTCATGGTAGCTGAGGAATTTATTCGCCTCATTTGAAGCGGTGGAAGCCCTCCTGTCAGTGAAACATTTATGATTTTCTTTAAACTGTGTTTTGAGTCGGGGATTAGGCTTTTGATAACCGTCTTAGCCGTAATCCCCGTAATATTGTCTTCAATCTCCGTTCTGCTGTGCTTTGTCTTCAAACTTATACTCTTTAACTGTGTTTGAATTAAAACAGTGTCTTGTCGATGTGAAGAGCCGCGTTGGGCTTTATGGCATCAATGCTCATAGAGCACTGACGAAACATAGAATGGAGCCCCATGGATGGCTTCTCTTTAATGAAACGAAGGCATGAGAATTGTCATTCCCAGCCCTCGACATTTATTCGTAATACAATGGAAAACCATTTAAAACACCTGCATCAAACACAAAACAATTAAGAAATCCTGCGAAATGGGTTAGACTGCTTCAGAAGGCGGGAGAGGAGCGTAGCCATTGGATGAAGGCAACCAACGGTGGAGATCTTGATAAGGAGAGCGGGGAGATAAAAAAGTCAGAGTAATTTTGGACCGTCCGATCTAGACATGTGGACGGTCCGGATTCAATCGGAGGATCACAATCGGGGGATCACAATTGGGGGTAAAAAAAAATGGACGCGATTGAAAAACTCCGATGCGATTGCGCGATCAGGAGGGTCAAAGTGATTGAGCGATGACCGTTGATCTGAGGATCAGATCAACGGTGGGAAACGAATTGGCGGGTTTTGAAACGACGGTAAGACTTGTGATCGGAGGGAATAAGGACCGTTGGATCTTCGAAGGCGGAGAGGAGATCAACGACGGACAACCAATCGGGGATCGTCAATCGGGAGTGAAATAACACGCATGCAGTTAAAAGTTTGCGATGCGATTGAGCGCAGGCCGTCGATCTAAGAACAAGATCAATGGTGGAGATGAGCCAGGGAAACCCTTGTATAATTTTATGAAATCCAAACTTTTTGGAATAATCAAAGGTTTTTATGGATCGGGCGGAAAATATATATATAAAGCAGATAGGCGCCCGACTGCGAGGTCTTCGGATATATGGAATGTAATATGCCCGGGGCGTATTAAAACAAAGGAGTCAATCGCAATCGGGTCATCGGGCCTGGTCTTTCCGATCAACCCATTTGAAACGTTGCGATGCGATTGGCACCCGGGGTCTTTAACACTTGGTCCCGGGGGAAAGTCATATGAAACAGGGGCGGCGGAAACTTTTAACACACGAGACCCAATCGCATCGGAACTTTGATGCGGGTCTTTTTGATCTACCCATTTGATTTCTCCAATTGCGATTGCGCGATCGGTCTTTCAATCAACCCATTAAAATATTAAACACGTGACTTCAAGTTTTTAAGTTGAAAGTTTGGATAAGCGAGTTTTGGGTTTTATAAAGAAAAATGGATTTGGGAATGAAATATTCACAAGGTCTAAGCGCCGAGGGCCGGCTCAGGGTTACATGAAAATAATATGATCGGGGGTCTTAAGCAGCAAGGCTAATCGCAATCGGAGTTCTTCGGAGTGTGGCAAAGACTTGTACATTTGATTCTTTCCGATGTGATTAGCGCCTTAACCAATTAGCAAATGGTTCCAGCTCCAAAGCGTATGGTGGGGAAGTGGTTAGGACTTAGCCCAAAGGGGCTTAAGTCCATAGTCATAATACTTGTATTTTTTATGAATTTTTCATAATTTTCAATGGAATTTGATGGTTTCGGGATAGTCAAAAAATGGGTTTTTAACTATGGGAAAGTGATTTTCATAAATGGAAGAAGAGGATTTATGAAAACAAGGAAGTTTTGTGGAGAAAAAGGGGAACAGATGAAGGTTTGAGAAGGGGGAAAATGAAGGTCTTTCAGCAGTATTTTACTTGGAATCAGTAGAATTTCTGAGTATAAAGCGGTAACAGCAATGAAGATTTTGGACAGAGGCACGAGGCCTTCTAGGAGTCTTCAAGAGCCAACAATTTTTAAGTGATAAAATTTGTTCCTTGGAGGCTCAAAAAGTCTTAGCCACCTTTTGGTATAACAAAATATTATAGGTGGCTAACAACACCTTCGTTTCACGTTCGCCCCTCCCATCACATCACAACCGTCGATCTGATCCTCAGATCGACGGTCCATATTTCATCCACCCCGGTGGTCCCCGCGCCAAAGCACCGTCCTCGTACAAACCCATGGTTTCTATCGCACCGCCTCTCTCGAAGGAGGGCGTATTTCATTCGGCGTTGATTAGCACCACCGGTCGACACGTGGTTCCGAGCACTATTGGGAAACCGCTCTCATCGCCCGTTAACATTCGGCTGTTGACCCAGCGTGATATGCGCGTACACTGTCCGATCTGAAGTTGTTCATCCAATAGTGATCACGCCACGAAGATGCTCGGGAGTTAATCCAAGGCAAATAGGACCCCTGGCCCACCATCTGTCGCCCTCCGATGCGTTCTCAAACGTCGATCTCCTCCTGAGATCGGACAGTCCGGATTAAATGCATGTCTCACCATTGACCGGGTCCCACCACGTCACCCATTCCACGTGTTCTTGTCACATTTTCATCTGTTCCATTCATATTTCATTCCAAGGTCAAATTTTAATGTTTTGCATTAAAATTTCTATCTCGACGTCTTCAAAATGCATCTCCCACTGTCCCACGATGTTCCTCCATAGTATCCTCTACATTCGTTGTCCTCATTCATGCCGCGTTGCCATTTTCGTAGTCATCCACAACATTCGATCCCATGCACGATTTCTTAACGCACTTTTGTGTTTTGCAGGGTTACAGGCAGTGGAAACCACCATGGTTCATAGCCACAGTTATCATGGCACAGAACACAGGGAAGAAAGGCCGAGAGGGCCACTGTTAGAACCTGATATAGTAGAAAAATGTTCGGGGGGGTCTCTGCAGGAAATATTTTCATCAAAGTACAAGGTTTGACCCTGTAAAACCTCTCTTACATCATTTAAAGTTCCAAGTTCATTGACAGAGACAATCATGAGGCAGCAAAGAGCGTCAGTTCAGAGTTAAGGAGATCTAATGCACATTTTTGAAGATTTTTGAGCCTTAATCCAATATTTTAAAGGCAATATACCAGATTGAATACCTCGAGACTAACGCAGAGGGCCCAATAAAACCTAAAGAACAAAAAAAACGATATATCAGTGTCACCATCAGCAGTTGTTCTTTCCATAAAAGGACAAAGTGCCCATACCGTCTGCATTCTATACCGTGTTCCTGAGAAAATTTCTGCCCTAACAACATTCCTATGCTATCAGAAGCATTTGTTACACAGTATGGCAGACCCGAATCATTGGTCTGTTTTGTTCAGTTCACCAGAGTTCTACAGAGTGCTACAGCAAGTACCTCAAAGACATACCTGGAGTAAATTGCAGCCTGACAAAGACCACTCTTTCATCCAAAGAGTACAGAAGTTCAATGCATAGACATTAAAATCGAATGGGTTTCGACCCACTGCTCCTATTCTGTTTAATGTTTCATTTAGTGTTTCATCTACCTCCTCTGCCTCTCTTTCTGATATAAAAACTCATGAGAAAACATTGTAAAGGTTGTTGATCGGATATCTGTGAACTACAAGCTGTTTCTTTTGAGACATGTTTTCTGTGTAAAGTTGCAAGATAGGTTGAGGAAGATGTTTTCAGACTGAATACCAAGCTGTTGGCAATGTTGTAAAAGACTGGTGTTGCTCTTTAACATGACAAGCACATTTCTTTGGATCCTGATTTAAAGCAGCAATGATGTTTTTCTTACTTTGTCTTGATTTTCCTTTGTAGATCATCATATTTTAGTTCTTCTGGCTTGCATCAGAAAGCTAGCATAGGATTTACCCTTGTTAGGTACCCTATGTTTCTGTGCTCCTTGCCTTCAATTTTTTCTGATGTATGTGTTATCTGAGGATTGATTTTAAGCTAATTTAACCAGTGCAGTGGTCAAATATATACTACTAGCTGATATGTGAATCAATGAAATCTGTTCCTTAGATGTTCTTGTTAGGCTGTAATTGAATGAATTGGGATATTGGGAGTTTAGAACCCTGTCTCTATCTCACCAAGGTCCTTTTCAAATAATTAAACCTTTCTAAGTTCCCTTAAGCTTGATACCCAAGCATTTAGAGTTCAAAGTCTCTCTCCGATCTCAGGTTTTCAACTTGTGTTCTAAACCTTTAATGTTTCCTTGTCTGAAGAGTTAACCTTTTAGGTCTTGGATCACAGGTTGTCCAATGGCATGTCTTGTCCTTGGATCTGATTTCTGAAAGGTCACCTTGGAGGTTTTCTTGCTTTCACTTTCTCTCTTATCATTTCATGCCATATTGTCATCTTTAAGATCCAATGCTTTAGATGACTAGCCCAACTAAAAGCCCGCACATTGAATAGCAAGTAAACCCTTTCCTGACTCCATTGCCCAATGGTCTCGAGTGTTTTTTGAATACCTCCCTCCTTTGTCTAGAATCCTCTTTATACAACCTTGTCTTATATTGAACCCTTCTTTCCGGATTCCCAACAACCAAACAAAAATCAAACAAACAAACCCCTTGCCTATAACTAGCCTGATGTCTTAACTTTAGAGCTTCAAAGACATAAAACCTTTGCCTATATAGAGAGATCCCTCTCTAGACCCAGGAGGGCTAGATCCTGAGGTCTGAAAGTGGTTTTGATATTGTCTCATCTTTTGGTATTGCCAATCTTGCCAAAACATGGGAACCCCAACATAATGGCAACTCCATTGGGGAGCGAATTTTGAGTACCCTTAACTGCTATATCCGGTCTTGTGTCCCATTGTAGTCACCAACATAATGGCGACTCCACTGGGGAATTTCTGAGTATTTTCCATCCTAATACATCACAAGAGCCTAAAAAAGCCAACAATCTTTGGTTAGGTTGGCAGTGAAACACTTCCACTCCCAATTCACTTTCTGCACCACTTGTTGTGTTTCTCCCCACACTCTTAGAAAGAGTCTGGAAATGGCCAGATAGCCTCCAGCTCTCACTCTCTTGCAAAGGTGAAATATCTGGTAAAATCCCTCCCTGTCCATCTCTGGTTAGATTTTGCTGTGTTTTTGGGATATCCTTGAAAAGGGACATTACATAAGCACTGTGGTGGACAGTGTACCCCCTATAAACAACCTAAACCTTCCGCCTGGCGACTCCATAGTTCCTTAAAGATCAGAGACTCCATTGGTGATCAGTAGGCCTGCTGATTATCGTGGTTCACATAAGACTCCATTGGGAGACCAGCCTCCACAACAACATCAGCCATATTAAGAGTAACAAGTAGGATTAAGATCCTTGGTTGAATATTAAACATACTGACATCAAGAAACATTCACACAAGAGCTTATCCCAACCCAAACCCACCTGGAATAGTTGAAAACCCTGAGAGCATCCTCAATAAGTTTCTTACACCTAAAGGATCAACTGTTTCCAGACACATCCATAGAGCTAACTCTGCACCGGAAGACTGTACAGCTCTATCAAACCCACTTTGTGACCTATATTCTCAAAACAATGTACCTAGAACTAGGTAATTCAATGCTCTAGACCTGCCAGACCTTGAGCTTCCTGGTCCACCACCTCAAAGTGGTAAACACATTAGGGACAGAGAGACCCCTCCATCTACACCTCCTGATATTCACTTCATTCAAAATCTGGGGCTCTGCCACCCTAAATCTGCTCAACAGACTTCTTCCGGTCCTAGTATCCCAACCATCCATATACCAGCTACTCAAGCCAACCCCTTACCTCCTCAAAATACCATCATGGCAACCTGATATGCACCTCTGGTTTTACCCCAGCCTCTAGTTCCCCTACCCAACAATTATCAATCAAAGATCCCACACTTCACTGCAAAGGAGTCTACCACAACTCAGCACCATGTAGACAGGATGGAGGATTCTTTTGACTACATGGAGATAGATGATGATACAGTAAAAATGAGAATTTTTGCCCAGAGCTTAGGAGGTGTTGTGAAGAAATGGTTTAAGGGCCTACCTCCTAATAGCATCCAAGATTTACCCTCTTTATATCAGACCTTCATAAACAAATAGGAAGTTAAGGCCAACCCTCTCCAAATTTTAGCAGAATACAAGAACTTGAAAAGAAACTTAGGAGAGAGTGTCCATGCCTACTCTACAAGGTTTAACAGTGTTTATAACACTCTTCCTCCCCATATGAAACCTCCCCAAAGCATGGCTCTAGTGAAATATCCTGAAGGTTTTGATGCTGACATGGCCTACCAGCTTAGGGAGAGAGATCACAACACATTGGAAGACATGCAAAAGGGAGCAGTGAGTGTAGAGGCTAATTTGATTGAGAAAAAAACAATATTGAGAGCTGAGAAAAGGGTCACATATAGAGATGACACTGTAGCCTCCACATCTGACCCTAATTATGACCGCCTATCCAAAAACATGGAAAAGCTACAGCAAATGATGGAAAAAATGGTTCTTAGAGTTAGTAACTAGAACAAAAACCAAAATCATAACCAGAACCAGAACTTTAGAAGAAACAACACCACTCCCAACAGACAAAGAGACTTAGATCAGCAAGTCATTCCCCCATTTCAAGAGAAATTTCTTGATGAAGATGAGGGAATCATAGAAGAGTCTGAGGGAAACACAATAAACATGCTTGAAGTAGAAAAATCAATCCACAACTGTTCCACAGAAGAAGATCAGCCCTCACCCTCATATTGGGATGAGGAAAGATTAGAATCTGAGGATTACAGACTTGGATTTGAAAATTTCATCATGCAGGTCAGAGAACAGTATGAAATTAGAAGCAAAAAGATCCTAGACAATTCCAAACCCAAAGCTTCTGAGATTACTAGCAAGAAAAGGCTTGAGAAAACTTCTAAAGCAACTGCTGAAAGTAACAAATTAGCGGTTGAGAGTTCTGGTAAGAACAAAGAAAAAGACAACCAAACACTGATAAACAAAGCCAACCAACTAGCAGCATGAGCACTGCAGTTAGTGCTCCTGATGAAACAGTCCCTAATCCGGTACATAATACGGATCAGCACACTGAGCCTGCCACTAAGGTAGTAGCTAGCAAAACAGAGTTAAACATTCCAAAGAGTTGGTCCACTTTCAATTTGGAGGGTGAGATTGCGAAAATTAAAATCTCTTTCCCACTCTCTGAGCTGGCCACTCAAGATGTATATAAAGGCCAAATTTGAAAGCTTTAAATCTAAGTGAAAGCAGTGGCACTGTCAATCTGAGTGATGATCAACCAGCCCTTCTGTTTGGCCCAAAGATAGAGGGGAGGTTTCAGGAAGGGGTAATACCTCCTTTTTATATCAGTCTCAATATCCATGATAAGATCCTTCACAATGCAATGCATGACTCTGGGGCATCACAAAACCTAATGCATAAGGTTGTTATGGAGAGGTTAGGCCTTGAGATAACCCGACCCTACAAAGATTTATATTCATTCGACTCTCGTAGAGTGAAATGTCTATGCCTAATCAAAAACTTGTGTGTGAACTTGACCCAGATTCTAGCAAATGTATGGTCATGGACGTTGTAGTGGCGTATGTGCCACCTAAGTATGGTATGCTATTGTCAAGGTCATGGGGAGCCAAGCTGCAAGGTACAATGTAGATGGATGGGGCATATGCCACAATCCCTATCTTTAGCCACCTTAGAAGACTGTATAGAGAGGCACAAATGAAATTCGTGGTCAGTAGCCCTGAAAAGCCTGAAAATTCTCCTCTGTACTCTGTGCACACAGATCTGGACTCCTTTATCTTTTGCAACAATGAATCCTCAGAGGAGCCAGAGCTAGAAAACATAGATATAAACAACGAGGTAACGCTCATATATTTCAACATAATGGCCTCTCTAGCCTCAAAAGAAAACAATGATGAAATGTGTGGATAGTGCACTGAAAACGAAACTCTGAGTAAACAAGAAACACAATGTGAAAAGCTGGCTAGTCACCCCTCACTAACTCATACACTCCACAAAGAACGAAAACATTCACAGTCCAACGCAGATCCTGTAACACAACATACCAATGAAACTCACATTAGGGAGGAAAATGATGATAAACCTGAGGAAGAACCCTTATGGGAGATGAATTTCGATGGGTCATGCACCAGGAGGACTGCAGGCGCAGGAGTGTGGTTAAATAACACAGAGAGTGACTATGCAGAAAGTCATGCCTTCAACCTGAACTTCAAGTGTATAAATAATATCGCAGAATATGAGGCTCTTATCCTGGGCTTGAATCTGTTAAAAAAATTAGGAGCCCGTAGGATAGCTGTGCATGGAGACTCAGAGCTAATCATGAAACAGGTGAACGGTGAATACACAGCGAAACACCCTAGGTTGAGGGCGTATAGGAATGATGCTTTTGATTTATTGAAAACCTTTCTAGAATAGGAACTGGTGTTTGTCCCTAGGAGTTAGAACGTAATTGCAAATGGATTAGTCTGTATAGCTAGTTCATATCAGAAGCCTCCCGGTGACCAAAAATCATCATTCAGACCAAATTCAGACTTGCAATGCCGGATAACGAAAAATATTGGCAGGTCTTTGAGGGTGATAAGCAGATTGTAGATTTTCTAACAGGCAGGAATGAGTCTGAATTTTTCAATTCAGACTCTAAGTCCAATGACAGCTGCCTAAGTGAAGGCCCCTCATACGAGGAGGAACCACCCTGTAACATAGAAATAAACATTGTGAATGAACAGATTGGAAATCCAACTGAAGAATGCGAAAACGCAGATAATGAGGAAATAGAGGTGCTGCAGGCCAAAGATAAGAATATACCCTGAGGTCTGGCACCTCTAGAGGATCTTTTCGACTTCGATGATGTAGCAAAAAATCCCACTATAGAACACTCAGACTCTGATGTCAAGGAATGAAACATAGGCACTGAAGATAAACCCAAGATGATTAAATTGGCTAAGTCCCTGCCTGCAAACATGAAAAAGAAATATATCGACTTATTCAAGGAATTCATTGATGTGTTTTCCTGGAGCTATGAGGACTTAAAGGCCTATGACACAAACATCATACATCACAAAATACCTCTGAAAGATAACTTAAACCCTTCGATAGAAACCAGATCAACCCAAAGCAATTGCCCGTAGTTGAAACAATTGCCTACAGTGGAAAAGGAAATAAATAATATGTACGAGGCAGGAATAATAGTTCCTGTGAGATTCTCTGATTGGGTCTCAAACCTAGTGGCTGTGAGAAATAAAATAGGTGATATCAGACTGTGCATAGATTTCAGGAACCTTAACAGAGCCTCACTTAAACACAATTACCCTTTGCAAAAATGGAACACATTCTTCAGAAAGTAGTAGGCTCAAAAAGGATCTCCCTGTTAGATGGTTTTTCAGGTTGCAACCAAGTTTTAGTACTCCCAGAAGACCAACTCAAGACTGATTTCACCACTCCATGGGGCACCTTTATGTATGTAAAAATGCCCTTTGGAATGATGAACGTTGGTGAAACCTTCCAACGAGCAATGGACATAGCCTTTTCAGATGAAATATGGCACTTCATTGTCATCTATCTGGATGACATAACATTCTATTCCAAGACTGAAGAAGAACACCTAAAACATATGAGAAGAGTCTTTGAAAAATGTAGGAAGTTCGGTCTGTCATTGAATCCTAAAAATACTGTATTTGGGCTGCAAGAAGGTAAGCTTCTTGGCCACATCATATCTGAGAAGGGGATTAGGATAGACCCACAAAGAGTTGAGGGAATACTGCAAATCACACACCTGAGAAACTTCAAAGAGTTACAGTCCTTTATTGGGAAAATCAACTTCCTAAGGAGGTTTATTCCCAACTTAGCTGAACACCTTAGGAATATGACTAGCATGCTAAAAAAAGGTGTAGGAGTTAAGTGGACTGTTGAGGCTAAAAAATATTTTGAATCAATTAAACTTGCACTCACCCGGGCTCCTGTCCTAGTCAGCCCAGATTTCTCATAGGATTTCCTGATATTTTCATTTGCCTCTGAGCATACAGTAGCTGCAGTCCTACTGCAGAAAAATCCATAGGGAATGGAACAACCCATTTCTTTCTTCAGAAAAGCTCTGAGAGATGCACCCTTGAAATACAACATAATGGAAAAATAGGCCTACGCCTTGGTAAAGGCCTTGAAAGACTTTAGGGTGTACATACTGCATTCCCACACCATAGCCTATGTGCCAAACATAGTGGTTAAAGACATCTTGTCTCAAGACCCAGATGGGAAGCGGGGCAAATGGATTGCTGTGATCTTAGAATATGACCTTGAGATAAAACCCACAAAACTGATCAAAGGTTAGGGCCTAGCTCAACTGATGGCTGAATCAAATTTACAAGCCCTTGACATAAACATGGTAGATGCCTTGGATGAGCAGGAAGGATTTCCTAATCCCACTGTTGAGGAGAAGTTTCAGAACTCTCCATGGTATTCTGACATTCTGCATGTGCTCACAAACCTCAATGCCCCTCCCGAACTATCAAAGACCAAGGCCAGATTCCTAAAGCTAAAAGCCAGAAACTATTGCATAGTGAATGAATGTTTATACTGGGAAAATACAAATGGCCTATCAGGTAGTCAATTTAGTGTCCTAAATTGTTAACATAAATTATCAACTAGGGCTAGTAAACTAATGAAGTGTGGTGCACTATATGTGCTTATGTGACCTCTTCCTTACTTCGTTGTATGTATTTTATTGATGTTTTTGGGGGTTTTGTCTTTTTAGTACTTATGTTCAAAAGATGAAATCAAATCTATGTCAAAAAGAAAAGAAAAGGAAACCTTAGACTCAAAAGAGAGTGTAATTGTAAATTCTATCCCTAATTAGGAAAATGGTGAAAAACAGAACATTCTAATCCATGGATATCCTAGCTTGCAAATGAACATGAAATGTAACTCAACATAATGCAACCAAGTCTCTTTCATCTAATATTGATATGTTGGAAGAGCTTTTAAGAAAAAGAATGGTTGTAAGATAATGATGATATTTTAATCTAATTGCAAAACATAAAATGCCAATTAACTCAATATGATACAACCAAATCTCTTTCATCTAATATTGATATGTTGGAAGAGCGTTTTAAGAAAAAAAATGATTGTAAGATAATGCAAATCTTTTAATCTAATTGCAAAACAGAAAATGTTAATTAACTCAACATGATACAACCAAATCTCTTTCATCTAATATTGATATGTTGGAAGAGCGTTTTAAGAAAAAGAATGATTGTAAGATAATGATGATTTTTTAATCTAATTGCAAAACAGAAAATGCTAATTAACTCAACATGATACAACCAAATCTCTTTCATCTAATATTGATATGTTGGAAGAGCATTTTAAGAAAAAGAATGATTGTAAGATAATGAAGATCTTTTAGTTAAACAAATAATGCAGGACATGAATTAAAAGCTATTTATCTAGAAAGCATGTAGAAGCCTCCTTGGATAGCAGGGGCCCTCTGCTACCAATTTGGTAAAATCCTTAGCTTCAACTCCTTAAAATTGTAATCAAAACAGCATCAAAGAACTGAATTTCTTTATTGAAAACCTCACAAATCTACAACCCATTCCATTTTAAGATTTGTTACATAAGACTCTCTATTCCTTTCTCTCCTCCTCCTATTTTTCACTACTTTTTCATTACTTTTTCATTACCCATGATAGGAGAAAGCTTCTCCTATTTATACAAAATATGAGGAGTTATCTCATTAATGGAAGTCCATGAATCTCTCCCTCCATCTCTAGAGTTACAATCAAAATAGGAAATGATAAGACACATGTCTTTTTAGAGTTTCAACACAACTAAGAAATGAGACACATATCCTCTTAGAGTTTCAATACAACAAGGAAATGAGACACATATCCTCTTGATCCCATGATCTTCTCCAACCAAATTCGAATTTGTCCTTAGAGTGCCACATAAGGGTCTTCTAGAAGTCTCCTTTTTGACCTACACATGTCACAAAACTCATAACACATATATAGATATATGAAACTACGTTAATTTTCTAGTTTCTAATCATAAATTCACTTTAAATACATAAAATAAATAACTTTGGAAAACAAGGATCCTAACCCATATATTTATGAAAATGGTTACTTGATGTAGGGTTTTAGGTCAAATGGCTATGAAATAAGAGCTAAATGGTTATGACATAATGGAAATATGTATGAATATGGAAAACACTTTTGAGACTCAACATCTATTTATTAAATGTTTGCCTGAAACTGAGGCAGAAAGTGTGGATATGAAATGATGTCCCTTCCCCCCCAACTAAAGATATGACAATGTGAAAAAGGGAGGGAGGAATTTTTCCAAAGTTACAATTTTAGCATTATAATGAATTACATGACTAAAAATTAGAAAACAACATACCTTTACTTACCTTAAATATAGATGCGTTGTGTATGTGTGGTGGCTGCAAAATTCTGATCATATTCTTCTTCAAGTGGCTGAACAAGAGGAGTCATGGATAAAGAGATAAGATGACTATTTATTGCTCCTACTAAAACTTGCTGAATCTGCTCCAAAACGCTGAAAATAATAGTCTTCATGTCTTCAAAACTCATTGGCACAATTCCTACTATGTGAAAAGATGTTTTGATGTCGAACATAGTAGAAATTGTTGGCTTCGTGGCTATTAATGGATGCCACTAGTCAACACGAGAACTCTCACCATTGATGACAATAAGAGTCAAGATGCCCAAACACATCTTGCTAGGTACGAATGATTTTGATGATGTCAAGTCACCTAGAAGATCTGACGAATAAGAGACGTTAATGTATTCTCATTATTTGTCAGCGTGAGAACTTGCCATTAAGGCATGCAAGCCTCAAGGTGTTTTTACAAAGAACTTAGACTCAAAGGACTATGGACTCAATAATTTGCATTGAACTAGGGCTTATTTGCGAAATGAAAATGACAAGAAATGGCAGATTAAAATGGAAGATGGAAATGGAGTAGAAATGGCAATGGGCAATAAGCATGTAAATGAGCCTCTTGCTTTTATTTGTGGGTTATGAATAGACAAAAAGAAATGGGAAGTGGATATGAATGTAAATGGAAAATATTAAGTGAAATGAGGTGAATGGTTTATTATGAAGTATGGATGTGATGGAAACAATAGTATCTGAAAGTTTGTCAAGTGTTTAGATCTGATTTTGCATCAACATATTTCCTCTTTGTTGTTGATCATCCTCTTATGAAACAAATTGGTCTCTTAGAGAGACACCATTCTCTTGTAGTCATTTGTCCTTCCTCTTGGAACCTGCAAAAAAACTAATACTTCTTCTGCAATGGAATGTAAGATTATCAAAGGAGAGAGGTGATCAATATCTCTAGTTATGATATTTACACACAAAACTAAGAATTTGTATTAATGAAACAAGTTCTTAAAGGAAAATCAAAATAATTTATACCTGTTTTGGAATTAGTGCCTCAAGTTGAATGTTGCTTCTTTTCAACAATTTATTTCATTATTTACTGTTTCAAACTCTAATGATGGATTTCTCACTGTGTAGATCTTGTTGAGACCTTTCCAACGATACTTGAATAATCAAAATCTGATTTTGTATGAGAAAGTTAGGCTGATTTGAACAATGAGGTTTTTTTCTGCTGCGGAATTGGACTTTAGCTGCAAAATGTGGACGGTTTCTGTAGCTAAAAATCTTGAATAAAAAGTTAGCCATTCGTCTTTAATTATCAGTCTAAAATTAATCAATACCTTCAGAAAAGTGAGCAAATAACTTATTCATTTCATTGATTCAAAATTATTAATTTTTCATTTTTTTTTTATATTTTTTATATTTTTATTTTTCATAATCGGAACAAAATTGAAAAAGAGAAATGCAATTCTTTTTTTTTTAATAACAAAATTGAAAAAAAAGAAAAATGCAATTTTTTTTTTTTTTTTAAATATGCATAACTTCTTGCTGAAGCACATAAACTTTCACACGGCAAATTAAAAATGGTAGCCATTGGTTTCAGATTGTTTATGGACTTCCATTGTATACTCACGCCTCCAATCCGTAAGCTTTCAGCACCCTGATCTTGCGCTATTACCAGCATTTATGCAGCGAGCTTCGAAAATTCACAGTATTTGTGGATCTCATCTTTCAACCAATCTCTGAAATGCATGATTCATTCAATAGACTGGAAGGGATAAAGGAGAGAATATCTGAGAGTTCTAAATCCATGTATCATCGGTGCATAGACACGGGAGTGGGAGCTACGGTGCTGTATGTTGTTGATTGGCTTCAATAGAATTTGTTTTCAATTTAGATTCTTCTTCCTGGAGATCAGGAAACCGTATTATGGGTGAAATCAATGCAGAGTGCCGTTCTCAAACTCTCCACTGTGCAAAAACCGTTTTTCCTCACGCGGCAAGCAAAAATGGGCTTCAAAGAACCGATAAATTCTCCCAGACCGCCACGAATTTCTTAAAACTATTTCTGGGTTATCTAATTGACCCTATTGGAAAAAAAACCCATGTTTTATTTTTTTCAAATTCACCTCCGTTTGGCCAAATCGTGCTTTCAAAGTTTGACGTTTTTCTCTGTTTTGCGTTTTCCTAAATTGCTACATTCGGCTGTGAAATTGATTTTGATTTTTTTTTTTTTAGATGCGATCACAGTCCATGTAGCAATTGGAATAGGATCTTCTACACTGAACAATTCAATTACGACATCCTCCTCTGATTTCAACTTGCCACTATTGTCAACAGGAACAGGTATGAGAACATCAAAATTGGGCCTATCAGGATCAGTGGCCAAGGCTTCTACTGACAGTAGATTCTTTGCGTTTCAATCTGAGAATGTTGTTGATGATGTCGTTGATCTGCAGATGATTATCATGAGCTTCTGCAAGGTTCAATCCAGCCTATGTGCATGCACATTAATGCCTTTATAGAGCCAATAGAGACACTTTCAAAATGCAGATTTTCCCATTTGTTTGCAGCAACAACCTTTTCTGAAACCTTCTCTCTCAAAAGGTTGAGGACAGGTTCTTCATGTTGTGCCCAATATGATGCCACAAGTGCCTTGAATTTATTTAAATGAACTACAATCCAAGGTGGTAGCAAAGCTCCATATGCCTTGATTAAATCGTCTGTCTTCGCTGCAGCGTCTGCTTGGGCCCTTAACATGATTGCCTTAGCTATATGGAGAGCCTGTTCTGTTTGTCGAATCTGAATCCAGCGTCCATCAACATAGTTTTCCATCTTTTCATATTTAGATAATTGCTCATGTGCTTTCATTTTTGCTTCATTTGTCCTCAACTCCAATGAACTAATTTCTTTCTTATGGTTTCGATATTTAGGCTTCTGCACTCTTTGAATATAGAATATATTTTGGAACACTAAAGATTCAAGCCTTATGAAACTCGACAAACACAAGATTCATTGCAATTCGAACCAGTGAAGTATCTAAATTTGTGTTTTCATCAGTGATGCATTTTGAACTATGCTATCAACCTTTTTCAAATGATGTATTTTTATTTGTTTTATTATGTGAAATGTGTATTTAATTTTTTTTTTGTTTTATTGTTCAAAGTTTTTCAAAAGGCCATGGTTTTTGTTTATTGATTTTTTGATTTTTTTTTTTTTTTTTAATGATTTGTTATTAAAATTATATATATATATATATATTTTCAAAAATTTAAAAATATACATATATATTTTAGTAAACAAAACAATTAAAATTTTTTATTTTTTCATTTTTTTATAATTGATTTGTTAATAAAATTATGTATGTTATATTTTCAAAAATTTTAAAAATACACATGTATATTTTATTAAACAAAACAATGTATTGGATTTTTTTTTTCTTTTTTTCTTTTTTTTAGTGATTTGTTATTAAAATTATATATATATTTTCAAAAAATTTTAAAAATATACATATATATTTTAGTAAACAAAACAATTTAATTTTTTTAATTTTTTAATTTTTAATTTTATTTTTATTTTTTATTGAATCAATTGAAATGATGAAGTTTATTTTGTCTCTTTTTTTTTTTTACATAACAATTCTTTTTATGATCCTCCAGATCACAAAAACTGCAGGAGGAGAGCATACTCAAGAATCATTATTTTTTTTTTTTACATAACAATCCTTTTTCTAATCCTCCAGATCACACGAAGTGCAGGAGGAGAGCATACTCAAGAATTATTAATAATTTTTTTTTTAGATGTAAGAAATAAAGTCTCCTAATTACACTTCCCCGACAACGGCGCCAAAATGTGTAGTCAATTTAGTGTCCTAAATTGTTAATATAAATTATCAACTAGGGCTAGTAAACTGATGAAGTGTGGTGCACTATATGTGCTTAAGTGACCTCTTCCTTACTTCGTTGTATGTATTTTATTGATGTTTTTGGAGGTTTTGTCTTTTTAGTACTTATGTTCAAAAGATGAAATCAAATCTATGTCAAAAAGAAAAGAAAATGAAACCTTAGACTCAAAACAGAGTGTAATTGTAAATTCTATCCTTAATTAGGAAAATGGTGAAAAACAAAACATTCTAATCCATGGATATCCTAGCTTGCAAATGAACATGAAATGTAACTCAACATAATACAACCAAGTCTCTTTCATCTAATATTGATATGTTGGAAGAGCTTTTAAGAAAAATAATGATTGTAAGATAATGAAGATCTTTTAATCTAATTGCAAAACAGAAAATGTTAATTTACTCAACATGATACAACCAAATCTCTTTCATCTAATATTGATATGTTGGAAGAGCGTTTTAAGAAAAAGAATGATTGTAAGATAATGAGGATCTTTTAATCTAATTGCAAAACAGAGAATGCTAATTAACTCAACATGATACAACCAAATCTCTTTCAACTAATATTGATATGTTGGAAGAGCGTTTTAAGAAAAAGAATGATTGTAAGATAATGAGGATCTTTTAATCTAATTGCAAAACAGAAAATGCTAATTAACTCAACATGATACAACCAAATCTCTTTCATCTAATATTGATATGTTGGAAGAGCTTTTTAAGAAAAAGAATGATTGTAAGATAATGAGGATCTTTTAGTTAAACAAATAATGCAAGACATGAATTAAAAGCTACTTATCTAGAAAACATGTAGAAGCCTCCTTGGATAGCAGGGGCCCTCTGCTACCAATTTGGTGAAATCCTTAGCTTCAGCTCCTTAAAATTGTAATCAAAACAACATCAAAGAACTAAATTTCTTTATTGAAAACCTCACAAATCTACATCCCATTCCATTTTAAGCTTTGTTACATAAGACTCTCTATTCCTTTCTCTCATTCTCCTATTTTTCACTACTTTTTCATTACCCATGATAGGAGAAAACTTTTCCTATTTATACAAAATATGAGGAGTTATCTCATTAATGGGAGCCCATGAATCTCTCCCTCCATCTCTAGAGTTACAATCAAAATAGGAAATGATAAGACACATGTCTTTCTAGAGTTTCAACACAACTAAGAAATGAGACACATATCCTCTTAGAGTTTCAATACAACAAGGAAATGAGACACATATCCTCTTGATCCCATGATCTTCTCCAACCAAATTCGAATTTGTCCTTAGAGTGCCACATAAGGGTTTTCTAGAAGTCTCCTTTTTGACCTACACATGTCACAAAACTCATAACACATATATAGATATATGAAACTATGTTAATTTTCTAGTTTCTAATCATAAATTCACTTTAAATACATAAAATAAATAACTTTGGAAAACAAGGATCCTAACCCATATATTTATGAAAATGTTTACTTGATGTAGGGTTTTAGGTCAGATGGCTATGAAATAAGAGCTAAATGGTTATGACATAATGGAAATATGTATGAATATGGAAAACACTTTTGAGACTCAACACCTATTCATTAAATGTTTGCCTGAAACTGAGGCAGAGAGTGTTAAACAGGAATTTCATGCAGGAGAGTGTGGAGGCCACTTGAACTGGAAAGCCACTACTAACAAAATACTCAGAGCTGGCTACTATTGGCCTACAATATTCAATGACATCCATAAGATGATAATTTCCTGCCACAAATGCCAGATTTTTGAAGGCAAAAGAAAGCTCCTCCCCCTACCTTTACAACCCATCACTGTTGAGGGTCCCTTTACGCAATGGGGCCTAGATTTCATAGGAGAAATACACCTTGTTTCTTCTGCACAACACAAGTGGATCCTAACCGCCACAGATTGCTTCATGAAGTGGATAGAGGCCATACCTTCTAGGAATGCTACAGATTTAGTTATCATTAGGTTCCTAGAAGACCACATCCTCTCCCGGTTTGGCTGCCCAAGAAAAATAATCACTGATAATGCTGCTGCTTTAGGATTCAAGAAAATGGTTGATTTTTGTCACAGGTATCAAATAGCACTCGGTCATTCAACTGCTTATTATCCACAAGGTAATGGGTTAGCTGAATCATCAAACAAGAGCCTGGTGACTATCATCAAAAAACTGCTTAAAGAG
This sequence comes from Pinus albicaulis, assembly GCA_034641835.2. NCBI lineage: Eukaryota > Viridiplantae > Streptophyta > Pinopsida > Pinales > Pinaceae > Pinus > Pinus albicaulis. Next base: position 1,499,887,440 of record CM076570.1, on the reverse strand, counting down.
AATAAGAAGTCATGGCATAACAAGTTAGTGCATGCTTTGTGGGCTAACAGGCTTACCATGAAGAAATCCATTGGCATGTCACCATATCAGCTTGTCTATGGAACAGAGGCAGTGTTTCCTACCAGCCTGGGGGTACCAGTGATTAAATTTGTCCAAGAAATCCAGAGAGAATAAGACAACATGGTGAGGAGGATAAACCAAACAATCCATCTCCAGCAAAAAAGGGAAGAGGTCTATAATAGAGCTGTGATCATTCAGGAAAATATAAAGAAGTTATTTGACAAAAGAACAAAAGCATGTGACTTCAAAACTGGAGATAAAGTTCTAAAGTGGGATTCAAGGAGAGAAGACAAAGGAAAGCGCGACAAGTTCGACAGTGTGTGGCAGGGTCCATACATCATCCAGGCCACTGTTGGGCCGAATGCATTTTTTCTGTAGGAGTTAGATGGTACAGAGCTGTTTGGGGATCCTGTCAACGGCAGGATGCTCAAACATTACTATTGCTGATTTCCAATTTCCAGTTTCCATTTCCATTGTAAATACCATTGCTATGATTTGTTTTAAAAAAAAAAAGTGAAAATGTTTCAAAAAACAAAGGGAAAGGAATGTTCAGACACGCTCAAAACATGAACCTCTGAGGTGCAAATATTGGCTCTAATATGATCAAAACCTGAGCCAAAGGAAGTAAAACAGTTGGTTCTAACATGCTAAAAATCTAAACTAGCAAATGAGGAAGAAGAGTCAGCTCTAACAAGCCCAAAACCAGAGCTGAAATAAAGAAGAAAGTGACTCTAACAAGCTCAAAACTTGAGTCACAAAGAAAGGAAATATGCTTCAAAGTTTTAGATTTCAAGCCTTTCAGATTTTGTTTTCAGATTTCTGCAAAGTTTTCAGTCCAAGAGCAGTTTTGCCTTATGCCTTGGATCCACCGCAAACTAGACTATCTAATCCTAGTTTGACTGTTTTAAATTTATGTTGTAGAATGTAGAGAAGGAATCTACTGGAAAGTTTAATCCCAACAGATATTAGAATAGGTAGAGAAACATGTAAGGCCAATAGTTTAATCTAGTCTCGTGGAGTAATAAGGGTAGAAATAGAATAGGTTTATTTTCCTGCATGTAAAAATTGATGATGTGAAGGGTCCGCAAGTCCAAATGCACCCACAAGAAAAATGTTAAGACATAGTCTATAAGGTATTTGTTTGGGATAATTTTACTACTGACATGATGTCTTCATGATTTGTGGCATCTGATCCAAGAAAGAAAATGGATGTTCAAGTACCAGGCATCTGGCCTACACCAAAGATCATTTTCTGAATTCTTGACTCCTTCAAGAAGAAGCCATCCCCATGTGGAGCCACTATTAGCCCCCTATGAATTTTTTGACAAGAAAACATGGGGCTAAATTGTTTGTTGAGCCTTCAAGGAATGCATTTCCCCTAAAAACACATCATCCTTGAAAGCCCTTCATGCCCTCTTCCCTTTGATAAATTTCCACCGCTGTTTCCAAGTCAATAAGCCTCTCTATGGTGAAAAGAATGCCCAAAATCCTTTCCCCTTTTTTCATCCTCAATTAGCCTATGATTCCCTCTCTTTTCCCTCTCCTTGTTTCTCTAAACCATCTCGAAATCCCCTTTAAACCATGCACACACCCCTTGTTTGATTTAAAACCTCCTATTCCCTTTACCGAAACCTTTCCCTGGCCTTAAATTGCATTAAAGGGGCCGATAACCCATATTTTAACATATATCGGGCTTAGCCCCCTTCGGCCAGCCCCCTCAACCTTTTCCCCACACGACCCAGGCGCTAAAACCAAGTGCTAGCCTGAAAAGTGCTTATCGTGATGGGATATCGGGAGCGCTATTAACCGTCGATTTCCCGACATCCAACAGCCATCGCAAGCACCTTCATTTCATGTTCGCCCCTCCGATCACATCACAACCGTTGATCTGATCCGCAGATCGACGATCCATATTTCATCTACCCCGGTGGTCCCCGCGCCAAAGCACTGTACAAAACCGGTGGTTTCTATCGCACCACCTTTGGAAGGATGGCGGTATTTTTCATTTGGCAGCGATTAGCGCCACCGGTCGACACGTGTCCTCGAGCCGTTTTGGGAAACCGCTCTCATCGCACGTTAATGTTCGACTGTGGGCTCGGCGCAATATTGTCGTGCACCGTCCGATCTGAGGCCGACCATCCGACGGTGTTCGCACCCCAAAGATGCTCGAGCGATAATCAAAGAAAAAAGGACCCCAGGCCCACCATCTGTCGCCCTTCGATGCCCTTGTAGCCATCGATCTCCTCCTGAGATTAGACGATCTGGAATAAATGCACACCTCGCCATTGAGCGGGTCCCGCCACGTCACCCATTTCGTATGTTTTCGTCTGCTCCCTTCATATTTAATTCCAAGGTCAAATTTTAATGTTTTACATTAAAATTTCTATCTCAACGTCTTCCAAATGCATCTCCCGCTGTTCCACGGCGTTCCTCCATAGTATCCTCTGCATTCATCGTCCTCATCCATGCCGCGTTGCCATTTTCGCAGTCATCCACAGCATCTGACCCCATGCATGATTTATTAACGCGTTTTTGTGTTTTGCAGGGTTACAGGGGGTGGAAACCACCATGGTTCATAGCCACAGTTATCATGGCACAGAGCATAGGGAAGAAGGCCAAGAGGGCCACTGTCAGAACCCAATATAGCAGAAAAATGTTCGGGGGGGTCTCTGTAGGAAATATTTTCATCGAAGTACAAGGTTCGACCCTGTAAAACCTCTCTTACATTATTTAAAGTTCCAAGTTCGCCGACAGAGACAATCATGAGGTAGCAAAGAGTGCCAGTTCAGAGTTAAGGAGTTCTATTGCGCATTATTGAAGATTTTCGAGCTTTAATTCATTGTTTTAAAGGCAATATACCAGATTGAATACCTCAAGACTAACATAGAGGGCACAAAAAAACCTAAAGCACAAAAAAAATGATATATCAGTGTCACCATCAGCAGAATGTTCTTTCCATAAAAGGACAAAGTGCCCATACCGTCTGCATTCTATACCGTGTTCCTAAGGAAATTTCTGCCCTGACAATAGTTTTATGCTATCAGAAGCATTTGTAACATAGTATGGCAGACATGAATCATTGATCTGTTTTGTTCAGTTCACCAGAGTTCTACAGAGTGCTACAACAAGTACCTCAAAGACATACCTGGAGTAAATTGCAGCCTGACGAAGACCACTCTTTCATCCAAAGAGTACAGAAGTTCAATGCATAGACATTAAAATAGAATGGGTTTCGACCCACTGCTCCTACTCTATTTAATGTTTCATTTAGTGTTTCTTCTACCTCCTTTGCCTCTCTTTCTGTTATAAAAGTTCATGGGAAAACATTGTAAAGGTTGTTGATCGGATATCTGTGAATTGCAAGCTATTTCTCTTGAGACATGTTCTCTGTGTAAAGTTGTAAGATAGGCTGAGGGAGATGTTTTCAGATTGAATATCAAGCTATTGGTAATGTTGTACCTGACTGGTGTTGCTCTTTAATACGGCAAGCACATTTCTTTGGATCCTGATTTAAAGCAGTGGTGATGTTTTTCTGTCTTTTTCTATGTTTTCCTTTTTAGTTCATTACATTTCATTTTTATTGGCTCGCATCAAAAATCTGGCATAGGATTTACCCTTGTTAGGTACCCTATGTTTCTGCTCTCCTTGCTTTCAATGTTTTCTGTTGTATGTGTTATTTGAGGATTGATTTTAAGCTAATTTAACCAGTGTAGTAGTCAAATATATACTACTAGTTGATGTGTGAATTAATGAAATATGTTCCTTAGATGTTCTTGTTTGGCTGTAATTGAATGAATTGGGATATTGGGAGTTTAGAACCCAATCTGTGTCTCACCAAGGTCTTGTTCAATTAATTAAACCTCTCTAAGTTCCCTCAAGCTGGATACCAAAGCATTGAGAGTTCAAAGTCTCTCTCTGATCTCAGGTTTTCACCTTTGAGTTCTAAATCTTTAATTTTTCCTTGTCTGAAGAGTTAACCTTTCAGGTTTTGGATCATAGGTTGTCCAATGGCATGTCCTGTCCATGGATCTGATTTCTGAAAGGTCACCTTGGAGGTTTCCTTACTTTCACCTTCTCTCTTACCATTTCATGCCACACTATCATCTTTAAGATCCAATGCTTTAGAGACTAGCCCAACTGAACGCCTACATATTGAATAGCAAGTAAAACCTTTCCTGACTGCATTGCCCAATGGTCTTGAATGTTCTCTGAATTATCTCTCCTTTGCCTAAAACCCTCTTTGCTTAGCCTTGTCTTATACTGAACCCTTCTTTCCTGATTCCCAAAAACCAAACAAAATCAAACAAACAAAACCCAGAGCCTATAACTAGCCTAAAATCTTAACACCGAGCTCCAAAGACATAAAACCTTTGCCTATATAGAGAGATCCCTCTCTGGACCCAGGAAGGCTAGATCCTGAGGTCTGAAAGTGGTTCTGATGTTGTCTCATCTTTTGGTCTTGCCAATCTGGCCAAAACATGGGAACCCCAACAAAGTACACATGTAGATCATGAGGCATTGTTGATTGACCTAGGTGCATCCTTTCATATCACTCCCTATAGGGAGTGGTTTTATGAATATGAGAAATATGATGGTGGTGATTTCTTTCTAGGTGCTGAAAATAAAACCATAATCATAGGAAGAGGAAAAATCAAGTTGAAGTTGATATGTGGAAGGATTAGAACACTTCATGGTGTTTTACACATTCTAGGATTGGCCATAAATATATTTTTTGTAAGCAAGATGGATGATGCAGGTGTAAAGATAGTATTTGAGAAAGATATCTGCAAGATTATTCGAGGAGCACTAGTATTGATGAAGGGATTTCGGATCATAACTCTATACAAGATTTTAGACAATATTGTTATTGATGGGTGCAACAGTTTTGTTGTTCCTGAAAGTGGAGCAGAAAATCTTGTAGTCTCTAGTGAAAAGACTATGTTGTGGCATCAAAGTCTATGACATATTGGAGAGAAGGGCCTTTGGATACTACATGGTAATGGTACGGTAAAAGGTATGTCTAATTGTTGTATGGATTTTTATTTATGATCCAGATTCGATCATTATATTGTTTGTCATCCATCTCGATGCATTCAGAGTGGGAAAAGTGGAGGAACCAGCTCATAGGCATGTTTTTACTGATGGGACCTAAATTGGAAAAACAGGGTCTAAAACCTTCCGGGAGAATTTTGAGGCATCAAACAATGTGTTTGGGGGGTAAAAATTTGTTGTTGTGGTGCCAAAAATTTCATGTTATTCTACATAGAGATCTTTCGAATGATGCAAGAAGTGTGTCAATCGAAGTTTGTATGCGAAAGTTATGTTGCTCGAAAGTTGACCTTCAGGTTTTCACCATCATGGTTCAGGAGGACGTCGCATCAGCCCCCACTGTATTCATGGAAAAGAGGATAGCCACATGATTTTGATGTAAAATACTCTAGAAGAGTCTATATTGTAACTCTGGTTAAGGGTTGATGTAGTCAAACTTAATCACTAGTAGGCTATCGGATTGTGTTATAACCGAGACACTAGGAGGAAGATGAATTCCATTCTTTCAAGTGCATTTATTCTGTAGCGAAGCATAAATAGCCGATGGAGGATTTACGGTTGGTATTCCAACGATGCTGACATTTCAACCTATGCTTTAACCCTCTCAAGTACGTATTTTGCATCAATGCAAGTAGACTATTAGGGTTCATCGTATCCCAACAAGGGATCAGAGTGGACCTACTCAAGGTCCAGGCAATCAAAGAGGTGCCACCACCCAAAATTCTCAAGCAACTTCAAAGCTTACATGGGAAAGCCAACTTCTTAATATTCTTTGTCCCAGATTACGCCACTTGTGCACAAGGATTCTTACATCTACTCCTTCAGGATATCCCTTTCAAATGGGATGATCAGGCTCAACAATCGTTTGAGGTGCTAAAGGACACATTGTCTTCAGCCCCTTTGATCAGCCCAAAAAATTATGACAAATACTACACCCTATACCTATTAGCATCAGATACTGCCATAGCTGGGGTGTTAGTCCAAGATGGACCAAATGGTAAAGAACACGTAATCTATTACGTCAGTAAGAACTTATCTGGCCCCTCTTTAAGATATGAACCTAAAGAAAAAAATTTCCCTAGCCCTCGTACACGCAGTACAAGAACTTTGGCATTTCATCATCCTGCGAACTACAACAATCATAGTAGATATCAACCCCATGAGATATTTTCTAACCCATCATTTGATGAACCATAAATACACTCGATGGGTAGTCATACTACAGGAATTCAACCCACAGTTTAGCTCCCCCAAGAGAAAAAAATATTTAATCGTAGTTGAGTTCATCACTGACCTCCCAAGTCTGACTAAATGATCCCTAATTAACGACTCACTACCAGATGAACATCTATTTCTAGTGACGACTGAAGATCCTTGGTACAGTGACATCCTCCTATTTCTACAAACCCAAAAGTTGAAGCCAATGCTCACGCGTGACAACTGAAGGCACATACGCCACCAAGCCCCCCAATACCTCCTCATGGGGGACATCCTTTATCGACAATGCATTAACACTATCTTACGTCGATGCCTCACGCACGATCAAGCTGAGCAAAAGCCCAACAACCACCTCTCAAGGATGGCTACCGCCCAAAAAAAAAACAGGCGGGTTATTTTTGTCCCACCCTATTCGACAATTGCATTCAAACAGTCAAACGATGTAAGCGATGCCAACGCTTTGCCCACAAGGCAAGAGCACCTCTAGCTCCTCTACACCAGGTCATTGTAGCCGACCCCTTTTGCAAATGGGGAATCAACTTTATGGCTTGAAACCCTATGTCGTCTGGAAACCACAAATACATCATTGTAGTCATCGACTATTTTACCAAGTGGGCAAAAGCCATGCCCACATATGACTACACGATAGAAATTGCAGCATGGTTTCTCTTCAACCATGTCATTGCAAGATTCAGTGTGCCTAAGGAATTAGTCTCTGGTCATGGAAAGCATTTTGAAAATGAAATATTCCAGGAGCACTCTCATCACCTAGGATTCACATATGAATTTGCGTCACCATACTACCCACATTCTGATGGACAGTTAGAAGTTGTTAACAAAGTACTAAATTTTTTTTTATAGTGTATGGTCAGTAACCATAGAGAAAACTGGCACCATATGGTTTTTTATCCATGTGGGAATATCACACGGCAGTTAAAACCTCAACAGGATTCACACCTTTCCAACTAGTGTACGGAGTAGAAGTTTTGATTCCCATTAAACACAAAATCCCCAACTTAAACACAGCCATTGAACTCCTCAATGATACCCAACCTTTAGATCAATGGTTAGTATAGTTAGAACTCATCGACGAGAGGCACTCTAACATAATGAGGCACATAAAAAATGGGTAAAAGCATCATTCGACCACAACATCACCCCTCGCTAATTCTCAGAGGGGGGGGTTAGTCCTCCGCTACGATGTTGAAAAAGAGGCCTTAGGACCTAGGAAGATTGAAATATTATGGAAAGGACCTTACATCATAAAACATTGCCTCCTCAAGGGAGCATACATCCTATCAGAGCCCAATGGTACATGCCTATCTAACCCCGTCAATGGACTCTACCTCAAAAAATTTCACTCATAATGGTAGGAAATCTCAACCTTAGAGATAAGATGCATGTAACATAATTTTTTGAGATGACCACAATCATCGAGGACTTGTTCTAAAAAAATTCTCTAGTGTCACAGATGGATCGTCCCCCCATCCACTATTTTGGATTCGTTGATGGAGCCTCACGATGGTCGCAAAATCTAGCAGCAGCCACCTGGGCCATATACTATCCTAACCGTTCACCATTCCTCACCAACGTAGTATGTATCAGATCAACTACCAATAATCAAGCAGAATATGATGTCTTCAACTAGGGCATTCACCATATACATTTGTATCTGGATTCCCAGCTAGTGGTATCGCAGTTAAACCAAGATTTTGAAGTACGCAATTCATGCCTATTTAGGAAGTACTTGCATGCATGACAATTAAGTCACCATTTTGATCATATTACATTTACACATGTACCAAGAAATCAAAACCAGACAATCAATCGCATAGCTAACCAAATCCTAGACTGAAATGCACACAATGAGTACTTTCTCTAAACAAACATGACATACCAAGATTATGCATGTCGGCACCATATTCAACTTTATTTTAAATAAAAAAAACACCCCTGAGGGCATCAGTAACCATCGTCATCAACCAGCAGTAGGTCACTACCTAAAAGTGACATAAACAGAAAAACTATATGTCAGATAAGCTTAACTAGTCAAAACATCACGAGCATGGGACATGCCCGCCTCGTAGAAATATTTTATTCATTCTATCTCTTGCAAGTTTCCAAGAGAGCACAGTGTTTTATTTACTCACGGCAAGGGGTCTCCAACCTCAGTTCTCAAGCATGTTACTCTCTCTCTCTCTCTTTCTCAAAAGAACTACACGAAAAAAGAAACTATAATGTATTTCAGCTATACAATTCTTCCTAGACCTCATACATTAGGTGGCAACTGTTAACACTAGAAAATCGTACAGGTAGAAGACATTAAAAATGTAAAGAAGAAGGTACAAATAAATATTTACAGGGAAGAAATACATTAGAGGAGCTAAAAATTTAAATTTACCTCAGGTCAACAGGAAAAGTTTTGGACTGCGCACAAGAAGCATTAGCCCTGAGCGTGCATTGCGGCTTTTTCTTCGATAGTCATGAAGAGCGCGGTTATCCCTCCAATATCCACGCAGTCATGGAGAATGCGGAATGTCACCATTCGAGACCACTTGGCACACTTGGAGAAAAAGAGTCTCACTCAAGCTAACCAAGTACACTCGTCTTTGAGCCACCTTGAGGCATTAGTGCAGCACACAAAGGAATCATACCCCCACTCTTGTGTCACCATCCATTTTGGACCAAGAGAGGGAGGGAAAATTTGAAATTTGTCTATAAAAGCCAGCCATGGGAAGAGAAATGGGAGACACATTGTTATGTTGGCCAAATGTTTCATCAGCAAACCATCTTGTGTTGTCCAGTAGAAAGAGGATTGGAAGGATTCAATGGTTAGTCATCCAACACCTCAAATCCAAGAGAGAAGAGTTCACCATGTGTTCGTCAATCTACCATCCTTTGAGAGGGAAGAGAGGCTTGCTGAAAAATTAAGGGGAGGAGACCACCTTGTCTTGTATATTGGAGCTTCGTAGCTCGAAGGATCCACTACAAGAGATTTAGCATTCTATCTTCTACTACCACCAACACATAATAAAGGGAGAAAACTCTCCATTGTTGACTTATTAGTGTGTTTTCTCTATTGAGCATGTTTCTTGTGAATGTTGTTTTGTTTTTGTTTCATTGTTTATGTAGCATGCTATGTTTCCATTTAACTTAGCTTATTACATGTTGAACATGTTCCACTAACCTTTGACAAACCACTTTGACCTATGACTTGCATGTAGGTAAGAAGCCTCCCTACTAAGCACAGTGCATTTCTTCTGACCATGCGCCGAATACATTACCACACATTCCAAGAATTTTCACGTGCCTTTTGCACCTACTAATGGAATCTTGCAATGAATCGGTCCTCTTCCAGTGCAACCAACCATGCTAATCGTTCTTCCATAATATCTTGCTCCGCCATATTAATGAACGTTGCAATGTGAAAACTTGGGACAATATAGTCCATAGGCATAACATATTTCTACCCATACACCATTTTGAACAGTGTCTTTCCTGTGAGCTTCTTGCAAGTGGTTATGTATGCCCAAAGGACCGTAGGTATGCGCACATCCCAACCATTTCAATTAGCATTGAAAATCTTTGGGAGCGTAGTCTCTAATATCTTATTAAAGGATTCCACTACAACATTTGCTTGTGGGTGATATGGAGTAATCTTCTGACGATGAATCTGGAATACTTTCATCCGAGATTCAATAGTTTCATTCACAAAGTGTGTACTCTGATCGCTCATCAAAACCTTAGGGCACCCAAACCGAGTCAAGATGTTTTCAGAATGAAGTGTGCAGTTGTGTTTGCACTGCAATCCTTCACAGGCTTAGCCTCAATCCATTTGATAACATAATATGTCATAGTGATTATGTAACGCACACATATCTTCTTTCCTAGAGGGTTGATAGGTCCAACAAAATTAATGGCCCATTTGTCAAAAGCTTGCAACTCCATTTGTGGGTGCAAGGGAATCTCATCTCTGCGTGATAGTTTCCCCGTCCTTTGGCATACATCACAAGCACGACAATATACATGTGCGTCATTGTGCACTGTGGGCCACCATAGAACAATGCGTAAAATCTTATGCATAGTTGCTTTGCCTTCATAGTGACCTCATATAACCCCTCCATGAGCCTCAAATAAGATATCACATCTCTCAAATTCCAACACGTACCTCCGCAGGACTTCAACTACACCCATTTTGTACAACAGGCCGGAAATTAGAGTAAATTTAGCTGTGTGTGCGACCAACTCTTTCTTCTGTTGCAGCATGTATTATGTGGGACCATTTGTTGGCTTGAGGGGTCCTGACCCAGGTTCGGAGTTATCGTTGTTGGCATAAGAAGACACTTCTTGACTGCATAAGGAGTAAGCCTTACAAATCATAGTTCATTTCAAATTTTAAAGGGGTTGTTTGAGTGATAGGATGGTTTTCCCAAATATTTTGAAATGATTTTTTCATGTTCTTTAAAACTTTCATGCATTTGGAAAGTATAAATTGTGTGCGTAAAGGTAGCATAGGGAGCATATTTTAACTTATGGAAGAAGATGGATAGCTGGTACCTATTTCATGAAATATTCATATCCTAAATTAGTCACACAACTAGGATGATGACTCTTTACATAAAATCACTTTATGCAAAGAAAACAACATTCATAAAATAGGTTGCATGTATAAAGTATTCCACAAATCCTTTATGAAATATTCACTAACATTTTCTATAACACATATCTAACTTGCAGAAAAATGAAAGCGAATAATTTTACTGTTAAATCCTTTAACATCTTATCACTCACACCTTACTAGTTGTTGCAATTTATATTTTAGAAGAAATTAACAAAGAAAAAAGACACACCACACATTAGATGTTCCTTGAGTCACAAAATCCTCGAGCATGAAGCAAAAATATTTTTTATTATATTAAGTCTTCAGGTATACCAACATCCAACCTAGAAATGGTATTTATAAGTGATATATATAGTGTTACACCATTTTTTGGTCATCTAAACTATTTTTATTAGATGGACCCAAGTACACCATGTAAGACCAATTTTACCCTAAGTAAAATTGCATTCACGATGAAAAAAACTTAGTAAATCATGTTTATTAAGTTGTTCATGGTCTAAACAGGAAACCTCATGAGGAAATATTAAAGAAATCTACATTTTTTTTATTTTTCTCAAGGAATAATTAGTTAAACAACAGTTTAATTAATATTCCTGGTTATATTTAACCCAAAACAGGGAAATTAACTAGATAAATCATTATTTAATAATTAAATAAATCATTATTTATTTGATTATTACTCAACCACGTCCTTAAAATGATAAATAAATCATTTATTTATTTATTATTTACAAATAAAGGGATTTGACCCAAGTCAAATTCCTTTTCCCTCCAACAAATATAATAAAATATTCCATAAAAGTTGGATCTTGATTTGGTTGATAATATTTTAATTATGCACCAATATCTAGACTAACTCAATATTTTATTATAAATAGAAGGGTTTTCCCATTCATTTACCACCTTTTGTTGCCTAAAGATCACTCTGGATCTATACTTTTGGTCTGACTTTGATCCACCATCATAGTCATATTTTGCTACCATTTTTGTCTGGGTTTTCTACACCATCAAGAGAGGAATTTTAGATCTGAAGTGCCGAGGACTTACAAGAACCCATCCCATTGAGGAGAATTGGTACACCCTTCTTTGTTTTCCTCCCAGGTGCCATTAATACAAAATTCATTCAACATATTCTTGTCTTGTCTATTGGGTGCATGGAGTAAATCTTGTTTTTCTACTTCTTAATGTCTTCTAATGCATAGATGTAGATTTTTTCATCATTTATCTTGATCACCTAACTACAGATCTGAAGATATAGGCAACCATATTTGTTGTTAGGGTTGTTTGTTATACGCAGCTAAAATGGTCTTTTTTCGTACGCTTGGAATTAAGATCCATACTAACAACTGGCGACTCCACAAGGGTTTACGATTACAACCGTTGTCGTTTTTTTTATCCTTGCATATCCAGGTGATTTAAACCCTAGGATTTCTCTTCAGCCTGTTGTTTTTGCTTTTCTTGATGTTGATTTTAACCTATAAAACCCTAGAACGATAAAAATTCTAACTTCTGTCTGTTTTCGGACCTATTGCGCAAGTGACAGACATCAGCCGCAAGCGAGGCAGATTTTTTTTTTTGAAATCTTCGCGAGAGTGTCGAAAGTGCGAGTAGCACTTTGGCCCAATTCTGCAATCTGGAGCTTGAAGTGAGAATCCTTAAAAGCGCTGACCTCGTAAAGCAGGTAAAAAGCTGACCTGGATTTTAGAGTTTTTCTGAAAGTTTTTTGGGTTTGTCTGAGCTTCTGTTCAGGGTTGTATGACCTCTGCCTCTACCCATTTTGGACCTATACTTGTTCTGTTTTTCTCAAATAAGTGGGAACCTAGCCCCCTAGGTCTTCAGTACCCTCCACTTTTTGTGGAAGAGTTTTTGAAGTTGCAGGTTGTCTGAAATTTCAGGGTCTTCAGCCATTTTTTAGATCTGATACCTCACCTTCATATATGCTTTAGATCAGCTTGTTATCCATCCAAATTACCTCATTTAGCTTTGTTTGGGTTTTCCTCTAGGGTTCACTCCGTTTTCCCTCTAGAAGATATCCTTTCGCCACATCTTTTTACAGCAATTTTTCCTCTGATTTGTTGTTGTTTTCTGCACCACTTTCTAGTGATTTTGTCCTTTAGATCCCTGTCCCTCCTGACCTTAGATCTATTGGCTTTTTTTTGGTGTGTTTTTATTAGTTTTTTTACTCACCTATAGAATAGTTGTTGAGAGACCCACCTCCTTGGGTTTAGATTATTGCATTATTAGCTGTTTATTTTCTGTTCTTGCAGGCTTATATATTGTCATTTGCAAGTTTATTTACAGCTATACAACACACTTTTTCTTTTTCTCTACAAATGTCTGGGTTTAAAAATTAAAATTTACACACTTCACACACACACCCTAAGAAAAAAAGGGCTTGGTTAACACCGCCAAGCAAAGACTCTAAAACATTGAAATCAATTGATCCTGCACCTCTCTGCCCTTGTTTCGACATTGTAATCAGTTGATCCTGCACCTCCCTGCCCTTGTCAGTCTCTTTTTCCTTTGTGTCATGTTTGTGTTGTCATCATTGCACCACCAAGGCATTTATCCTAGAGACTTCTTGGCCTTCATCTTTAGTTTCCGATAGGAAGAATTATTCCTCCGCGTAGGATTCGAGTTAGTCCTCCACCGAGTCCACACACCAACTCTTCTTCTGGTCCTTTAGATTCTCCTTCTTGTTCCACCTTCAGTTCTCCCCCTGACACCTTCACCATGTCTGGTGCAGGACCTAATGCTAGTGGTAACCCCGACCCTCATGTTGGGAATACCACTAGTGGGACCGCAACAAACATTACCCCGGCTGTGCCCTTGCTCCCCTTCATGGCAGGCCTTAGCCTCCCAGATTTTGAACAGTTGATAAATGACCCTATACACCATGACGCTAGTTGGCCTACTATGCCAACGAAGCTCCCTTCCGACATCCCAAAATTTGAAGGCCTTGCTGGAGAAGATCCTACAAATCATGTTCGATCTTTCCACATGTGGCGTTTGTCTAACTCCATTACCGATGACTTTGTCCATCTTCGGTTGTTCCAACGTACGCTTACAGGTGAAGCCTCTAAGTGGTATGTTGATCAGGCCCCTTCCTCTCATACCACCTTTGCGACTATTGCCCAGGCTTTTTTGTCTTACTTCCAACTTCCCCTTTGTTATGACACTGGTACTGAACTCTTGACTTATTTCCATCAATCGTTTGCGACCCGCCTATATGACCATGTCTAGGAATGGCAGAGGAGAAAGAGCCTATGTCGAGCTCCTACCTTCGAAGACCATGTCTACATGGACTGGTTCCTTAGATCTCTTTTTGCACATATCGGAAAAGATGGCGCATCGCACTTTCCTCAAACCAAAGAAGCTGCTCTCCAAATTGCGTTAAAATATGACTTGATTTACACTCAGTCGGGTTATGTTTATACTATTCTACCTGATATTCCCAAACCTGGTGTTGCCAATGCATCGAGGGAATCTCACGCCGCTGACGGTATCATTGGAGCTCTCTCCAATCCGTATGCTCAACCTCCCATGGGCTATGGTTTTCCTCAGGGGGGGGCTAGCACCTCCTACACTTTTCCCCCTCCCGGTAGCACATATCTAGGATACATCATGCTTCCTCTTTTTGCCCAACCTCCTGTTTACCACACTATTACCCAACCTCCTTATTATCTGTATCCACATCCTGGTGCTCCAACTCCTCCAGCATTAACACCGCCTCCTCCCTTGCCTTCTCAATCCCCACAACAGCATCCACCACCACCTTAGGGGCAGGTGTATGCACAACAGGGTGCGACTAATCCTCCTCCCTCCAAAAAGAAGAGGAAAGGCACTCAAAATCAGTCTGCTCCTGGTAATCCTGGACCTAATCCTAAAAATAATGCTCTTAACACTACTAACTAGCAACAGGGCACCCAGCCCAAGTAGGACAAGCATGTTCGCACGAACAAGCCTTGTTCTTGTTGTGGTGTTTATGTTTATTACATGCATGATTGTCCTCTTTTACCACAGATGCGGCAGCTATGGGAGTCTCAAGAAACATTGAGAGGACAACAAGCCTTACCTTCCATCCCTCCTAGTGCTGCATCTAGTCAACCAACTGTGCTTACCGATCCTTTCTCTCAGCAAGGATTTGTGGCTACCTAATAACCTGAAGGTCAAGGGGCCACTCAACCTGTTCCATCTAGTACCTCCAATTACCATATTCTCATGATGAACTCTGATCAACCTCTAACCATGGACATCAGTCTTCAGACTCGGTCCCGTCAATACAACAAGCCTCACGCTACGTATGTCCCCGAGCTACCTCCTTCGATCTCTACAGAGCCTCTTCCGACACCTAATGGTCCCTTATAGATCCCTCAGCCTAAGGCAAAGGTTCATACCAAGATCCCTAAGGGACCACTACGTCGAAATGCTGCTTCCGACAAAGCTTCCCATTCGTATAACATAGTAGATGATTTGGCATAATCCCCTGCTACCATTTCAATGCTGGAAATCCTTCAGTCGTGCCCTTCACAAAAAAAATCTCTACTACCTGCCATAGGCACTGTAGATCCTTTTGACAATCGATTGATTGTCTTTGATGTTGACTGGTCAGAACATCCTCCTCTCCCTGCTTCCGTCGCCTTCCAAATCCAAATCAAGATCCGGAACGCCAACATTTCCCAATGCATTATTGATGAGGGGGCATACACCTGTGTGATGTCCGATTCGGTTTGGAAGAAAATCAGATCACCTGAGTTGGCTCCTTCCACGATCACTCTCCGAGTGTGGGATAGCCATGCCTCCCAGTCGATTGGCTTATTCCGCAATTGTCCTATTACTCTTGCGGGCAAGACTGTTTGCGTTGACGTAGAAGTCATAGCTACCCCCTTAGATTACAACATTCTATTGGGTCATAGCTACACTTATGCGATGTCTGCTATCCCTTCCACTGTCCACCGCAATATTTCCTTCCCTCATAACGGAAATATAGTCACCATTGACTAGTTGACATATTATGAACCGAAGTCTCAGACCTCCCCTGAGTCCACTATCTCTTCGGTGGCAAACAAGAAAACCATCGATACTTTGACCAGTGTTTCACTCAGAGTCTACAAAGATTCCTCATTGCTTGGTACATTCCCTGGTCTTCCTCCTCCAATCTCTGATCCCATCTCATCGAATGTTTGCATGATGCAATTGTCTTGGGTTGCCCTCAAGCGGCTTGCCTCGGCTAGTCAGTAGCCTCCTCTTCCTCCGCAACCTACTCCTAGCCCTTCGATTCAGCCTTCTGACCTCCTCCTCTTGGCCCTTCAGCTAGTATTCATGAGCCTCTGTATCCTCCTAGAACGGTTCCTCCAGGCCTTAACCATTTAGGAGCCGTCCCACCTGGCCATTACCCCTCCGGTCAGATACTGTTCCTAGCTCCCCCACCAGGAGTGTATACGGCACCTGTCATGGCCACCCTCTATCTTTCTAACTTGACCCTTGGGATTCCCATCTGGTACCTTGATCCTCCAACCGCTACCCCACATGGTCAACCCAAACCTTATCTTGCTTTGACCCTGGTTCAACCGGTCCCCATGACTTCTCCTGTTGCAACAGTGCCTCAACCACCTCAATAGGAACCTCCTCCTGTTGCGACCGCTTTAGGTAAGAAGGGCAAAGCTCGCAAGAGGGCTTCTAAGGACAAGGCTGCCCCGACAGACCCTGCACCTCCCCCGCTCGCAAAGCCTTGTACCTTGTGTGATGTCATCAGCCATGCCACCCATAACTGTCCTGAACTACCCCGTATCAAGCCCATGGTTAAAATTGCATTCCCTGAGTTTATGGCCCCTGAAGCCTTTATTTCTTCCTTGACTGCAGCCAAAATCCTAAAAATATTCACACTAGCCAACCTTGTGCTCTGTGTGATCTCCATGGCCATTATTCTCACCATTGTCCCCGCCTTACGCATTACCGCGCCTCGTTAGAGGTAGTTTGAGAGTACGAGATTGAACAAAACCAATCCGCCTCTCACGTAATTGCGCAATATGCTACAGGCTAGACTGAGGATTTACACACTCCCATTGATATTCCCCCTCCTGATGTCAAGATGATGGAGCCTGCGGCCACCATCCTCTACCTTTCATCATCTATGAGACCCTTGGTGGAAGCTCCCTCCGAATCTTTCCCTATTGTTTCGCTTGACCTCCCTTCAGCGATCACCCTGGGCTCAACATTAGTAGATCCCTTATTTTCTTGTTCTTCTGTCATCCCTAGTGACGATGCACATGTGAACCTTTCTTCTCATGATGATGAGTCAGGTAGCTTTGCCGCGTCATGTGGTCTCCCTTCCTCTAGTCACTCCATCTTCTATTGCGATGATGACATCATGGAAGCCATGTCCACCCCTGACTTCATCTTTCCTGCCCATAAATAGGATGGCACCATCTGTGCCTATGGTGACTTTCATGATCTCAACACAAGCTACACCTTCGGTCGCTCCCACACTCCACCTCACCGTTGGTGTGTCAGTAGTAGACATCCTACCCAGATCACTCCCTCCTGCGGAGTGCGTTCGATTTCTACTTTGCGCTTAGGTTGCTAGCATTGTTCATCATCCTCCCATTTATTGTCTTGTGGCACCTTTCATATGGACCTCCCATCCACACCTTATATTGGTTTTGCTAATGGTGCAAGTCACTACTCCAAGAATCTAGCCTCAGCAGGTTAGGCCATTTTTACCCCCTTGCACTCCCTTGTTCTCTCCAACAGGGTATGCATTGGTACTGCTATCGATAATCAGGCTGAATATGATGTAGTGCGAGGTTTATTAGCCAATGCCCATTCACATTGCATCCTCCACCTACATTTTCATTTAGATTCCCTACTTCTTGTCATGCAATTGAATGGTGTCTATCGTGTGCATAATCCTATCCTTTTTAGAAGATATTTACGAGTGAAGCTTTTGATGTGTGAAGTTGAAATCATTACATTCAGTCATGTACATAGAGCACAAAATAAATATGTAGATAGCATTGTAAGCCATATTCTAGATTGGAATTTAGCACACGCATTTAACATAAGACAGTAACATAAAAATATCAAAATGATGCATATCCATAATATGTGTCGTATAAAATGTTTTAGAGTCCATCCACTCTGATACATATGACATGCCCATAGCATGTTACAAAACTCAAAAATGGGGGCACCACCTGCCCCTACACACTAATCACTAACTGGAGGATCTCGAGCCAATGTCTCTGCTCCCGCAGCCTGTAGATCATGCATACCTTGTCTAGCCATCGCCATGCACCGCATGACCCCTTGCCACTCATAGGGTAGACCAATGCATGGCTCTATGTACTGGTCATCTAAGTCCTACTAGCCGCGCTCTGAAACATCGGTCAGAAGCCTCTCACATCTATGACGGATTACCTCCAGGAGGGCTATTGCATCCTCATTTTGCTGTGCCCTCGCTCCACTAGGTCCTGTGGTCCCTGATACTGCAGGTCATCCCATATATCTGACCGGTTTTACCGATGCTATATCTGCATAACAAAAGTGAAAGAATCAGTACCACATACAATATTCTAGACCTTTACATGCACATAAAATATTAGCAATTTATCACTTACCATCGGGCCCCATATTTGACCAGGCGACAGTGGAAAATCTGGGTCCCCATAATGACTCATCCCACTATAGGGATAGTCGTCTATATATAGTGGCATCTGATCCCAATGAATAAAGAACTCAGGTCGGAACACCTGTCCAACTGCCCCACCTCCTCCTATGCACAGTAGTCGCCCCCACGATGCATCCTAGGCTCTTTCGAGCCCCCATCTTGGAGCTGTAAGCGAGGTCAAAGTGTCGGGATCTTCTCAAAGAAGAACTAGCACAAAACTGTACCATATGCACAATCATGGTTCAGTTGTCGCTTGCATAGCGACAATTGTCGTTTCAACAATGACAGCATCATCTGGGCCCACCCATAGTAGGTCCCACTCAAAACACTATCCACAAGCATCATCTGCCCCCTAGTGATGTGATGGAGTGCCTGGTTGCCTAGTGCTGCGGCCACAGCTCGAGTCTCTAACCTATCCAAATCCCCAATGGGTGTATGATTCCCCTTGATTGGGAGACCTGGTCAACAATGGCACTCTAAAAACTCTATGATATTTCACCCCCATGGTAATACTGGCTGAGTATTCCCTACCATCCCAAGTGGTGGGAGACTAGTCAGGAAATATATATCTTGGACAGTCAACTTGATTCATTTCCCCTGCACTATAAATACCTCATGGTCTGAATCCCAATAGTTGACAATCCAGGCCAATAAGGGCTCTCTAGCTCTCATTAAAGGGTTCTCCACAAACTTCAGAACCCCAAACCTGGCCAGTGCACTGTGGACACCTTGATCCTTCTGAATCTCCGACCGTAATGCGTCCATGTCTCTCTCTCTCCAGTTGATCCATAATCCTGTCATATCTGCACAAAAAAATCATATTTGTCAGTATACAGATAGGAAAGAATTTATCTCATCATAAAAGCCTAGTTCTAAGCCAAAAAACAACACAGAAAAACCCCTCCCTGACAGGTCACACTTTTCAGGCCCAAACTTGGGATAGGTCGCAGTTTTTTGCTCAAAACATGCTACCCAGGTCACACTTTTTTCCCAAAAAAGTGCGACCTAGACATGAAGAGGAGTAGGGGTCTATTCCTGAGCCCTGGGGACCTAATCTGAACTTTCAATCCACTGAAAATAAAGAATAGGGTTAGGCCTCTTACCTGCAACTGACAGATATCGATTCCAACGGTCGGTTTGTCCACTACAATCGCCGCAAGATTTAGGGCCTTCTCTCCTCTCTACATTCATCACAGATCCACATGAAAATGAGTGGATTTGGAGGGAGAATGCCTTATTAAAAGAGAAACCCCTGATTTTTCTTTCACCTACTGCGGCCAAACCGTAGCTCTGTTTTCCAAACCGTCTGTACTATTGGAAAGCACTCACCAAGCCCTCAAATGGGTATCTGTTAGTTTTTAGTGTTTTGATACTTCACCGAGACACATTTTTTCCAAGAAGCGTCACTTCATCCCTCCTAAAAATCGAATTTCTTCACTTGCAACACTCGTACTAGGGGCACCACTTTGCCTCCATACTTTTCCATGCTCGTGTCGACTTTCGTTGTGAGTTACCATCTTGTACTCATGTTTTTATGGTCCCCATTGGACCATTTCTGTGTGGCAGCACTATCGAGTCACCCTTGTTTAGAGCATCTGAGTTGAGTCATCATCGCATTCATGGAGTCTATCACGGTTCCCTTTGCGTCCCACTATAGTCCTCCATCCTTCATTGCTTGGTCCCTCTCTCGTGTCGCACATTATGGCCTTTTGTCCCACTGTCCCCTATCCCTCATGATATTGTGTCAGTCGCTGCCAGGTCATCCATGCCCTTTATCCTCTAATAAGGGAAGTCGTCCATTCGCTACTTAGTACCCCCCATTTCATCATCATCATTGGTGTCAGTCTGCCAGTCACTCTACTATTTTCTCTCGTGCCTTAGTTGAGGATCCCTTATTGCCTCACCTATGGTGGACCTCCTTCTGTCAACATCAGCTCATTCATTCCAGAAGACAGGTCTAGAGGGCGGTGTACCTTGGTTCCAACTTCCACTCTTGTTCGATGCCTCAGTTCAGGCAAAGGGACTCCTTATTGCCCTTTGAATTGATTGTTTCTCAGCTCCAACTCCTTTCAGCATGATCGAGATCCGTATACTTGATGGTTTAGTGATGCAGCAGCTGATATCGGTGATTCCCGGGTGTGTGTGAGATGTCTCAGCCCTCATGAGGGGGTGGCCCTACAAGTAGCCCCCCACATACCCAAATGACCTCTTCATTATAGCCTTTGATGCAGCTCCATACATTTGATGAGGTTGGCCTTAGCCATTTGTAGCGCCTTTTTGTTCGCATGTATCAGTCAGATTTTCAGAGCCCTTTTCTATTTTCAAGGGCATCTCGATTGTATTTATATCTCATGTACCCAGATATTATTGTACAAGTCCTGGATGTTATCCCAGGCACAATATGTATATGGGATTCATTATTTTGTCATTTATCTGGCTCATGTTTATGCCAGCATATACTATATTGTTCAATTCATTTTTTACTGGACGCCTTATTCTTTGTACTTTGTCTCAGCGGGCATAGGTATGTCTCCCACGCCGCCTATAACACATTTAATCACTCATAAAAGAGACTTGTTGCACCTATAAGTCTCGCCTCCTCAGGGTCTAGTCCTTTTAGCACTTTGGTCTACCTTATACTTCTCTCTCTTTGACTTCCCCTTCAGTGTCTAGTGATTGAGTTCTTACAATGTACTTCGATCATACGATTAGCTCCTAACGCTCACATACTGGGGGGAAATCTTTTACAACATTTTTTGGTCACCTAAACTATTGTTATTAGATGGACCCAAGTACACCATGTAAGACCAATTTTACCCTAAGTAAAATTTCATTCACTATGAAAAATAACTTAGTAAACCACCTTTATTAAGTTCTTCATGGTCTAAATAGGAAACCCCATGAGGAAATATTAAATAAATCTACACTTGTTTGATTTTTCCTCAAGGAATATTTAGTTAAACAACAGTTTAATTAATATTCCTAGTTATATTTAACCCAAAACAGGGACATTAACTAGATAAATCATTATTTATCTTATTATTTCCTAAGAATAATTATTTAAACCTTATTTAAATAATATTCTTTGTTGAATATGACTAAATCACCCTTAAATAATTAAATAAATCATTATTTATTTGGTTATTACTCAACCACATCCTTAAAATGATAAATAAATCATTTATTTATTTATTATTTACAAATGAAGGGATTTGACCCAAGTCAAATTCCTTTTCCCTCCAACAAATATAATAAAATATTCCATAAAAGTTGGATCTTGATTTGGTTAATAATATTTTAATTATGCACCAATATCTATACTAACTCAATATTTTGTTATAAATAGAAGGGTTTTCTCATTCATTTAAAACCTTTTGTTGCCTAAAGATCACTCTGGATCTATACTTTTGGTCTGACTTTGATCCACCATCATAGTAATATTTTGCTACCATTTTTGTTTGGATTTTCTACACCATCGAGAGAGAGGAATTTTAGATCTGAAGTGCTGAGGACTTACAAGAACCCATCCCATTGAGGAGAACTGATAACACCCTTCTATGTTTTCCTCCCAGGTGCCATTAATACAAAATTCATTCAACATATTCTTGTCTTGTCTATTGGATGCATGGAGTAAATCTTGTTATTTCTACTGTTTAATGTATTCTAATGCATAGATCTAGATTTTTGTAGCATTTATCTTGATCACCTAACTGCAAATCTGAGGATATTGGCAGCCATCTTTGTTGTTAGGGTTGTTTTTTATGCATAGCTAAAGTGGTATTTTTTCGTACACTTGGAATTAAGATTCATACTAACATATAACAAGAGAGGCACCAACTCCATCTCTTCTAAAAAGAAGGAAACATTAATTCTACCATTACATAGGTGTCAAAAGACATTACAACCTTATCCCATGGAAATATAACAGAAAGGACAGATGGAGAAGAAAGAAGAGAAGAATTATGGGTTGAAATGTTGAGTGTGTTGTCATGTTGCCCCTTTTTCTGTTGATTTTTCTCCTTGTGTCTTGGGTCTTTAATAACCACGTTGCTTCATTTAATAAGACCTCCAACAAACTCATAACCACCTTTCACCATCACTTGTATTATCCATTTAGTTATGGGTTCTTATCCATCCTTAACTAGCTCGGAAAAATTTGCTGACAAGTGTCAAAATTCAGTTAAAACAGATGTTATTGGAAATTCCTGTAAAAACCAGTAACTATGCAAAATCTGGAATGCTACCGAAAATTTCGATAGTGCCTTGTTTCTTTTTCAAAAATACACATAAAATGCTGAAAATCCTATGCAAACTTATATTCAGTGACACCTAAGCTGCTTGTTCAAAATTGTAACTTGTTAGGGTCCCGTGATTTAGTAGATTGGTAGAAAAATGCACACGGTAACATAAGAGCAGTCTTTGGAGTCCTAGGACCTAGCCTTCCTGGACTCAAAGAGGGTTCTCTCTATTATATGCAAGGATGTGAACTTGTTTTTCTTTGGAGGGTTGATTTTAGGGTAGTTGTGAAGTTTAGGGTTTTGTTTGTTTGGTTGGGTTGGGTAAAATGATCAAGTGGAATAGGTGGAATGAAAGGTCATCAAATCATTGGGCTATGGAGTCTATGAAAGTCATGGATATCTCAACAATGACTCAGATTGTATCACAGGGAAAATCCAGTGTAGTCAATGGATCTTTTAAGGTTATGTTTGAAGTGAAATGGACATTAAGTTGGGAAAACAAGGTAGGGAAAAGGGCAATTAAGAATCCTTTTTCATAAACCCATAAACAATAAGGTCTCAAACACTAATAATAAAAAGATAATAATAATGATATGGGGCAACCAATTACTCAATGACAATACTTTTAAACAAATAGACATCCAAGATGAACAATTTATTGAAGCACAAAAAGCAAGAAATCCTATCTAACTCCAATGATTTCACCTAGAAAGTTTGAAAACATATAAGGTAACAAATAACATTAGCCAATGAAGAGGGAACTCCTAGAAATCATCAATCAAGCTATAAATAACTTTGAGGCAAACTGATAAGCATGGGAAAATGGCAAGATTAGAACAAGACCTCTTTGGCTTAACCTAACAAGTAATACTTTCAAAGAGAGATTTCAAAACAGAGTTTAGATAGCATCAAATAAGCAGGGATTGCCATAAAACATATTTGGAAACTAACATATTAATCCATTGATGAAATAAACAAGCATAAAGAGGCCTAAGGAGCAACTAAGAATTCCTTAAACACACCCAGCAGAGGAAAACATAAAGATAGTAGCAAACATGAGGACTAAGGTGCCTCAAGCAACATTTCTTAGCCTATACTTTTCTGATCTACTGCAACATAGAAATATGGACATAATGATAAACAATAAAACATGAAAAAATTAGAGACACATCACCATTCACCAAACTCAGGGATCCTACAAGCAAGCTTTCATCATCATCAATCAAAGCATATCATTCACAAGCTCCATAACACTAAATTTCTCTTCAAAATCAAAGAACCATGTATTACTCTCAAAACTCATCAAAAGAAAACATTTACAATGAATCCTCAATGCCTTTTTAACAAGCAAGGAGAAGAAAAACCTAATAGAATATCTAGAAGCCTATTTCCTAATTAGAAATGTCACTATTGTCCTTGAGACCTTGCAAGGCCCAAGGCACAAAATATCTATAAAAAAATATCTTGTCGGGCATTTTTAGCAAAGAAATTGATGTATGAGGTCTGAAAAGCCTCCTAAAACTTTCCAAGTGTACATTGTTGACTTCCCTTTGCTACGGGCACAACACTGTGTTTAAGAGGAAATTCCATGCCAAGGGCGTAGCACAGGAGTAGGAAAAATGGGTCATCATGCAGTAGTTTTTTGAAGGCCTTCCCGATGTCAGAAAAGGCTCCGTGATGGCTCATTGGAAAGCCCTTGAAGTCTAATATCTATATCTACCCTTGGTTCTATGATCGGACCTCTGTAACCTATTCAAAAACTAAAAATTCCAAGGCTGGTAAAGGCACAACACATGTTCTGAAAAGCAGGCAGAATGGTGAAAATTTGGGTGTTTTTGACCCTTTTGGAGGACCAAAACAACTCCAATTGACCTAAAAATTTGTTAGTATACTATATTAGGGATGAGGATCCAAAAATTTAAGCCTTTCCTCCTGAATATACTCTAAAAAAGAGCGTAGCACCATGTGTGTTACCCCCTTGGCCTCAAAATTAGCAAAAAACAAAAACTTGTCAAAATTCTCCCAAATTTGGTGGATGAGTGCCTCATGGGTTTTGGGAAACCTGTAGATATGATTGTAATAAGATTCCAAGCCTAGCTTGGCCTTTTTCTTCCTTTAGTGCTTGGAGCTCGGTTTGGGCCTTTTTGAGTTTTGCCATTGCAAATTGATTTCTTTGGGCATAATGCTTAATCATTCTTCTTTGTAAATCCAAGTCTTTATTTGCCTTCTCCATCTTGGCCTCAAGGTGTATGTTAGCCCTCTCAAGCCATGATTCCATATCATGTTAAATTTCCATTGCAAGTAGTTCATTGAAAGAAAGTTGTTCTACTAGGGCTGATTCTTCTTCCCTCTGCTTTGCCAGTGCTTTCTTCAATCCCATGGTTCTAGGCCTTCTCCTAGATTGTCCTTCCTCATCATTTGTTTATTCTTCCACACTATTTTTCCCACTGTCTTCATTGTTTTTCCCACTGCCATTTCCTTCAAACCCTGTCTCTTCTTCTTGACTACTATTTCCATCTTTGTCACTGCTCTTCTCTTAACTGTCATTTTCCTCTTGGGGAGAGGATTCATGTGTGGATGAGGAATCATGGTTAGTGGGGTTTTATGGAGGGAGGGAGGAAGGTAGATGAGATTATGAGGGTAAAATCTGTAGAGGAAGAGGTTGTGGATTGGTGAAAACATCATGGGCAATGAATACTTCCCATGGGATGCCCTGTTGCCCTAACTGATGCAACACAATCATTTTGATAAGTGAAAGGTGAAAAAGACTTGGCATCTATTGGGAAGGAGGTCTCTTTTGCATAATGTATGCATCTTATCAATACTTCTATAAAGGTAATAGGGAAAATTTAGTAGCTCAACCTTAGTGAAGTGCATGAGAAGTCTTACATGGTAGGAATAAAGCCTACAAAACCTACCCTCACAGGTGAAGTACTTCATGATGAGTTTCATTAAGGGCGCATATCTCTCCAAAAAATGTGAAAATGGAAAAATGGATTTGCAATCAGATTGTTATCTAGGTTTTAGGAAAGGTTGATAATGTCTTAGGTCTAAATTCATCTACTTGAACCATTTTTCTCCCGTGCAAGGTATCCCAGTGGCCATGGAAATTGTATTAGTGGTCAACTCAAAATTCACTCTAGCTAGATGCACTTGATGATCATGGAGGTTGAGGATGAAAATTATAGTCAACTCAAGGTGACTTTGGACTCTTTTTACTTTCTCACAGAAGTCAAAGCAACCTACCTCTTGAAAACGTGCAACTGTTGTATGGGAGGCTGTCAATTCCTTAGTGTTTATAGGCTCAAACCTGTTCACTCTCCCACCCTTTCTCTGTTGTCCTCTAGGCCTTTGGCCTTCATTGCCACTGTCAACACTGCCTTCTCTAGGCATTTTATCCTTTACTCTTGTCTTGAAACCAAAAACCCTGTAAACTGTTTATGAAAGGATATGGAGAAGGCAAGTGAGATGATAATGAGAAAGGCAGTGATTTGCAAATTTTGAGGGGAAATGATGAGTGAAGAAGGAAACTTTGGACCTCAGTGTGTTTTCAATATGTATATGGATGGATTCTTTTCAGTTAGCAATGTTTTTTAGCATGGGGACCCAACTTTTCTTTTTTAGGGTTTTTACCTCTTTCTCTAAATTCACCCTTCAAAATAGTAGAAAAAAGGGTAAATAGGTCTAAATACCTCTTTATAATCCTTAGGAGGTGCTAAGCAAGAATTTGAGAAGTTCTGAGGCAGTTGGATGGCATGACCTTATGAAGAAATCCTCCAAGCTGAAGAAAAACACATAGCAGCTCAGTATGGGCTAGTCGGATAGCTTCTGCATGACCTGAACAAACAGGCGCATAACGTCAGGAGCTGTCGGGCCTTTGTGCGGAGCCAAAATGGAAATGCGTGTAGCACTCGAGCTGTTAGGTGGCTTCTGCACAAGGCGCGTAGCACTCGGGCTATCAGGTGGCTTCTACACGCCCCTGCGTGTAGCACCCCGGCGGAAACTTCACGCTACCGAGCAGTCCTACACGCAATTAAATGGACAAGCACGTAGCGTCGGAGGCAAGGCTCAAGCCTGTCAGGTGAGCAGGGGCTCGAGCTGTCAGGTTATGCACTAAGCGTGCCCTGTGCGTAGCACACTTCCATAGGTGTGTAGCACCCCGTTGCAAATTCTATAGAGTGCACCCACAGGTGCGTAGCATAGCCTCTCAGGTGCGTAGTGCAGGTTTTTTATATAGGGGCGTAGCACGATTTTCTTGCCCGAACATCTACTAGAAAACTCTGAATTTTCTGAAAACCTTCCACTTTATTTTTCAAATGAGAAATGGCTTTGAGTGATAATGAAATGCTTTTATACCCTTGGAATTAATAAATTGAAAACCAAAACCCACTTTGCTAAGGTCTCTTTTATCTCTTTACTGATATTTCTTTTTCTTTTGTAGGAGGTGATTTAAACATAAAAAATGATCTTTTGGTAGTTGATTTGAAAACATAACTTTTTTTTTCTTGGCCACTTCTGTTTGCTACAGGTGCCATAACACAATGTTTTTTTTTCTTTTACATTCTTTGGAATCTTGACAACTTTAGTCACTTAATCAGCAAACTCATGATTTGCTTGGTGTTCCATTTTGACACTTTGACCTTATGATCTCTTTCCTTTGACCATTTTGATGAAAATTGGTTATACTTTAAAGTTTTGTCTCCCTCATACTAATACTCTTTTGTGATTTCTCCCTTTAGTGTAGTGAAAAAGTTTTGCTTTGACAAACCCTAAAGGTGACCTTCTGATATCATCTTTCAACTTCTAACTGTTGTCATCAAGGAGGTCTCTCACCTTTATTTCTAGTTTCAATCAATCTTCAATTTATGCTCAGTGGAATTGATGTACCTCTGTCCTTGTGATCCTTTGTATGGACTCTTTGCTTGGAAACATTTTATAGCCAATCAGTCATAAAACCCTGATTTTATTTGTTCATAGGCCTACTGCCTCTCATTTTCTGTGGCTGCCCTTAGGGATGATTTTCCCTTCTTACCTTACCTCTTTTTCCACTGATGGCCCTCTCATTCATTCCTGCAAAAATTTCTAAGATGGGCAACTATCTTTTGCAGAGGTTGTGCTTTGACCAAGGAGGTCCTTTCTTGAAAAAATTTTGATGCCTTTTGGAAAATCATGAGATAACCTTACTTTTCATTTGATTTCATCTTTGGGCACATGTGAAATAGTGAGTTTAGAAAACCAAAACAATGAATAACCTACGAGACCCTACATGACCTATTGGGAGGCCTTTTGGACTTGGCCTTTGGCTGAAAACTTGACTTGGGTTCTTACGTGTGAAACAGAGTTTTGAAAAAACTTTATGAATTGCAGACCTAAAAACTGATGACTTTGGATTTATCTAAAGAGCCTATAAAGGTAGCTTAAAACCACCACTGCTTGAGGCACTTGGTGTATAGGGGAAAAGGTTAGGCTACTTGGCAATCCAAGGTGTAAATAGAAGGGTTAAGCAAGTCAAAACAGAGTGGTAAGGCCAGAGGTGGAAAACATAGTGAAAATGAGTGGCAAAAGCCTCGTGATTTTTCTTCAGGGAGTGATAGACTGGCCATGTCTTGATAGAGTAGTAGAATAATGAAAAATTTATCCTAAGGATAAAGAAGGGAGTGAGATTTCTAGAACTCACAAGATTCATGAATTTTGTTTCTAGAAATATAGGATAAGCATTTAGTCATCTACAAAGGAAAAAAATGCTAATGACTAATAGTGGCTCCACTTGGGGAGGGAAGCTCCTTTTCAGGAGTTTTCCGAAACTTCAGATCTCTTGGTTTATGAAGACTAGTGCCTCATCCATTGGGCATATTTTTATTCTTTCATTTTTTGTTGCTTCTCTGAAGTAGTGATCTCAATAATTTGAAAAACTTGATCTCTTCAACTCATCTCTACTTACCCAGTCTACTTTGTCTAGCATTTTTTCTTCCTTGGGTGCACTTAAACTGGAAAACCCCTGTCATTTTTTTTTTTAAAGAAAAAAAAAACTATCTACTTGTACCCATATTTTTTCCAAGAGTTCAGATTATGCTAGTGAACTCTTTTTATTCTTTACCTAGACTATTTGACTGTCAAGATTAAGAAATATGACAGAATTCATTCTCTAAGTTATTGAAAAGAAATTAAAAACATGATTTGAACTAGGATTAGACATTTTGATTCGTCATGAGTTGTGACATTGAGACAAGGTGCACACAAGCATTATTTTGATAAAGAAAAAACTGGAAGGTATGAGGGTTGTGTTTCATCATTAGTTAATCATCGCTATCCTTCTCCTTGGTTTAGATTTCAGCATGTGGAACTAGTATCTTTCATTCCTAATCTATTTCCATTTTTACAGGTCAAGCTTAAATGTTTTGACCAACATTATTTCACTAACCTATCAACAATAAATTGAAAACATGCTCAGCCATAATTAGGCTAGATGATTGAACAAGATCTTCTTTTTGAAAAAGTAGTGGCATTTGGGCTTACACACTTTCAGTACTACTGTTTTTTGGGTATGGGGTTGTACCTTCTTTCAAACCTACCCTCTTTTTCTTTCTTTCTATGTTTTTGTGTTTTTGATTTTTTCTGATTTTTTCATTCAGTGTTATGTACAATGAATGAAAGTTTGAAACTAGGACTCTTGACAGAAATAGTGTTTGAGTATCCTGCCATTGAAAAGACCTCCAAATAATTCTTCTCCATTCAATCCTTGTAAAAAGAAATAATTATGACCCCTAACTGACTGAATGATAAGGACCTTTCCACAAATTCTCAAATTTATCATGTTTACCTTTGTCCTCTCTCCTAGAATCCCATTTCAGTACTATGTCTCCAATGTGGAAATTGTTGGCTTTAGTTCTTCTGTCAAAGATTTTCTTTATGTTTTCTGGCACTAATTGAGTCTTGTTATAAACTTATTCCCTTGTATGCTGCAAATGAATGGTTTGTTTCAGCCTCCTTTGCATGTCATTTTCTTCTGATCGCACTTCTTGGAGAAGCTTTATCACCGAAACTCCCAAGGATGTTGGGAAAATTTCATCCATGCCATACACTATTTTATAGGGAGACATACCGATTTATTTCTTGGTGATTAGTCTATCAGCCCATAGTGAATGTACTAGCTTTCCATGCCATGCTTTTTTATTATGTTCCAAAAGCTTCTTGATGATATTGAGAAAGCTTTCGTTAGAGGATTTAGCTAGTCCATTACCTTGAGGGTAATAAGCTGTGGAATGTCCTAGTATGATGTGATATTTATAACAAAATTCAACCATTCTTTTGGAAGTAAAGGAAGCAGCATTATCTGTGATGATCTTTCTGGGGCACCCAAATCTAGACAAGATGTTTATCTTTAGGAATTTGATAATGACTAAATTGGTGGCATTCCTAGAGGGGATGGCTTCTATCCACTTGGTAAAATAATCAACAGTAGTAAGGATCCACTTATGTTGGGAAGATGAGGTGGGGTGAATCTCACTATTTAAGTCTAAACCTCATTGTTGAAAGGGAGCTTCAATAGTAATGGGATGTAAAGGAAAAGGTAAGAGTTTTCTCTTGCCATAAAAAATTTGGAACTTATGGCAAGTCATGACCAGTTTGTGGGTGTCAGGGAAAAGGGTGGGCCAATATTAGCCAGCTCTAAGGATCTTTTTGGTTGTGGTTTTCTAGTAAAGATGGCCTCCACACTCTCCCTCATGTAGTTCATGCATGATCTTACCTGCATCATCCTCAAGCAAAAACTTAAGCAACATACCAGTAGGATTTTTCCAATATAATATTCCATCTAAAATGAAAAACTTTAAAATTTTTGTTTTAGGAATCTAGCTTTTGTCTTTGATAATGTAGGAGGAGCATTGAAATACAAAATCACATATAGGATATCAGCATACCAAGATGAACTTAGAAATACTTCTTCAACATGTGGAGTTGTGCACTCTTCTTGTTCTTCTAAAACATCAGCCATATTCATATCTAATGCTTCGAAATTTGATTCAGCCATAAGTTTTGCAAGTCCTTGTCCTTTAACCAATTTAGTGGGTCTCATTTCTAAGTCATATTCTAAGATAATAGCAATCCACTTTCCCCTCTTACCATCAGGGTCTTGATTCAAAATGTCCTTGAAACTATGTGTGGAACAAAAGCAATGATATGAGAATGTAAGATATAAACTCTAAATTCTTTTAATGATTTAATCAAGGCAAAGGCTTGTTTCTCCATGATGTTGTACTTTAGAGGAGAATCTCTAAGGGCTTTTCTGAAGAAGGTTATGGGTTGTTCTTGCCCCATAATATTATTTTGTAACAACACTACAACCACGGTATGTTCAGATGCAAATGAGAAAATATAGAAATCTTTGGTAAAATCAGGACTGATAAGAACTAGTGTTTGGGTGAGAGATTTCTTAACCAGTTCAAAAGATTGTTTGGTTTCCAAAGTCCACTTAGCTCCTATCTCCTTTTTGAGCATGTTTGTAATATTACTTAAGATTTCAGCAAGGTTGGGGATGAGACTCCTTAAGAAGTTTATTTCCCCAATGTAATATCCCAAAAGGGAGAATGCAGTAATACTTCACACAATATAAAACTTATAGAAAGATATACAATAAATATTAAGAAAACATCAGAATTTACAGAGAAGATGAGCCATTTTATTAGATTGGAGAAGAATCCGTTACACCATGTACAAAATATGAGCAGATCTAGCCAAAGAGATGGTCTAGAAGTACCCAAAAAACAAGCTACAACAGGTACAATGTAACTGGAGAGGCACTGAAGCAAACATTGCGCTGTCCCTTCAGCAGATTATGGACATATAGTTGCAGGCTGAAAAGGAAAATGCATATCTACTCAAACTTGGAGCTCAGATGATGCCAAGATTCAAGATCTGGCCAATGTGATGGATTCCAAAGATAACCCAGAAAGGATTTTCCAGATCTGCAACTTTTGGAAAATCACCTCCCTAGGATTTGATCCTTGATGTGATGGGAAATACAGATCTGAAGCTAGATCTGACAAATAGATGGTTGAAATATGATATCAGATCATATATATACTTGAAGGGTTGATCCCTTCTTCAAATCTATGAGCTAGAAGCTCTAGATCTAGCTTCTCAATCCTCTAATGATGATTGCAGCTGTTGCAACACAACTGCCTCTAGAAACTGCGTTGTGAGGGAAAGAGAGGCCTTCTGCCTGCTGAAAAATGCTGCAATAAACTCTAGGTTGATGGTAACACTAATGGAAATGTGAGGGAATGATCCCTCACAGGATTTCTACCTGAAATACTAGCAACTTCTTTCCTCCTTTTATATCTGCAAGATGAATAACGTTATTCCTGCAGGGAATACTGTTGCTAGGAGGTCAATAAATTTTGGCCTAATGCCATATCTGCAATGAAGCTCTGGGATGTTGATCTTTAAGCCCAAGGTGATAGGAATAAACCCTCACTAGTTCTCCAGCTGAAGTACTGAAGACAACTTCCTCCTTTTAAAATGATCTTCCGAAATTTGCAATTTCTGAATATGAGTGTTCTGAAGAAAGTAGGAAAAGGGACGTGGCACTTAAAGACTAATGTATAATGAAGTAAAATACCATTTCTAGAGCTACTCTAAGAAAGAGGTGGGATTCCCAACCAGGAACACCCTATGCTAAATAACACCTACAATCTCTGCTAAACAACCCAAGAAAGTAGTGGAATGTCACATGACAATTATAGATCTGAAAAGATCTTACATCAAGAAATAATCAGCGTGCCCTCATCCTTGCCTTTATATTCTTTATATAACATTTGAGCCTTCCCAATCCTTGGCTCTTATCTAGACTGCGCTGTCACGTTTGGACAAGATCCTCCAAGTTGGATTGCGTTGTTTGACTAAATCAACCATCATGTCTAGGTGCAATGTACACCTTCCATCAAGTGTGCCCTGTTTGCACAACGTCCTCCATCACTTTATCATGAATGTACCATGATCTTTGACATATTCAAGATCTTAGTTGACTAAATCATCCCTCTGTTTGATCCCTTCAAGATCTTAGTTGATTGTGTCAACCTCCATGATCTATCTCATTAATGAGACAAATTCTCCAATTTCATTCACATTAGTAGTTGCTCAACTACCTTGTAATGCAGATCTAGGCTTAATTAATCCACATTCACACACACAAAAGTGGATATTTATTCATATTGAGGATTAGGGGTCCCTCCACCCTTTTATTTACTTAATCCATTAAGAAGATCAAGGACCCTAATATTCCAAATATGATGTGAAAATTTGGGAATATTATAGCCCCCCCCCAACAAAATGTTGCTTGTCCTCAAGAAACTCTAAAATTAGATGCAAAGACATCTATTTCCCTCCAAATGGAATCCACGTAAGGAAGGCTTCCTCCACTTGCTGCAATGGGTTATGCATGTTTGGTTCCAAAATTGTATTTTAAAAACATAAAGAATGACCTCTAACTGTATGGTTAGATGTCCTCCTTCCATCATGAAGTACCAAGTGACAACCATATGAGTTCCAAAATCATCATTAATACATGAGGTGCATAAAATAAGGTGGCTCTCTTCACAAAGGAAAAGCTCCATCACACAATACATCTCTCCATCCCATGTTTCATGAATTTGATTTAGCATTGATATGCTCTCATACTTAAACCTGTTGGCCTTGTTGGATCCAAGCATCATTCCAATGTTATGCAAAAGAAGAATGAAAGGAGCTATATGGGTAGACAAATATGTCAAACCATATTTTCCTATGAGTAACCACCAGAGTAAGGCCCTTTGCTTCCATCCTCCATCTCCTCCATATAATATGGACAAGCCAAACTCCCCCAAAAGCAACCAAAGCAACAAGAGATCTTGCTACTTCCTCTCCTCCTCATGTGCATTTTGAAGCGAAAACATAATAATGGACATATGGAATGTCACATCATCCCAATACAAAGAAACATCATCCACGCACATCATGAGAGCATCATGCCAAGATTTACCCAAGACAAAAAACATAGACATAGGAGATGTCATGTGGTGGCCAATCTCTCTCAAGTGAACCCAAAAGGAACATGCCTTCCTTTGTTGCATTCTTTCATTGATACACAAGGCATGAATCAAAAAAATATGAGATATTGGGTGGTAACCATACTCACCCAAGAGAAACCAGCGCAACCATGCATACTTCTTCATCTCATAAGTGTTCTTCAAGGCATGGATCAAATAAATAGGAGCCTTAGGGCAGTGAAAAGAACCACCCAAGGGAAACCAACATAACCAAACTTGCTGGCCCATATAAATCTGCAAGTGGTCATGCAACCCATTTCTTATCTTCCTCATCCACTCACCCCAATATGGAAGATGAGTGATGTGCTACATAATCATGGTATCCTCCCTTTGTAGAATACCATCCTCCCCAAACTACTGAAGAACTTTGCACTCCATGAAATGTTTAAATGCACCTACAATGAGATCTCATAATGAGACCTTCTTCTCATCCATGGCCTTCCAAAACTAATGAGGTCTTGGATCCACTGTAGGTAGAAGTCTCTCTTTCAGCTGTGAGATGCTCATTGAGAGAGTGTCATCAAGAAAGGAGAAAAGGTTTCTCATATCTAGATGTATATCATTCATCATCTTGTCCTCCATTGCTTCATGAGTGAAGCTACCTTCATAATGATCCAAGAAAAATGGGGCCTCATCATTATCACTGCTTATAAATGAAAACACTATAGATCTGCAAGGTAATACATAAACTGCCTGAAATAAAGGTACAATACTAATCTCACAACCAGTCATTATACAAAGGATTATGCTCATCCCTTCTTCTGAAACTCTACACTTCAACTCAAAAGGTTGAGTGTAGCTCATCCATGGCAAACTGGGATAGAGTTTCATCTCCTCCTTGATTAGATCAAGGGTCCTCTGCGCTGTGATATGTTGCTGCTTGAAATCAGCACTATGTTCTAACCATTGGTTATGCATTGGCCCTGATGGCATGTCCCCATAAGTTTAAATAAGATCTACTGAAACAATAGGTGATGAACATGTATGCATACCTTGGATCAACTAATATGTGGGAATCTCTTGACAAAACACAAGAGTTCCTCTAACCGAGACAATAGTGCCTCCAACTGTTGGTAAGAGTGATAGCTGCTCTTCTCCAAGTGTACCAGCGCTGGAATTTTCCTCCTCTTCCTCATGCATCTCCTGAATCATGCATGGGAATCCATGTGTCAAGAGCTCAAGAATATCTTGCAAAGATGCAAGTGTCTCTTCTCTGTATGTAAGTCCTTCCGCAACTGGTGGTGAGTGTAGTGACTTCTTATCCATAGTGACAAGATTGACATCCTCCTCCTTAGGAAATGTCTCTTTGTAGCACATATCTGTCTTCTTCACATCAAACTTCTTTCTCAACTTGTGAAAGAAATCTGAATATTTATTCACCCTTGCATGCTCCACGTGACAGAACCACCAATCATTGGCTTCATCTGAAAGATGAAGTACTGCAATTTGGACAACCTCTTCTTAA
This sequence comes from Pinus albicaulis, assembly GCA_034641835.2. NCBI lineage: Eukaryota > Viridiplantae > Streptophyta > Pinopsida > Pinales > Pinaceae > Pinus > Pinus albicaulis. Next base: position 1,499,852,036 of record CM076570.1, on the reverse strand, counting down.
GCTACAGGATGTAGCCTGAAAAATGTATCTAACTCTCTCCTCCAAGCCTTAACAGTGCTTGAGCAAGATTCATCAAATGTAGGCAAATAGAATCTATTATGCTTCTTCCTTCTATTGCTGCTATAGGACCCTCTTTCTTATTTTATTTTGAAGAATTGTTGGAGAGTTAGTTCCTCCTTGAATTCTATAGACTATGCTTTGTACTCTTCAAGATACAGAATGAGATTCTCATGAGTCTCAGGTTCATTCCCTCCTTCATTTCTACACCCTTCACCCTCTTCAAAGAAAGTGAGCATAGTGGGTCTATGAGGAGATCTAGGATTCTCTGGTTTTCTTCTTTTCTGATAGGAAGTGATGGGGCATTCCTCATCACATATTCTTCTTGGAACTTCTTTATGCCTTGCCTCTTTCATTTTATAGGCCTCCTTGGAGAGATCTTGCATAGATTTACAGAAATGAGTGGAAAAATTTTCTTCCTCCATGATAGATCTCATCTATCTACTTCTTCCTTAGATGCAAAAGATGAAGTGTCCACAAGCTAAGCCAAAGATAATGCTCTAATACCACTGTAATATCCAAAAAGGGAGAATGCAGTAATACTTCACACAATATAAAAACTTACAGCAAGATAAACAATAAATCTTAAGACAACATTAGAATTTATAAAGAAGCTGAGCCATTTTATTAGACTGGAGAAGAATCAGTTACACCATGTACAAAATATGAGAAGATCTAGCCAAAGAGATGGTCTAGAAGTACCTAGAAAACAAGCTACAATAGGTACAACGTAACTGGAGAGGCACTGAAGCAAACATTGTGTTGTTCCTGCAACAAATTATGGACATATAGTTGCAGGCTAAAAAGGAAAATGTAGATCTACTCAAATCTGGAGCTCAGATGATGCCAAGATTCAAGGTCTGGCCAATGTGATGGATTCCCAAGATAACCTAGAAAGGATTTTCCAGATCTGCAACTTTTGGAAAATCACCTCCCTAGGATTTGATCCTTGATCTGTTGGGAAATACAGATCTAAAGCTAGATTTGACAAATAGATGGCTAAAATATGATATCATATCAGATCTATGCTTGAAGGGTTGATCCCTTCTTTAGATCTATGAGCTAGAAGCTCTAGATCTAGCTTCTCAATCCTCCAATGATGATCGTAGCTGCTACAACACAACTGCCTCTAGAAACTGTGCTGTGAGGGAAAGAGAGGCCTTCTTCTTGTTGAAAAATGCTGCAATAAACTCTAGGCTGGTGGTAACACTGATGGAAATGTGAGGGAATGATCCCTCATAGGATTTCTAGCTAAAATACTAGCAAATTCCTTCCTCCTTTTAGATCTGCAAGATGAACAATGTTATTCCTACAGGGAATATGTAATGTTCCAAAATTTTAGCCTCCAAGCTAAATGGAACATTAGACTTAGTAGCAGCTCTAGCCGATGAATAAATGGGGAAAAAATCCCATAAGTATCCTAAGGAGGAATAAAATAATCCAAATGTGAAAGGGGACACCCTTTCTAGCTCAATAAAACACCTCCATGTGTGAACAGGGTTAAGATCAGGCTGCTTTGACTAAGTCAACAACGTAGTTTTAGTGGAGGAGGAATCCAAGGAGGAATAAAGAAATTTTGGAGGAAGATGTATCCTGGGATAGAGATGACCTAATTGAGTGGGGCAAAGGGCAAGAAAACTCATTTCCTATATAAGGAAGAGGATGGCAGCATTATTCTTCATGTTCTGGCTTGTTATTATTGTCTGCCAAGACTTGTTGCTGCTTTGCTGCTTAGCAAAGTTGCAGTGTTGTTTAGCACTGGGTGTTCCCGAGTGGGAATCCCACCTCTTTCCTTGAGAAGCTTCATTGAGAGAGTTTTTATTCATCATTACACATCAAGCTTTCAGGGCGAGCTTCAACGTACATCATTAGCACAACTTTTCCAAAGATTGTGTAGTGTTGCTGGGTGCAACAGTGGAAGGGATTGGAATCCCAGCTTCTGAGCTAGTTTCTCATTGGAGAAAGCTTTCCTTCACTTGAGAGATCTGTTTGGAGGGCTCCGAAGCTTATTTAAGATCTGTGGTATCAGACCACACATTTCCCATACATTCCCAGTGGGGTTTTTTTGCAAGGGAATGCGTTGTTTTGGAGGCAGTGCTTAGTGCATGGTTTGGTGGCTCCGTTGCTGAGTTTCCTTGTGATTTAGAGGTTCATCCTTTCATGGGAGTAAGACTTTGAGGGATCTACATCATATTAGAAATATTTTCAGCCTTGTACACTCATATGCTTCCGTGTTTCAGTGGTGATTCAGTAAATTACTGAATATCATATTCTTGTATGTAGAGTGTTTGATAAGAAACCCTTGTCGGGTTATCTTGTGTTTTGTATAAGGAGACTAGATCTTAGTTTATGAGAATTATTATCTAATACATGAGTAGATATATTTTTCTTCTTATTTTATGAGTTAATACCCTCATAAGACTCCGCAGTCCTTGATGTAGCAACTCCAGTAAAATGCAGTTTTGGGGTTTTTAGTCATTTTCAGCTACACTAGTGTGGGAGGTCTAGTTAACCCGCCTAGTTTCATTTCTTCCTGATCTCCTCTTGTATTTAGATGTTATATGGATGTATATATGGGATTCAAGTGATAATTTTACTATTTTATTGCATATTTTGTAGGTGTGAGTTTTTAATGCATGATTTATGAGCGTTCACGATTGTGGAATATTACAGTGGTATCAAAGCATGATCTCTAGCCAGCCTGTGAGATCCAACTATCAGAGGAAAGAGAGATGGAAAAAATCTAGAAAGCTTCAGTATGTGAAGGAAGAAAGGAAGACAAGCTTACCAAGATTCTTCCAAAATCTATGCAGAGCTTTCAAGAAGAGCTGAAGAAAACAAGATTGGAGATGGGATCTCTAAAGGAGGTTGAATCTAGAGTTGAATCTAGATTTTCACATGATGAGTGTGAGAATGCAGCTGCACTCCATGATGCACAGCGCAGTCAAGTGCCCAGAGCTATCTTGAGATGGATGGGAGGAGGAAAAATTCCTAAGAGGAGAACTCTTAGTGATTTTTTGCAGGAGTATGAATCTCAAACTGAGAAGTTTAGAGATCATACTGATTTCCAAGTTTTTTGCAAGGTCCAGGTGGAGAAGAACCAATAGCAGGATGTAGGTATATTTCTTCTATCTACTTTTTCTGGATCACCTACATGTCCAGCTCGAGCTTGGGTGAAGGAGCTAGACTCCTATTTGTAGCTGCACCACATTTCTGAAGATGAAGCCATCATAGTTGCAACACTGCATTTCAGAGGTAATGCTCATGCATGGTGGATTTTTGAATCTTGTTCTTTAAAGAATGCCAACAATTTCTCTTATGAAAGATTCATAAAAACATTGATGGAGAGGTTTGGTGAAAAACTTCTTGAGACACATGAGCAAGGAAGACTTGAGAAAACAAAACCCTTGCATGTGATGGAGAAAAATCCATTTCAGAATACCATGGGAGGAGCTGATATCTTGCATTACACTTTTCTGAAAGCAAGACCTCCAGTTCATATTATTGAAAAAGAGGGCACGAGGATCTCCTTTTCACAAGAGGATCCAACTATGGAGATGTTTCCTACACACATTGATGAAGAAGAAGACGGAAACAACACTGTCACATCTAGAGCACATCCAGTGCCTCATGCAGAGGGAAGAGGAGCTCTTGCTCCAATAGGAGGGATTCTTGTATCCTCACAAGAAGTACCCCAGGATCTCATACATGGAGGTCCAAGCACAATTAGTGAGCAGCATGATTGTGCAGCATTGCAGCTAGAAGGAGGAGGTAGGGAGGAAGAGCAACATCAGTTGATGATAAGCACACACCCTTCTCTATTTCAGAAAACTAATGCAAGGAAGAGGCAGACTGTTTTGCGTAGTGAGAGCAGGGTCAAGGTTGCCCAATCATATGTGCAGTCTACTTTTGACATTGATGTCTCACTTCATAAAGGCATTCCACCCGGGAGGCCACCAGATCTACAATTGATGAGAGATATCTTGTCCTTGGGTTCAACATTCTTGGATTTTGGAGAGGTGAAGAGTTTGGGGGAAGACTTTGGCATGGGGGATGTCAAAGTAGTAGGCAGCATCATGAGGAGAGCTTCACATGCTAGATCACCAATGCTGTCTTTGAGGAGGATTGATCCTTATTGGAGGTCTCAGCTTTTGGTAGAGTACTCCAAGGATCTTGGTGCATGCATGATTCTGGATGACCAGAATGGAGATGACAGATACATGGTGGATGATGTAGTCATCTATTTACATGGCAGAGTCTTCTTGACTAGAGCTTCTAGTCTCAAGGAGAAATTGTTACATATAGCACATGAGGACTTATCTTCTATGCACTTTGATGCATATTTCCAGTTGATGGAGGAGTTCACTTGGGAGGGCATTCAGCATGACATATTTCAACATATGGAGAGATGCATAGCCCGGATGGTGATAGAGAGGATGTCACAGCCACCTTCCTACTCATTGAGAGTGAGGGAGAATTTCCAGATGATCCATTTCAGCTCAAGACCTCAAGTACATGATGGAGGAGGTATCATTTCATATTTTGTATTGTACTTCTTTCCTTTATTTGAGCAGCATGATGTAACAAGAAGAATTATCTCTTCTTGCATATTGTATGATGATGTACTTGCAGCTACTTGTAGCTTTGATCTTGGCTATCTTTTTTATGGTTTTTGGGGGAAGCCACATGATTCTTGGTGTGCACCATTGACACCATATTATAACTCCATGCTTTCATCTTATGAGATGACTGTGGAATCAAAAAAGTGGCTAGTAAAGCACTTGTTAATTCTTATTTTGATGTAGGCAAAGGATGCACTGTGCTGGTTCCATGAGTGGGACTATGATTCAATCTCCGGTTGTCATTTGGCAACTTGTTTTTATTGTACTTTTCTCTCATGTATTACAGAGATGTTTTTGCTCAAGGAGAGCTTTGTATGGAGAGAGGAACCAATTGGATGGCATGGCACCCATATGCTAGAGCAACAGAAGACTTGTTGGCATGGGGCATCATACAAGTTGACCATTATGATCTTACTTCATGGCTTGTATGAGAGAAAGATGAGGTAGCAGAAAAATTTGTTGTTGCTGTGGTTGCACTTACGAGAGTATGGGCAGAAATTTTCGCATACTTTTCATGATATTTCCGGAAAGGAGGAAATCACATTCATGGTGCAAGGAGGCTACCCTTCAACATTGAAGGATCATGAGAGACTTCCATGTACAAAGGAGATCTTCTCACATAGCAGCATGATGGTGGATGACTTTGGCATATGGAATGTCAAAGAGAGGAGTCATGGAGCCTTATTTCTAAGGCCTACAATGCTGTCACATGGGAGTGTGTTTTTATTGATGGAGTGTTCCAAGGAGTATATGTATCCCTTCTTCTTGCATATTTTTATGAGAAGATCCTCATGGAGGAACTTATACATGGACCTCACTTTCATCTCACATATGATGCATGGTAAGAAATACATTTATGTACTTAGTGATTGCTTTGTTAAGTGTTTGTATTTTCTCACCATATGTAAACAGTGCATTGCTCCACAAGAGAGCAAGATTATTTATGGGTTTCATGGTCACTTTAGGGCCAAATCTTGTAATTTTGTTAACCCATCTCTACATGACTTTGGGCAAGTGTTGTATTGCTTTGATTGCACATAGCTGGTATATATTGCAGCTTACAACCTTATAGTAGGTGAGCTAACATGTATGGCTGCAAATTCTTTGAAGAACAACTTGCCACTTGATGCTCTAAATCAACAGTTGAGAGGACTACGCTGCATCTACTAGAGAGACCATATGTATCATCCAAACTTGCACATAAATTTCAGCCATTTTCTAATTTGGATGCCATGTGGTGTGTTAGCCACCTATAAAATTTGTCATATCAAATGGTGGCTAAGTCATTTTTTAAGCCTTCATGAAACAAGTCTTATTGAAAAATTGTTAATTCTTGAAGTCTTGTGAAGACATCATGTCTTTAAATTAATATTTACTATTGTTTCCCTTTTAAACTCATAAATTCTTTTGTTTTCATGAAGAAAATACTGCTGCAAAAATCCCCATTTTTCCTCATTTTACTCTTTTCTCCCTTCATCATTAACCTTCATTTTGTTCTCTTTTCCCCATACACTTCCTCTATTTTTCATGTATTCCCTTCTTTCCTTCATAAAAACCCTTTTATAATGTTTAAAACTCATTTTTGAACCTTACTGAAACCCCCAAATCCATTAAAAACCTTGAAAAAAATCATAAAAAATAGTCTTTTTAGCCATAGGCCTAAGCCCCTTTGGGTTGAGTCCTAAACCACTTCCCCACTTATACCCATGCCCTAGAACCAGGCACTAAATAATCAGAGCGCGCAAGACTTTTTGTTATGTTGAAACCTCTGATCCGATTGGCCCCTTTTATATAAAACCCCGATCCCATTGCCGCTTCATATAGTGTAATGTTCCCAATTTTAGCCTCAAGCTAAAATGGAACATTATAGTTGCACATTTTTATTTTGTTGAATAAAAATGGGTAAAGTGACCCATTTATGTAATAAACAGGAATAAAATCCCTTAAAGTGTGAAAAGGGATCATCATGGAACTGGATTTCACACCCTCATGTGTGAAATAGGTTAAATTGCAAATGGACAAGGCCTAATTGACCAAATCAAACTGCGTTGGCATGAGTTGGCAAGCACTAGGTGGGACATCGCAGTTTTAGTGAAGGAATATTCCATGAGGGAGGAAACTTCTAGAGGAAGAAATATGGAGGCTTCATTGTGTTTAAAAGAGAGGCATTGCAGCCCATTTAGATTATCTTAGATCATTTGATTATTTGTCTAGAGAGACAAATTGCTGCCTCTTGCTGTTCAGCAGAGCTGCAGTGCCCTCGGGCACGAGGGAGTCCTGTTTAGGATTTCCTCTCCTTCTTGAGTAGCTCATGAAGGATTGCACTCATCCTCCATATTTCGACATTCAGGCCATAGCTTCAGCCATCTTCATCAGCGCAGTATTTGTAGTAGATTATTGTCCAGTGTAGCTGGGTGTTGCTGGAGGTTTTGAGATATGATGGTCCAGATCATTTCTCCCCCCTTGGTTAAAATTATGTAGCCCTGATTTATAATGTTTTTTGGGAAGATCTCCATCGTTGATCTATGCAGATCAACGGCCCATATTAACCCTTTCTCCACCTTGTATATTATTTCATTAACCTCTAAGTTCAATCTGAGCCGTCCATTCCATTCATCCAATGGCCCAGATTCATCCTGGTAGGCCTGACTCTCTTCGGTCCTACCCCTCCCAGATTTTATCTCCGTCGTTCATCCCTATGATCGGATGGTCCCGATTAAAACCGTCCCACCTGCTTCCACCCGCGCATCTTTTCAATATCGCGCTCTCTCCACAACCGTCAGATCTAAGGTCCTTGATTTGACGGTTGACGCACTTTTTTGCGTAAATTCATGCCCGAAGGTTAATTATCCAAGAGCTACATCATATAAGTGGTTTTGAAAAGCCACGTTGTAGCCTCTGACACATATCGCTTTTGAAAAGGAAAAACCTCCTTCCTCCCATTTTTCTACGCGATACCACCGATTTCTCAAGCCGAAACCACCCTTCCCATTTACACTGTATTTCATTGTGTTCGCTCCCCGCCATTGATCTCTATAGATCAACGACTCAGATTCAATATGGCCATTACACTATCGCCCTCTTCCATTTACCAAGGGACTTCGTAGATCAATCTCCACCGTTGATCTCCATGGGCTAATCTCATCTGACGGCCCAGATCCTTTTCGGAAACCCATAATTTCATACGGCCTTTTTCACTACTGATTAAGGTTTTTTAACCCCATTTCTTTGTATTTTCTGCCAGTTCATAATATATGTGACCCCTTCACATTATATCGCCTAGTTGATCTTAACCTTCGCTCAAAACAGATCTACGACCCGGATTTAATCCCCCACCGTTTGATTCCAACCGCTTCCCTTTTAATCTTTGCAAAGCAATCTCTGTCGTTCGATGCTTTCATCCAACAGCCGCGACCTAAATGCAACCTCCAAAGCAGTTTTACCCAGCCACACAGGATTTTTATAAAATTTTTGTGTATTTTGCAGGTTTTAGATGGATTTCCAATTATTTTAAAGAAAATTTGAAAGCCGGGGATGACAATCCCTCGACCTTTATTCATAAAAGAGTATCCATCTACATGGTTCCATACTACGTTTCATCAGTGCATCATGAGCACTGATGCCATAAGAACCCTCTACGTGCCTACACATTAACAAGACATGACAAAGATTAATTAAAATAGAGAGTATCAGTGTGAAAGGACCCAGTCACAGCAGAGATGAAGGATCAAATATTTTTACCCAGTTTTGAGGGATTACGGCTAATATCGACAATAAAGAGCCTAATCCACTCAATAAAACAAATAACTAAAGTAGATTGACAGTCATTAAAGAAAATCAATAATATATATCAGACAGAGAATGCCTCCACTGCCACATCATAGGCTAATTGAATCCTCTTAGCTACCAAAGCCACCTGTAGCCTCAAAGCATTCAACAGAGGGCCAAGTAATGACCAGAACAGAAGATATTTGCTCCAATACAGCTCAACAGTTATTTTGGGCTAGATATTTATGTTGAAGATGGCAACAAGAAACAGTGAAGGAGGCATCTTGAAACATCTTTCCTGATCCTAGTTGGAAAGTGATCACCTAAACTAGGTGGGGGCCACACAAGTGGTTTTTGTCGCAAAGTCTATTTTTAGACTATGTCTATTTTTAGACATATGGATCATGGTCTATGAGTTGCAGGATGCTATTTATGGATGATTGGTCAAGTTGGTAAAAATAGATGGACCTCTATTTTTAGATATTGGGCGAAGTCTATTTTTAGACTTCCAGTCTAAAAATAGATCAGTCAAATATTATTAGCCCTTAATAATATTTGGACTATAAACATTATCTTATCCTCTTGGAGCACTTCAGTTTGATGCTTGGATGTGGCACATGCAGCTGACAGAAGGAAATACGCTTTTCCTAAGGGTTATTTGAGCTATTGCATGGTTGACTTCAATTAGAACTCATGTGGCAGAGTTTGGTGGAGTTGATGAGACAGTTGGTGGAGTTGTGTTCGGTTTAACTTAGTTGAACTAGTTGTATTTAGTCTAACTGAAAAATACACTAGTGATGAGTGGTGTGAATTAATTATTAATTAATTTACTAATTATTAACTCATAAATCAACTAAAGAATACATCAGTTAACTGCAATGCATGGACAGTTCAGTGGAGACCAGTGTTAGAGGTGGGTGAAAGGGTGAGTGTGACTATCAGTTGTGACTATACTTGTGCATGAGATTTGCACACAAATTGATTGAGATTGCCAATGAGGATTGCATAGTACAAGCCAAGGGGATTCGAACTTGGATCTCATTCATTCTCATCTTGGATTGTGCAGTAGAGGCAGGCAAACAGTGGAGGAGATTTGAACCTGTGACTTGTTTCAGATCTGAGCTAGTTTGTGTGTAGCATGTGAAATATTGTTGAGTACTTGTGAGGAGTATTGTGCTATGTATTTTTACATGTTCTCTATCATTATAATATATAGATAGTTGGGGGTTTTCAGCTGTAAGCTTTCCCCATTACATACTGTGTTCTATGTGTGCTTGATTATGTTTTAATGTGTGCATGCGACTGCTTCTATTTCTGCAAATTGATGATCAATTGTAGAAGAGGTTATGTATTATGCATGAAGCTTAAATAGTGTGTAATCAGGATAATCTCGGTGAATAATTCAGCCATTATTCAAATTTCTACATGGTATCAGAGCGAAATTGATCATCGGATCTATTACAGTGATTACATTTTATTTCGGTAGACAGAGTCTGTAAGCGGGCCAGGTAGCCTCTGGATCCATCCTTTCTTTGAAAGGTGATATATCCATTAAATGCTCCTACAGTCGATCTCTGTGATAGAAATACTTTGTTCTCACAGATCAGAAGCAGTTGAGTTTTGAGCTGGTGGAATTCGAATTTGCAGTAGTGTTTTCTTGGTGTTGAAGTCAAAATGTCTTATCAAGGATTGCGATTGGAGTACGCTCTTGAAGGCAGCTCGAATTATATTGCATGGAGAGATAGGATGGAGGTGGTGTTAGATGATAATGGGCTGAAGGATTTCATATATGCTGAAGTCCCAAATCCTACTGATGCTGCTCAAGTTGAGGCTTGGCAAAAGAAGACAGCAAGGTGTCGAAGGATTTTGTTGGAGGGCGTGAAGGATCACATAGTATCCAGCCTGCATGGAAAAGCTTCTCCATAATTGATGTGGAAAGCGTTGATAGAATTATTCCAAAGCAAGAGCGACCAGAGGAAGTTTGCGCTCAAGGATAAACTCAGGAAAATAAAGATGGAGAAGAATAACACTATTTCGGTATACTTGACAAAGTTTTTCCACTACAGGGATGAGCTTGGGAGTGTAGGAGTTAGTGTGGATGATGAGGACTTGGTGAGCTTGGCTCTCCTTGGTCTTCCAAAGAGTTGGAATTCCTATGAGGACTCTGTCAATGGTCGGGAGAAATTTCCAGGATGGGAGCGACTTTTGTCGGATCTTGTGCAAGAGGAGATAAGGCGGAGTACTAGGGATGGATCTTCATCAAAGGCATCTGATGAAGAAGATTGCACTTTGGCTGCCAAAGAAAGGAAGGGGAAGGGCAAGAATAATGCTTATAAATCCGGTGTGGATGGTAAAGAGCGTGACATGTCCAAAGTGAAGTGTTTTCACTATCACGATCATGGACATTACGCCACAAATTGTCCACAGAAGAAGAAGAAAAAGCAGGATGTTGGAGCTGCAGCTGGTGAGGCTCTTGCCTCGCAATTTGAGCTGGACTTCTCATTGATCGCATGCATGGTGTCTAGTGCATTAGAATCGGGGTGGTATTTTGATAGTGGCTCTTCCTTTCACATGACGGGAGATGTGAATCTTTTCAGTGACTTGGTGGAGAAAGATCTCCAGTTGCATGTTGAGTTGGGCGACAATGGACGATACAATGCGACCAGCATTGGTACCATAACCTTTCAGAGGGAGTCACGTAAACTCATTCTTTTACAATATGTAGTGCATGTTCCAGGTTTAAAGAATAATTTGATCTCAGTCACAATGTTAGAGGATAAAGGGTATGAAGTTGTCTTCAGTGAAGGAAAATTTTTCCTTCGGCACAAGGCAACAAGACAAGTCAAGAAGGTTGGGATTCGAGCAAAGAATCTCTACATACTTGAAGTAGATGGGATCTCTACAGAGCTTCCTACTGTTGGGAAGTGCAAGAAAGACATGCAATTGATGCTTGAGAGGGAGAAAGTTTTGCATGCAGGTAATAGTGAACCTCGGGATGTGGAGCAACCATAAGATGAGGATCATGGAGTGGAAGAAACCACTCATGCAGAGAAATTTTGTGCCAGATGGGCAGAGGGAGTGCATGCAGCTATACCACTAGGTGAGAGGTGGGGCGACATGCATGAATAATCCCAAGAGGAGATTTCTGGGCAGGATTCATGGAGATGGTGTGGATCTCATGAATTAAAACTGGCTACGAGGTGCCCACAACGCAACAGTAGCATGATCAGTTGGATTGATGTAGGCAGATCAAAGTGACAGTGTCGGATACTGGAGCACGAATCAGAGTTGACAGCAAGTGCAGAGTGCATGGGTGCAAGAGTTCAACAGCGCAGTGGTTCCTAATGACATGTGCAGTTGGTACCAACAAAAGTCAAAGACTTTGATGATAGATGCATCAGACTGATTGAGTTGTTTGGAGGCCTTTCTATTTTGGAGATATTGCATGCAAATGGTGCATGGAACATGCATGGAGTTTCATGGTGCATGCATGAGTTTTCATGGCGCATGCAAAGGGTGCATGGCGAATGCATGGAGTTGCATGTCACATGCATGGAGTTGCATGGCGCTTGAAAAGATTGTAGGGCGAATGCATGGAGTTGCATGTCGCATGCAAATACAGTCCTTTCTTGTTGAGAGGGAGTGTTGAAGATGGAAACAAGAAACGGTGAAGGAGGCATCCTGAAACATCTTTCTTGATCCTAGTTGGAAAGTGATCACCTAAACTAGGTGGGGGCCACACAAGTGATTTTGTCAGAAGTTTGTTTTGACTATGTCTATTTTTAGACATATGGATCATGGTCTATGAGTTGGGTAGTAGATGCTATTGGTGGATGATCAATATGTTGCGTGTTAGAGTGGACTCTATTTTTAGACATTGGGAGGAATCTATTTTAGATTTTTAGACTGCCGAGTTAAAAATAGTAGAACAGCTTGAATATTATTAACCCTTAATAATATTTAGACTATAAACCTATACCCTCCTATCCCTCGAGCTCGAGCACTTCATTTGATGCTTCGGATGGGCACATGTGTTCTAATGTATGAAATACGCTTTCCTAATGGTTAGTTGAGCTATTGCATGGTTGACTTTAGTTAGAACTCATGTGGTAGAGTTTGCAGGAGTTGATGAAATCAATAGAATTGTGTTCAGTTTGACTTAGCTGAACTAGTTGTATTTAGTCTAACTGATTAACACACTAGTGATGAGTGGTGTGAATTAATTATTAATTAATTCACTAATTATTAACTCATAAATCAACTAATGAACACATCAGTTAACTTCAGTGCATGGACAGTTTCAGTGGAGATCAGTGATGGAGGTAGGTGAAAGAGCAGGTTGACTATCAGTTGTGACTATACTGGTGCATGAGATTTGTACACACATTGATGGAGAAGCCAATGAGGATTGCGTAGTACATACTGGTGGGATTTGAACCTTGATCTCATTCATTCTCATCTTGGATTTCAAGAAGAGGGCAAAAAAAATGTTGAGGATATTTGAACTTTGACTTGTTTCAGATTCAGCTAGTTTATGTAAAGTATGAAATATTGCCGAGTAATTATGGAGGAGTATTGTGCTATGTATTGTTACATGTTCTCTATCATTATAATATACAGATAGTTGGGGGTTTTCAGCTGTAAGCTTTCCCCATTACATACTATGTTCTATGTGTGCTTGATTATGTTTTAATGTGTGCATGCGACTGCTTCTATGTCTTCAAATTGATGATCAATTGTAGAAGAGGTTATGTATTATGCATGAAGCTTAAATAGTGTGTAATCAAGATAATCTCGGTGAATAATTCATCCATTATTCAAATTTCTACAATTTATTGCAAAAATATCAGCAGAGTTATTACAATGATGACACAGAGCCTTAAAGTCAACAAAAGATTCCCATCAAGCTTAAAATTTGATGTAAACCAATTAATACAGAGAAATATCTGAAATCTTCTCCATTGAGCCCCTCAAAGGCCGAGAAGCATTAAAACTGTATTAATTGAAATTTTGGATCTTTTCCCTCATTCAACCTCCTCATTCTTTCTATAAAATCTTCTTGAGGAGCTCATTGTAAAGGGTTGGTTGCAGAACTTTGAAATATACTTGTGCTCGAATTTCCTACATGTAAATAGTGTTCAAAGGCTCTTGAAGCTCTATTTGTAATCAAATAAGTTAAGCTGAGAAGTGAAGATGATTGCTGAACTGAAGCATTGGACTTGAAGAATGTCACTGGATTGACATCAATATACAAGTTGTTTCTTGGGATCCTGGTCTATATCACTGGTGAAGTGTTTTTTCTATGTTATTGTTTCCCTTTCATGTATGCCATTTTGTCCATATTTCTCCAATAAAGAACAACAAGCATAGAGTTAGGATTTACTGTTTACAGTACCCTTCTTTGACTGATAAGCTTTAACTCAATGTTTTCCTCCAAATTGTTTATTTAAGAATGATTCAATACAGTTCGAGTAGTTAGGAATGTTGGCGTTCCCTCGTCCTATTGTTTACTTTAAACATTGTTCTTGAATGTTATTTTCATTATTTTCTTAGTAAATTTGGACTAGAAAAGTGATGGTGTGCCCTGTTTTCTAGCTTCTTTCTCCAAAGGTAGTTCTGAAAGTTTCCCTAAGTGTATGTCGAAAGCAGGCTAGATTTAAAAGTATCTTATCTGATCTTAAGCTGCAATTTGTTTTTCTTATTTGTTTTCATCCTTTCTAAAAGTAATTATGTGGATTAATGGATTGTTTGTCTATTGAGTTAGCTTCAATACGAACCTGCCCAAATATTTCTATGGTTAGCCCTGCCCTTTGGTTGGTTTTAAACAGTTACTTAAAGGCTTTCCTTATTTGGACAGACTGATAAATCCTATTTGAAATTAGTGTCTGTTTCCACCCCTTCAACACTTTTATTGTTCCATTCCATCATTTAATCCAAAACATCTTGTGATATAGATGAATTTCCCCTTGGACCACTCTTGAAATTGTTGCAAAATTAAAACCTTTTATGACTCCATAGCCCAATGGACTAAAAACCAGCATTATATCTATCTTATCAGCCAAAGCTTGTTCTAATTGCTAGCAACTTCATACGTTTGAAACTCTTTCATTTTAGGACTTTCCACTCAACTAAAAATCATGCTCAACCACCCAAAAACAAACAAAAACCCTTGTTCTTAATAACTAGCCTAATATCACACATAAAAGATTTAAAGATAAATCAATCTTTGCACTTATTAGAAAGATCCCTCTCTAGATTCAGGAGGCCTAGATCCTAGAATCCCAAATTGGTTCAAGTGTTGTCTCTGCAGTTTGTATTTTCCAATCTTGCAAACTACAGATTCCTAACATGGTGATGATGTGCCATTCATCTTGTATGGAATGGTTTGGGTTGGCATGACTCATGACTTTGGAGGAAGGGTATTTGGAGACTCATTCTTCTTCTTTCCATTGGAGGGAAATCATGTTGCAGCCCGAGATTAGCATACCCTCCACACTTATCATCAGTGGAGAGGAGGACAACGTGGGATAGGCCCTCTTGCCTATCATGTTCATTTATTCAGCCCACCTATAGTTCAGGATCCAAAGGTGGAGGAGACTTTCCATGAGTTGCCATGTTGGAGGGTGACTCACTTCATTTGGATGATAGCATGGGTGAGGGAGGCACTCATTCACCATGATGATCGTCACTCCTACTTTTTCGAGGCCATGAGACAGCTAGCAGGTTCCGTTCACACTTTCCACCTTTGATTGATGCAGACACTTTGGTTTTGCACACTTGGGAGGAAGCATTGGATGACAATATATTTGCAGATTATCTTGATGCAGTGATGGACGCTATTGATGGGAGGAAACATGAGGAAGAGGGGAGAAATTTTTTCTCCTTATGCATTTGCTTGAGGACAAGAAAATATTTTGGAGGGGAGGATTGTAATGTTCCAAAATTTTAGCCTCCAAGCTAAATGGAACATTAGAGTTAGCAGCAGCTCTAGCCGATGAATAAATGGGGACAAAAGCCCATAAGTCTCCTAAGGAGGAATAAAATACTCCAAATGTGAAAGGGGACACCCTTTCTAGCTCAATAAAACACCTCCATGTGTGAACAGGGTTAAGATCAAGCTGCTTTGACTAAGTCAACAACACAGTTTTAGTGGAGGAGGAATAACGCAATTTTTGAGGGAGATGCATCTTATGATAGAGATGACCTAATTGAGTGGGGAAAAGGAAAAGAAAACTCATGTCTTATATAAGGAAGAGGATGGTAGCATTATTCTTCATGTTCTAGTTTATTATTCTTGTCTGCCAAGACTTGTTGCTGCTTTGCTGCTTAGCAAAGCTACAGTGTTGTTTAGCACTGGGAGTTCCCGAGTGGGAATACCACCTCGCTTCATTGAGAGAGTTTTTATTCATAATTCCACATCAGGTTTTCAAGCCAAGCTTCAGCCTACATCATCAACACAACTTTTCTGGAGATTGTGCAGTGTTGTTGGGTGCAACAGTGGGAGGGATTGGAATCACGACTTCTGAGCTAGTTTCTCATTGGAGGAAGCTTTCCTTCACTTGAGATATATGTTTGGAGGGCTCCAGAGCTTATTTCAGATATGTGGTATTAGACCAAAAATTTCCCATACATTCCTAGTGTTTTTTTTGCCAGGGAATGCGTTATTTTGGAGGCAGTGCTTAGTGCATGGTTTGGTGGTTCCGTTGCTGAGTTTCCTTTTGATTGAGAGGTTCATACTTTAATGGGAGGAATCCTTTGAGGGATATACATCAGACTAGACATATTTTCAGCCTTGTACACTCATATTATTCTGTGTTGCAGTGGTGATTTAGTAAATTACTGAATATCACATTCTTGTATGTAGAGTGTTTGACAAGAAAACCTTGTCGGGTTATCTTGTGTTTTGTATAAGGAGACTAGATCTCAGTTTATGAGAATTATTATCTAATACATGAGTAGATATATTTGTCTTCTTATTCTCTGAGTTAATACCCTCATAAGACTGCGCAGTCCTTGATGCAGCAACTCCGGTAAAATGTCGTTTTGGGGTTTTTTGTCATTTTCAGCTACACTAGTGTGTGAGGTCTGTTTAACCCACCTAGTTTCATTTCTTCCTGATATCCTCTTGTATTTAGATGATATATGGATGTATATATGGGATCCAAGTAATAATTTTAATATTTTATTGTATATGTTGCAGGTGTGCGTTTTTAATGCATGATTTATGAGCATTCTCGATTGTGGAGTATTACAGTCGTATCAAAGCATGATCTCTAGCCAGCCTATGAGATCCAACTATCAGAGGAAGGAGATATGGAAAAAAGATATTAAGCTTCAGTATGTGAAGGAAGAAAGGAAGACAAGATTACCAATATTCTTCCAAAATCTATCCAGAGCTTTCAAGAAGAGCTGAAGAAAACCAGATTGGAGATGGGATCTCCAAAGGAGGTTGAATCTAGAGCTGAATCTAGATTTGCACATGATGAGTGTGAGCATGCAGCTACACTCCATGATGCACAGTGCAGTCAAGTGCCCAGAGCTATCTTGAGATGGATGGGAGGAGGAAAAATTTCTAAGAGGAGAACTCTTAGTGATTTGTTGTAGGAGTATGAATCTCAAACTAAGAATTTTAGAGATCATACTGATTTCCAAGTGTTTTGCAAGGTCCAGGTGGAGAAGAACTAGCAGCAGGATGTAGGTATATTTCTTCTATCTAATTTTTCCGGATCACCTACATGTCCAGCTCGAGCTTGGGTGAAGGAGCTAGACTCCTATTTGCAGCTGCACCACATTTCTAAAGATGAAGCCATCAGAGTTGCAACATTGAATTTCAGAGGTAAGGCTCATGCATGGTGGATTTTTGAATCTTTTTCTTTAAAGAATGCCAACACTTTCTCTTATGCAAGATTCATAAAAACATTGATGGAGAGGTTTGGTGAAAATTTTCCTGAGACACATGAGCAAGGAAAACTTGAGAAAACAAAACCCTTGCATGTGATGGAGAAAACTCCATTTCAGAATACCATGGGAGGAGCTGATATCTTGCATTACATTTTTTCGGAAGCAAGACCTCCAGTTCATATTCTTGAAAAATAGGGCACCGGGATCTCCTTTTCACAAGAGGATCCAACTATGGAGATGTTGCCTACACACATTGATGAAGAAGAAGAGGGAAACAACACTGTCACATCTAGAGCACATCTAGTGCCTCATGCAGAGGGAAGAGGAGCTCTTGCTCCAATAGGAGGGATTCTTGTATCCTTACAAGAAGTCCCCTAGGATCTCATACATGGAGGTCCAAGCACAATCAGTGAGCAGCATGATTGTGCAACATTGCAGCTGGAAGGAGGAGGTAGGGAGGAAGAACAACATCAGTTGATGAGAAGCACACACCCTTCTCTATTTCAGAAAGCTAATGCAAGGAAGAGGCAATTTTTTTTGTGCAGTGAGAGTAGAGGCAAGGTTTCCCAATCATATGTGCAGTCTACTTTTGACATTGATGTCTCACTTCATAAAGGAATTCCACCTGGGAGGCCACCAGATCTACAATTGATGAGAGATATCTTGTCCTTGGGTTCACCACTCTTGGATTTGGAGAGGTGAAGAGTTTGGGGGAAGAATTTGACATGGGGGATGTCAAAGTAGTACGCATCATCATGAGGAGAGCTTCACATACTAGATCACCAACGCTGTCTTTGAGGAGGATTGATCCTTATTGGAGGTCTCAGCTTTTGGTAGAGTACTCCAAGGATCTTGGTGCATGCATGATTCTTGATGACCAGGATGGATATGAAAAATACATAGTGGATGATGTAGTCATCTATTTACATGGTAGAGTCTTCTTGACTAGAGATTCTAGTCTCAAGGAGAAATTGTTACATATAGCACATGAGGACTTATCTTCTATGAAATTTGATGCATATTTCCAGTTGATGGAGGAGTTCACTTGGGAGGGCATTCAGCATGACATATTTTAGCATATGAAGAGATGTACAGCCCGGATGGTGATAGAGAGGATGTCACAGCCACCTTCCTACTCATTGAGAGTGAGGGAGAATTTCCAGATGATCCATTTCAGCTCAAGACCTCAAGTACATGATGGAGGAGGTATCATTTCATATTTTGTATTGTACTTCTTTCCCTTATTTGAGCAGCATGATGTAACAAGAAGAATTATCTATTCTTGCATATTGTATGATGATGTACTTTCAGCTACTTATAGCTTTGATCTTGGCTATCTTTTTGATGGTTTTTGGGGGAAGCCACATGATTCTTGGTGTGCACCATTGACACCATATTATAACTCCATGTTTTCATCTTATGAGATGACTGTGGAATCAAACAAGTGGCTCGTAAAGCACTTGTTAATTCTTATTTTGATGTATACAAAGGATGCACTGCACTGGTTCCATGAGTGGGACTATGATTCACTCTCTGGTTGTCATTTGGCAACTTGTTCTTATTGTACTTTTCTCTCATGTATTACTAATATGTTTTTGCTCAAGGAGAGCTTTGTATGGAGAGAGGAACCAATTGGATCGCATGACACCCATATGCTAGAGCAGTAGAAGACTTGTTGGTATGGGGCATCATACAAGTTGACCATTATGATCGTACTTCATGGCTTGTATGAGAGAAAGATGAGGCAGCAACAAAATTTGTTGTTGCTGTGGTTGCACTTACGAGAGTATGGTCA
Organism: Pinus albicaulis; assembly: GCA_034641835.2. Taxonomy (NCBI): domain Eukaryota; kingdom Viridiplantae; phylum Streptophyta; class Pinopsida; order Pinales; family Pinaceae; genus Pinus; species Pinus albicaulis. The sequence continues at coordinate 1,499,832,893 of CM076570.1, read as the reverse complement.
AAAATTTTCGCATACTTTTCATGATATTTCCGGAAAGGAGGAAATCACATTCATGGTGTAAGGAGGCTACCCTTCAGCATTGAAGGATCATGAGAGAATTCCATGTAGGAAGGATATATTCTCACATAGCAGCATGATGGTGGATGACTTTGGCATATGGAATGTCAAAAAGAGGAGTAATGGAGCCTTATTTCTAAGGCCTACAGTGCCGTCACATGGGAGTGTGTTTTTATTGATGGAGTGTTCCAAGGAGTATATGTATCCATTCTTCTTGCAGATTTTTATGAGAAGATCCTCATAGGGGAACTTATACATGGACCTCACTTTCAGCTCACATATGATGCGTGGTAAGAAATACATTTATGTACTTAGTGATTGCTCTGTTAAGTGTTTTTATTTTCTCACCATATGTAAACAATGCATTGCTCCACAAGAGAGAAAGATTATTTATGGGTTTCATGGTCACTTTAGGGCCAAATCTTGTAATGTTGTTAACCCATCTCTACATGACTTTGGGCAAGTGTTGTATTTCTTTGATTGCACACAGCTGGTATATATTGCAGCTTACAACCTTATAGTAGGTGAGCTAACATGTATGGCTGCAAATTCTTTGAAGAACAACTTTCCACTTGATGCTCTAAATCAGCAGTTGAGAGGACTGTGCTGCATCTACCAGAGAGACCATATGTATCATCCAAACTTGCACATAAATTTCAGCCATTTTCTAATTTGGATGCCATGTGGTGTGTTAGCCACCTATAGAATTTGCCATATCAAATGGTGGCTAAGTCATTTTTTAAGCCTTCAAGAAACAAGCCTTATTGCAAAATTGTTAATTCTTGAAGTCTTGTGAAGACATCATGTCTTTGCATTAATATTCACTGTTGTTTCCCTTTTAAACTCATAAATTCTGTTGTTTTCATGAAGAAAAGACTGCTGCAAAAATCCCCATTTTTCCTCATTTTACTCCTTTCTCCCTTCATCATTAACCTTCATTTTGTTCTCTTTTTCCCCATACACTTCCTCTATTTTTCATGTATTCCCTTCCTTCCTTCATAAAACCCCTTTTATAATGTTTAAAACTCATTTTTGAACCTTACTGAAACCCCCAAATCCATTAAAAACCTTGAAAAAATCATAAAAAATAGTCTTTTTAGCCACAGGCCTAAGCCCCTTTGGGCTGAGTCCTAAACCACTTCCCCACATATACCCATGCCCTAGAACCAGGCACTAAATAATCGTAGCGCGCAAGTCTTTTTGTTATGTTAAAACCTCTGATCCGATTGTCCCCTTTTATATAAAACCCCGATCCCATCGCTGCTTCATATAATATAATGTTCCCAATTTTAGCCTCAAGCTAAAATGGAACATTATAGTTGCATATTTTTATTTTGTTGAATAAAAATGGGTAAAGTGACCCATTTATATAATAAACATGAATAAAATCCCTTACATTCTGAAAAGGGATCGTCATGGAATTGGATTTCACACCCTCATGTGTGAAATAGGTTAAATTGCAAATGGACAAGGCCTAATTGACCAAGTCAAACTGCGTTGGCATGAGTTGGCAAGCACTAGGTGGGACAATGCAGTTTTAGTGGAGGAATATTCCATGAGGGAGGAAACTTCTAGAGGAAGAAATATGGAGGCTTCATTGTTTTTAAAAGAGAGGCAAGGCAGCCCATTTAGATTATCTTAGATCATTTGATTATTTGTCTAGAGAGACAAATTGATGCCTCTTGCTGTTTAGCAGAGCTGCAGTGCCCTCGGGCACGAGGGAGTCCTGTTTAGGATTTCTTCTCCTTCTTGAGTAGCTCATGAAGGATTTTACTCATCCTCCATATTCCGACATTCAGGCCATATCTTCAGCCATCTTCATCAGCGCAATATCTGTAGCAGATTATTGTGCAGTGTAGCTGGGTGTTGCTGGAGGTTTCCCACAACACCATTTCTAGTTGATCTTTCATAGGAGGGAAGTTCTCTACTTCCGAAAGGTTAGTGAGAATGGTTTATGAGAATATTACACTATCATTGGTAGGATGCCAACCATTTCCATCAGTCACAGTGCATATACTCTCATGGACTGCATTCTTGCTGGAGCATATTTGTAGTGAGGGTTTGCAGGTATTTCAGAGGGTGAGATCTTTGCTGTAGGGATCAACCTTGCACTTCAGACTTCCAAAGGAGAAGGGCTCTACATCAGCTTCATCCATTCAGCCTTCTCCATTCCATTCCATGTATTGAGTTGCTGCAACTACCCAGCAACTCCGGTATTTTGCAGTTTTTCACATTTCAGCCAATCCTTCTAGGATTGACTAGAGGTAGTGATTGGGAGCTTAGATATTCTCTCCCAATGATATATGAACCATGTATATGTAGATCCATGATGATTTTCACTCATTATAGCAGTCTCCCTTCTATGACTACGCGGTCCCTATTCATGGGTATTCTACTATGATGCAGCATTGTGTATTTTGGCATATGTTTTCATGGAAGGCTTCTTGCCTTATTCCTTTGATGTTCATTGTATCATTTTTCTGCTATTATTACATAATAAAATGGCTCAAGGGTTTCACACATTTTGGCATAATGTTTATTCACTGCTATTTCTAGTTTATGTCCTTATATTGCTATAGCTGCATCTTTGGGTTATCTTGCAAGATTCCCAATAGTGTTGTATTCCCTCTTAGGGATATTTTCCTTTGAAAATCACTCTATAGACAGAGTCTGATAGTGGGCCAGGAAGCCTCTGGAGTTCATCCTTCCTTGTGAAGGTGACAAATCCAGTAAATTCCCCTTTAGTCCATCTCTGGAATAGATTTCCTTGTCAATTGAAAATGTTCCCGAAAAGGGAACATTACAGTGGTATTAGAGCATAATCTTGGCTCAACTTGTGGATCTTCGCCAAGATGCCATCTAAGAATATGAGAAAGACTCCACTTTGTGGAGGAGAAGAAAGAAAAAAGGAGATGAGCTAGCCAAGCTTCTCCCTAAATCCACCTAGGGCTTTCATGGGAGCCACAAGCAAAAGAGAAGGGAGAGATTTGAAGAATCTCCACAAGGGTTTGAAGCAGAAAAAAAATCTAGGGTTTCTGATGAGGAACGTGAACATACAGTCACATCCTTTGATGCACAATGCAGTCACATGTGCAGATTGTCATGGAAGAGATGGGAAAGGAAGGAGAGGTGATCAAGAGGGAAACTCTTGGAGATTTTCAAAAGGAGTATGAGTCTCAAACTCCGGCATTCAGAGATCATCTCACTTTCATGGAATTTTGCAAGTATAAGGTGAAGGAAAGCTAGTAGAAAGATATATTTTTCCTATCTATTTTCAGAATTTCACCTACATGTTCAGCCAAAGCATGGGTAAAAGAGTTGAAGACCATGTTGCAGCAGCAAAAAGTTTCCAAAGGAAATGCTATCAGATTTGCAACACTGCACTTGAGAGGTAAAACCTATGCATGGTGGATATTTGAGTCATGTTATTTAGAGGATGAAAATACTTCTTTCTATTTCAGATTCATTAAAGCAATGATGGAAATATTTGGTAGAAGAAAATCTGAAATACATGCAGAGAAACAAACCAGACTTTTCATGCAAAGGAAGGAAACATAAAACTCAGATCCACTTCAGAACCTTTATGAGAAGGCTGACATCTTGTATCACACCTTGTTGGAGGTAAGGTATCCATCTCATATGCTTGCACAAGAAAGCATGGAGGTCTCTTTTTCAAAAGGAGATCATATTTTGGAGTATTTTCCCCTACATATTGATGAGGATGAGGGAAACTGTGTTGGCATAGCTAGAGTTGATCCAGTGCCTCATGTAGAGGTAAGAGGAGATCTTGCTCCACATAGAGGTATTCTTGTGTCTTTGCAAGATATTCCCCAATATCTCCCATGAAGAGATCAAGGCACAACTCATGATACATCTGTGCCATTGATAGTAGGGTGTAGAGCTATGGAGATAGAAGGAGAAGATAGGGAGGATGATCAACATCATGTGATGAGGAGCACACACCCTGTCTATTTTATGAGGTTGATGCACCTAAGATGATGATTGGATTGCGCAATGGAAGCATGGAGGGTTTTATCCATTCATACATTCAGTCATCTCTTGATGATGGTGTCTCACTGCATGGAGACATGGCACCTAGGAGACCACTAGATCAACAGAGGAGGTTGGATGCTCCACATTTGGGGCCTCACACCTTGATTTTAGGAGGTGGAAACCTTGGGAGAGTTTAGCACATCGCAGAGAGTTTGGGATAGACTCAAGGAGGAGGGAGACACTCTCTCATTTTCAGCATCACCCACTCTCATCAGTCATACTGCGCTGGCAGATGTTGCTGCAAGGATAGAGGACTGCATCTTCATGACATAGGATGGATGCTCCATATATTTTGTGAGAGAGATGATAATTCCTCTGAGGAAGGACTCTTTCATGCATTGGAGTAGATGGAGGCCACTCATGCTTACATTTCCCAGGATCGGGAGATTCTTTGGAGGTGATAGTCTCTCATGGGAGGCTCATTTTCAGAGATCTTTATTTCTATTTGAGCATGAGCAACTTCATGATGGCATGGCAGAAATTTTGAGGATGACTTTGGCATGAGGGGATGTCAAGGTAGCAGGCAAAAGCATGATGGAGCACCTTATTGCAGAATACTAGTGCTGTCTATGTGGAGGATTGATCCATGTTGGAGGACTCAGCTTCTAGTTGAAAGGTCCCAATATCTTGATGCATGCATGACTTTGGATGGCCTTGATGGAGGTGGAAGATAATTAGTGGATGATATGAGCATCTATCATCATGGCAGACTCTTCTTGGTTAGAGTTTCTAGTCTCAAGGAGAAATTATTTGATTGGAGCATAGGAGGGCTTCCTAGATATGCACTTGGATGCATACTTTGATTGGCTAGAGGAGCTCATATGGAGGGCATTCATCATAATCTTCATCAGCATATGGATAGATGCATAGCCCAGTTGATTTCAGAGAGGTTGGCACAACCATTCCCCTTACTCATTGGAGAAAAGGGAGAGCATTCATAAGGAGCCATTTCAACTCAAGGTCTCAAGTACATGGTAGAGGAGGTATAATTTCACATTGAGTACCTCTTTACTTCATATGAGCAGCATATTGATCAAGGAGGGTCATTCCTTCTTGAATTTGTTATGATGTACTTGCAGCTACCAATAGCCTTGATTTTGGATAATTTTGTGATGGTTGTGGGGGAAGCCACATGCTTCATGGTGTGCACCATTGGCACCAAATGGTATTTCATGCTTACATCCTATGAGGATATGTGGTGGCAGCAAACAAGTGGCTAGTATAGCACTTGTTAATCTGATTTTGAGGCAGGCCAAGGAGGCACTGCACAGGTTCCATGAGTGGAATTTGGAACCACTCTCCGGTTGTAATTTGACAACTTGTTTCTATTGCATATTGCTCCTTATGAATTTCTGATGATTGTATATTTATTAAGCAGTATTATTTGGAGAGCATTGTATGTACAGCCCATTGGGAGCATGAATCTCCCCATTATACATGTTTTATGTTGCAGGAGATATTTTTTGGTCAATTTAGTGTGTCCTAAATTGCTACATTTAATTTTTCAATCCGGGATTCGTAAGCTGACGAAGTGTGGCGCACTATATTTGCAAGATAACCTATCTCTTACTTTTTGTCATTTTTGGATTTTTATTTATCTTGGTTGGTTTCCTAATGTGAGATGGAAATTCTAAAAGACAAGTATGGATATAAATGTTCAAGGCAATGATGTCCTTTATAATGATTTCCCAAACTTCAAACTTCAAAAGGGTTTTAAAACATGCAATGACAAAATTAATTCCTAAAAGAAAATGAAAATGTGCCACTACACTAGTCAAACAAACAGTGAACTATTGATCATGAAACCCATTACCCTTGCTGCTGTCTAAATACAAAAGAAACCGTGCTCAAAGAAATCCAAGAATTGCAAGCAAAGTAAAGCTAAAATCAAATTACATCAACTCATATTCTGACCCCTCACCATTAGTCTCGCTATGGCTTTCAAAGGTAATCATAAACAACTTGAGCAATCTGATATCTAATTTGCAGAAAAGTAAACTAATATCAAATTACACACTCATACTTCAATCCCTCACCATTAGTCTAGCTATGGCTTTCGGAGGTAACTGAAAATGACATGAGCAACTTAATATCTAACTTGCAGAAAAGTAAACTAATATCAAACTACACACTCATACTTCAATCCCTCACCATTAGTCCAGCTATGGCTTTCGGAGGTAACTGAAAATGACATGAGAAATTTAATATATCTAACTTGCAGAAAGTAAACTAATATCAAACTACACACTCATACTTCAATCCCTCACCATTAGTCCAGCTATGGCTTTCGGAGGTAACTGAAAATGACATGAGCAATTTAACATATCTAAATCTAACTACTGAAGAAAATGTGCAAGACTGAAATAAATAAATAGTGCTGGAATTAAACAAAAACTAAGAAAAGTAAATTAGTAGAAGGACAAGATGGATTCCATGTCATTAGTCATTATAAAACTATGTGCAAATTCCCGGGCTGCCATGAAAAATTAAGCTAAAAGCTATGATTTCAGAAAGCAATCTAAGTAAGGAAATATGACAAAACAGAATTGAAAGTAACTTATCTAGAAAACATGCAAAACCTCCTTGAATAGCAGGGGCCCTCTGCTACCAATTTGGTGTAATCCTTCTTCAGCTCCTTAAAATTGTAATCAAAACACCATCAACGAACTTCTTTATTGAAAAACTTCACAAATCTACATCCCATTCCATCTTTAAGCTTTGTTACAAATCTACTTCCTCATTACTTCCTCATTACCTATGATAGGAGAAAGCTTCTCCTATTTATACAAAATATGAGGAGTCATCTCATTAATGGGAGTCCATGAATATCTCCCTCCATCTCTAGAGTTACAATCAAAATAGGAAATGATAAGACACATGTCTTTCTAGAGTTTCAACACAACTAACAGATGAGACACATATCCTCTTAGAGTTTCAATACAACAAGGAAGTGAGACACATATCCTCTTGATCCCATAATCTTCTCCAACCAAATTCGAATTTGGCCTTAGAGTGCCACATAAGGGTCTTCTAGAAGTCTCCTTTTGACCTACACATGTTACAAAACTCATAACACATATATAGATATATGAAACTATGTTAATTTTCTAGTTTCTAATCATAAATTCACTTTAAACACATAAAATAAATAACTTTGGAAGACAAGGATCCTAACCCATATATTTATGAAAATGGTTACTTGATGTAGGGTTTTAGGTCAGATAGTTATGAAATGAGAGCTAAATGGTAATGACATAATGAAAATATGTATGAATATGGAAAACACTTTTGAGACTCAACATATCCCCCAACTGAAGTTGTTGCATGTCCTCATGCAACTATTGCAATGATTCATTTGTCCATGAGTTGATCTTTTATGAGTTTTGACTCATATAGATTCGTTCCAAACTTTGCTTTTTGATATTTTCTTTTTGGCAAAGTATAATACATTTGATTGCAACTGCTTCTTCTTCTTTTTCTTCTTTTTTTTTTCTTTTTCGAAATGGTTGGTTCTTGTGTGACAACCAATTTTTTTTTTTTTTTTTTTGAGCAATGGTTCTTGTGTAACAATGCTTTATTTTCTTTGTTGCATCAAAGTTCATGAAAACATTTAGAATCAATTACTTCATCAATGAATTGATCATTTGCAAGGCATATAATCTTTGGATCATGTTGCAAAAATAGTTGGTTGGGAAGTATATGTGGGTGGAAATGAAATGAAAATGTGTGATAGTGTATGACATGTGGATATGAAATGATGTCCCTTCCCCCCAACTAAAGATATGACAATGTGAAAAAGGGAGTGAGGAATTTTTCCAAAGTTACAATTTTAGCATTCTAATGAATTACATGACTAAAAAAATAGAAAAAAACATACCTTCACTTACCTTAAATGTGGATGAGTTGTGTATGTGTGGTGGCTGCAAAATTCTAATCATATTCTTCTTCAAGTGGCTGAACAAGAGGAGTCATGGATAAAGAGATAAGATGAATTTTTATTGCTTCTACTAAAACTTGTTGAATCTGCTCCAAAATGCTGAAAATAATAGTCTTCATGTCTTCAAAACTCATTGGCATAATTCCTACTATGTGAAAAGATGTTCTGATGTCGAACATAGTAGGAAATTCTTGACTTAGTGGCCATTAATGGATGCCACTAGTTAACACGAGAACTCTCACCATTCATGACAATGAGAGTCAAAATGCCCAAACACATCTTGCTAGGTACTAATGATTTTGCTGATGTCGAGTCACCTAGAAGATCTGACGAACAAGGGACATTAATGTATTCCCATTGTTTGTCAGCATGAGAACTTGCCATTAAGGCATGCAAGCCTCAAGGTGTTTTTACAAAGAACTTAGACTCAAAGGATTATGGACTCAATAATTTGCATTGAAGCAGGGCTTATTTGCGGAATGAAAATGACAAGAAATAGAAAATGAAAATGGAAGATGGCAATGGAGAGTAGAAATGGGAATGGACAATAAGCATGTGAATGAGCCTCTTGCTTTTATTTGTGGGTTATGAATGGACAAAAAGAAATGGAAAGTGGATGTGAATGTAAATGGAAAATATGAAGTGAAATGAGGTGAATGGTTTATTATGAGGTATGAATGTGATGGAGATAATATTATCTGAAAATTTTTCAAGTGTTTGGATCTGATTTTGCATCAGCATATTTCCTCTTTGTTGTTGATCATTCTTTTATGAAACAAATTGGTCTCCTAGAGAGACACCATTCTTTTGTAGTCATTTGTCCTTCCTCCTGGAACCTGCAAAAAAAACTAATACTTCTTCTGCAATGGAATGTAAGATTATCAAAGGAGAGAGGTGATCAATCTCTCTAGTTATGATATTTACACATAAAACTAAGAATTTGTATTAATGAAACAAGTTCTCAAAGGAAAAATCAAAAGAATTTATACATGTTTTGGAATTAGTGCCTCAAGTTGAATGTTGCTACTTTTCAGCAATTTATTTCATTATTTACCATTTCAAACTCTAATGATGGATTTCTTACTGTGTAGATCTTGTTGAGACCTTTCCAATGATACTTGAATCATCAAAATCTGATTTTGTATGAGAAAGTTAGGCTGATTTGAACAATGAGGTTTTTCAGCTGCGGAATTAGAGAATAGCTGCGGAATTGGACTTTAACATGGAATGGAGAATACCATTTTAGAATTGGACTTTAGCTGCAGAATGTCGACGGTTTCTGTAGCTAAAAATCTTGAATAAAAAGTTAGCCATTCATCTTTCATCATCAGTCCAAAATTAATCAATACCTTCAGAAAAAATGAGCAAATAACTTATTCATTTCATTGATTCAAAATTATTGATTTTTTTTTTTTTTTTTGATATAACAATTCTTTTTCTGATCCTCCAGATCACACAAAGTGCAGGAGGAGAGCATACTCAGGAATTATTAATTTTTTTTTTACATAACAATTCTTTTTCTGATCCTCCAGATCACACAAAGTGCAGGAGGAGAGCATACTCAAGAATTATTAATTTTTTTTTTAGATGTAAGAAATAAGGCTACCTAGTGACACTTCCCCGGCAACGTCGCCAAAATGTTTGGTCAATTTATTGTGTCCTAAATTGCTACATTTAATTTTTCAATCCGGGATTCGTAAGCTGACGAAGTGTGGCGCACTATATGTGCAAGATAACCTATCTCTTACTTTTTGTCGTTTTTGGATTTTTATTATCGTATGATTTCTAATGAGATGGGAAATTTAAAGACAAGTATGGATATAACGATCTGGCAATGATGTCCTTTATAATGATTTCCCAAACTTCAACCAAAAGGGTTTTGAACATGCAAATGACAAAATTAATTCCTAAAAGAAATGAAAATGTGCCACTATACTAGTCAAACAAATAGTGAACTATTGATCATGAAACCTATTAACTCCGCCGCTGCCTAAATAAAAAGAAACCATGCTCAAAGAAATCCAAGAATTGCAAGCAAAGTAAAGCTAAAATAAAATTACATCAACTCATATTCTGAATTTCACCATTAGTCTTGCTATGGCTTTCGGAGGTAATCATAAACAACTTGAGCAATCTGATATCTAATTTGCAGAAAAATAAACTAATATCAAATTACACACTCATACTTCAATCTCTCACCATTAGTCTCGCTATGGCTTTCGGAGGTAACTGATAATGACATGAGAAATTTAATATCTAACTTGCAGAAAAATAAACTAATATCAAACTACACACTCATACTTCAATCCCTCACCATTAGTCTCGCTATGGCTTTCGGAGGTAACTGATAATGACATGATAAATTTAATATCTAACTTGCAGAAAAATAAACTAATATCAAACTACACACTCATACTTCAATCCCTCACCATTAGTCTCGCTATGGCTTTCGTAGGTAACTGATAATGACATGAGCAATTTAATATTTAATCTAACTAATAAAGAAAATGTACAAAACTGAAATAAATAAAACAGTGCTGGAATTAAAAGCTAAGAAAAATAAATCAGCAGAAGGACAAGACTGATTCCATGTCATTAGTCATTGTAAAACTATGCGCAAATGCGCTATGATTCCAGAAAGCAATCTAAGTAAGGAAATATGACAAAACAGAATTGAAAGCAACTTATCTAGAAAACATGCAAAACCTCCTTGAATAGCAGGGGCCCTCTGCTACCAATTTGGTGTAATCCTTCTTCAACTCCTTAAAATTGTAATCAAAACACCATCAAGGAACTTCTTTATTGAAAAACATCACAAATCTACATCCCATTCCATCTTAAGCTTTGTTACAAAACACTCTCTATTTTCCTTCTCCTATTTTTCACTATTTTTTCACTACCTTCTCATTACCTATGATAGGAGAAAGCTTCTCCTATTTATACAAAATATGAGGAGTCATCTCATTAATGGGAGTCCATGAATCTCTCCCTCCATTTCTAGAGTTACAATCAAAATAGGAAATGATAAGACACATGTCTTTCTAGAGTTTCAACACAACTAAGAGATGAGACACATATCCTCTTAGAGTTTTAATACAACAAGGAAGTGAGACACATATCCTCTTGATCCCATAATCTTCTCCAACCAAATTCGAATTTGGCCTTAGAGTGCCACATAAGGGTCTTCTAGAAGTCTCCTTTTGACCTACACATGTCACAAAACTCATAACACATATAGATATATGAAACTATGTTAATTTTCTAGTTTCTAATCATAAATTCACTTAAAATACATAAAATAAATAACTTTGGAAAATAAGGATCCTAACCCATATATTTATGAAAATGGTTACTTGATGTAGGGTTTTAGGTCAAATGGTTATGAAATAAGAGCTAAATGGTTATGACATAATGGAAATATGTATGAATATGGAAAACACTTTTGAGACTCAACAGATATCATGGGAAAACCATGATTGCCACATTGCTAGTTGTACCTTCTTGTGGGAGGGACCACTTGGAGAATTTGCAGACGCATTTCATGGCAGATTTTCTTGATGGGGTAGCTTGGGCCATACTATTTCAGCCCAAGGGTAGAGGCAGCCCCATGAATACTCAAATGGATAGAGGACCATGTTGAGAAGCACAAGCACACTCTCAGTCGGCCCCAACACATTGCAGAAACCGAGGGTTGAGATTTTCATTGGATGATAGCATGGATGAGAGGATCATAATTGGGAGCAGCACTATCCCATGCATATCATCACTCCTACCTTAAGGAGGCCACATTCCAACACAGAGGATTCCACTACACCTTCTATCTTCCCATGAGGTGCATCATTTTCAGTTTGCATATTTGGGAGAGAGCATTGGAGGACAGATTTATCGCAGCATATTTGAGTAGTGGAGGGACCATGGATGAGGAGGCCACAAGAGAAGAAGGAGGAGGAATTTTTTTCTCTCTACGCAGTTGCTTGGGGACAAACAACATGTGGGAGGGGAGGACTGTAATGTTCCCAATTTTAGCCTCAAGCTAAAATGGAACATTATAGTTGCACATTTTTATTTTGTTGAATAAAAATGGGTAAAGTGACCCATTTATGTAATAAACAGGAATAAAATCCCTTACAGTGTGAAAAGGGATAATCATGGAACTGGATTTCACACCCTCATGTGTGAAATAGGTTAAATTGCAAATGGACAAGGCCTAATTGACCAAGTCGAACTGCGTTGGCATGAGTTGGCAAGCACTAGGTGGGATAACGCAGTTTTAGTGGAGGAATATTCCATGAGGGAGGAAACTTCTAGAGGAAGAAATATGGAGGCTTCATTGTGTTTAAAAGAGAGGCAAGGCAACCCATTTATATTATCTTAGATCATTTGATTATTTGTCTAGAGAGACAAATTGCTGCTTCTTGTTGTTCAGCAGAGCTGCAGTGCCCTCAAGCACGAGGGAGTCCTGTTTATGATTTCCTCTCCTTCTTGAGTAGCTCATGAAGGATTGCACTCATCCTCCATATTCCGGCATTTAGGCCATAGCTTCAGCCATCTTCATCAACGCAGTATTTGTAGTAGATTATTGTGCAGTGTAGCTTGGTGTTGCTGGAGGTTTCCCACAACACCATTTCTAGCTGATCTTTCAGAGGAGGGAAGTTCTCTACTTCCGAGAGGTTAGTGAGAACGGTTTATGAGAATATTCAACTATCATTGGCAAGAGGCCAACCATTTCCATCAGTCACAGCGCAGATAATCTCATGGACTGTGTTCTAGCTGGAGCATATTTGTAGTGAGGGTTTGCAAGTATTTCAGAGGGTGAGATCTTTGGTGTAGGGAATAGTCTTGCAATTTAGATTTCCAAAGGATAAGGGCTCTACATCAGCTTCAGCCATTCAACCTTCTCCATTCCATTCCATGTATTGAGTTACTGCAGCTACCCAGCAACTCCGGCATTTTGCAGTTTTGCACATTTCAGCCAATCCTTCTAGGATTGACTAGAGGTAGTGATTGGGAGCTTAGATATTCTCTCCCAATGATGTATGAGCCATGTATATGTAGATCCATGATGATTTTCACTCAGTAAATCAGTCTCCCTTCTATGACTGCGCAGTCCCTATTCATGGGTATTCTACTATGATGCAACATTGTGTATTTTGGCATATGTTTTCATGGAAGGATTCTTGCCTTATTCCTTTGATGTTCATTGTATCATTTTGCTTCTATTATTACATAATAAAATGGCTCAAGGGTTTCACACATTTTGGAATAATTTTTATTCATTGCTATTTCCAGTTTATGTCTTTATATTGCTGTAGCTGCATCTTTGGGTTATCTTGCAATATTCCCAATAGTGTTGTATTCCCTCTTGGGGATATTGTCCTTTGACAATCACTCTATAGACAGAGTCTAATAGTGGGCCAGGAAGCCTTTGGAGTTCACCCTTCCTTGTGAAGGTGACAAATCTAGTAAATGCCCCTTCAGTCCATCTCTGGAATAGATTTCCTTGTCAATTGACAATGTTCCTGAAAAAGGAACATTACATATAACCCATGAGCTCTCAAACGGGCGCTTAAATGTTTATATAAACCATTCCCGATTTGATTTTCCCTTTGTAAACTCATAAAAACCCCTTTTCCTTTCTTTTTATCTAAACACGTCGGTTCGATGTTTTTTATGAAGAGGATCGTTGATCTAAAGCCGATCAACGGTCAACATAGTATCGCATCGGATTTTTTCCCCAAGTGCATTTGGAAGACCCTCTCCTTTGTTCCGATGCGATTGGCTCCTTTGTGCATATAACCCCAGTCCCTTTATATGTTTCATATATCCAAAGGCCCCATAATCAGGCACCAAACCTCATTCAAATAAACCTTCCCCCAATAAAAATCCTTTGTATTTCATTAAATTTTTTATTTTCCTATGTTATAAAGGGTCCCTCCCGTTCATTGGTCAAAGTCGTTCTCGACCGTTGATCTTAAACCAGATCAATGGCCCCCGCAATCTCGCATCGAAGATTTTCCATCGGGCGTGTTAATATGTTATTTTCCCCCTCCCGGTCGGTAAACTCCCGATGAATTCTCTGCCGTAGATCTTCCCCCGCTAGACCCCAATCCAACGGCCCTTATCATTCCTTCCCAAAGACCCTTTCCTCCGCCTTTCAACCTCCCGATTCATTTCCCACTGTCGATCTGATCTGAAGATCGACGGCCCACAATCAATCACATCGATGTTCTTTTGTCTTTTTCCCTCGCCAATCGCAAACCTCTGATTGCATCTGGGCCATCCACATGTTGAGATATGACGGTCCAGATCATTTATCCCACCTTGGTTAAAATTATGTAGCCCCGCTTTATAATGTTTTTTGGGAAGATCTCCGTCGTTGATATATGCAGATCAACGACCCATATTAACCCTTTCTCTGCCTTGCATATTATTTCATTAACATCTAAGATCAATCTGAGCCATCCATTCCGTTCATCCAATGGCCCAAATTCATCCCGGTAGGCCCGACTCTCTTGGGTCCTACCCATCCCAGATTTGATCTCCGCCATTCATCCCTATGATCGGATGGTCCCGATTAAAACCGTCCCACCTGCTTCCACCTGTGCATCTTTTCAATATTGCGCTCTCTCCACGACCGTCAGATCTAAGGCCCCTGATCTGATGGTTGACGCACATTTTCGTGTAAATTCATGCCCGAAGGTTAATTCTCCAAGAGCTACATGATATAAGTGGTTTTGAAAAGCCACGTGGTGGCCTCTGACACATATCGCTTTCGAAAAGGCAAAACCTCCTTTCTCCCATTTTGCTATGCGATACCACCGATTTCTCAAGCCGAAACCACCCTTCCCATTTACACTATATTTTATCATGTTCGCTCCCCGTCGTTGATCTCTACAGATCAACGACTCAGATTCAATCTGGCCATTACACTATCGCCCTCCGCCATTTACCAAGGGCCTTCGTATATCAATCTCCACCGTTGATCTCCATGGGCTGATATCATCTGACGGTCCAGATCCTTTTCGGAAACCCCAAATTTCATACGGCCTTTTTCACTACTGATTAAGGTTTTTAAACCCCATTTCTTTGTATTTTTTTCTAGTTCATAATATATGTGACCCCTTCACATTATATCTCCTGGTTGATCTTGAGCGTCGCTCAAAACAGATCTACAACCTGGATTTAATCCCCCACCATTTGATTCCAACCGTTTCCCTTTTAATCTTTGCAAATAAATCTCCACCGTTGGATGCTTTCATCCAATGACCACGACCTAACCACAACCTCCAAAGCAGTTTTACCCAGCCACGCAGGATTTTTATAACATTTGTGTGTATTTTATAGGTTTTAAATGGATTTCCAATTATTTTAAAGAAAAGTTGAAAGCCGGGGATGACAATCCCTCGACCTTTATTCATAAAAGAGTATCCATCTACAGGGTTCCATACCACGTTTCATCAGTGCATCATGAGCACTGATGCCATAAGAACCCTCTACGTGCCTGCAAATTAACAAGACACGACAAAGATTACTTAAAATAGAGAGTATCAGTGTGAAAGGACCCAGTCACAGCAGAGATGAAGGATCAAATATTTTTACCCAGTTTTGATGGATTGCAGCTAAGATTGACAATCAAGAGCCCAATCCACTCAATAAAACACAGAACTAAAGCATATTGACATTCATTAAAGAAAATCAATAATATCTATCAGACAGATAATGCCTCCACTGCCACATCAGAGGCTAATTGAATCCTCTCAGCTACCAAAGCCACTTGTAGCCTCAGATCATTCAACAGAGGGCCAAGTAATGACCAGAACAAAAGATATTTTCCCTAATACAACTCAACAGTTATTTTGGGCTAGAGATTTTTTGCAAAAATATCAGCAGAGTTATTACAATGATGACACAGAGCCTTAAAGTCAACAAAAGCTTCCCAGCAAGCTTAAAATTTAATGTAAACCAATTAATATAGATAAATATCTGAAATCTTCTCCATTGAGCCCCTCAAAGGCCGAGAAGCATTAAAACTGTATTAATTGAACTTTTAGATCTTTTCCCTCATTCGACCTCCTCATTCTTTCTATAAAATCTTCTTGAGGAGCTCATTGTAAAGGGTTGGTTGCAGAACTTTGAAATATACTTGTGCTCGAATTTCCTACATGTAAATAGTGTTCAAAGGCTCTTGAAGCTCTGTTTGTAATCAAATAAGTTAAGCTGAGAAGTGAAGATGATTGCTGAACTAAAACATTGAACTTGAAGAATTTTACTGGATTGACATCAATATACAAGCTGTTTCTTGGGATCCTGGTCTATATCACTGGTGAAGTGCTTCTTTCTGTGTTATTGTTTCCCTTTCATGTATGCCATTTTGTCTATATTTCTCTGATAAATAACAGCAAGCATAGAGTTAGGATTTACTATTTACAGTACCCTTCTCTGACTGATAAGCTTTAGCTCAATGTTTTCCTCCAAATTGTTTATTTAAGAATGATTCAATACAGTTTGAGCAGTTAGGAATGCTGGTGTTCCCTCGTCCTAATGTTTACTTTAAACATTGTTCTTGAATGTTATTTTCATTATTTTCTTAGTAAAGTTGGACTAGAAAAGTGATGGTGTGCCCTGTTTTCTAGCTTCTTTCTCCAAAGGTAGTTCTGAAAGTTTCTCGAAGTGTATGCTGAAAGTAGGCCAGATTTAAAAGTATCTTATCTGATCTTAAGTTGCACTTTGTTTTTCTTATTTGTTTTCATCCTTTCTGAAAGTAATTATGCGGATTACTGGATTTTTTTTCTATTGAGTTAGATTTAATACGAACCTGCCCAAAGATGTCTATGGTTAGCCCTGCCCTTTGGTTGGTTTTAAACAGTTACTTAAAGGCTTTCCTTGTTTGGACAGACTAATAAATCCTAGTTGAAATTAGTGTCTGTTTCCACTCCTTCAACACTTTTATTGTTCCATTCCATCATTTAATCCAAAAGATCTTGTGATATAGATGACTTGCCCCTTGGACCACTCTTGAAATTGTTGCACAATTAAAACCTTTTATGACTCCATAGCCCAATGGACTAAAAACCAGCATTATATCTATCTTATTAGCCAAAGCTTGTTCTAATTGCTAGCAACTTTTTACGTTTGGAACTCTTTCATTTTAGGACTTTCCACTCAACTAAAAATCATGCTCAACCACCCAAAAACAAAAAAAAACCCTTGTTCTTAATAACTAGCCTAATATCACACATAAAAGCTTTAAAGATAAATCAATCTTTGCACTTATTAGAGAGATCCCTCTCTGGATTCAGGAGGGCTAGATCCTAGAATCCCAAAGTGGTTCAAGTGTTGTCTCTGAAGTTTGTATTTTCCAATCTTGCAAACTACAGATTCCTAACATGGTGATGATGTGCCATTCATCTTGTATGGAATGGTTTGGGTTGGCATGACTCAGGACTTTGGAGGAAGGGTCTTTGGAGACTCATTCTTCTTCTTTCCATTGGAGGGAAATCATGTTGCAGCCCGAGATTAGCATACCCTCCACACTTATCATCAGTGGAGAGGAGGACAACGTGGGATAGGCCCTCTTGCCTATCATGTTCATTTATTCAGCCCACCTACAGTTCAGGAGCCAAAGGTGGAGGAGACTTTCCATGAGTTGCCATGTTGGAGGGTGACTCACTTCATTTGGATGATAGCATGGGTGAGGGAGGCACTCATTCACCATGATGATCGTAACTCCTACTTTGTGGAGGCCATGAGACAGCTAGCAGGTTCCATTCACACTTTCCACCTTTGATTGATGCAGACACTTTGGTTTTGCACACTTGGGAGGAAGCATTGGATGACAATATATTTGCATATTCTCTTGATGCAGTGATGGAGGCTATTGATGGGAGGAAACATGAGGAAGAGGGGATAAATTTTGTTCTCCTTATGCATTTTCTTGAGGACAAACAAATATTTTGGAGGGGATGATTGTAATGTTCCAAAATTTTAGCCTCCAAGCTAAATGGAACATTTGAGTTAGTAGCAGCTCTAGCCGATGAATAAATGGAGACAAAATCCCATAAGTCTCCTAAGGAGGAATAAAATACTCCAAATGTGAAAGGGGACACCCTTTCTAGCTCAATAAAACACCTCCATGTGTGAACAGGGTTAAGATCAAGCTACTTTGACTAAGTCAACAACGCAGTTTTAGTGGAGGAGGAATCCAAGGAGGAATAACGCAATTTTTGAGGGAGATGTATCTAATGATAGAGATGACCTAATTGAGTGGGGACAAGGGAAAGAAAACTCATGTCTTATATAAGGAAGAGGATGGTAGCATTATTCTTCATGTTCTAGCTTATTATTATTGTCTGCCAAGACTTGTTGCTGCTTTGCTGCTTAGCAAAGTTAGAGTGTGGTTTAGCACTGGGTGTTCTCGAGCGAGAATCCCACCTCTATCCTTAAGGACCTTCATTGAGAGAGTTTTTATTCATCATTCCACATCATGTTTTCAAGCCAAGCTTCAGCCTACATCATCAACACAACTTTGCCAGAGATTTTGCAGTGTTGCTGGGTGCAACAACACAACTTTTCCAGAGATTGTGCAGTGTTGTTGGGTGCAACAGTGGAAGGGATTGGAATCACGACTTTTGAGCTAGTTTTTCATTGGAAGAAGCTTTCCTTCACTTAAAATATCTATTTGGAGGGCTCCAAAGATTATTTTAGATCTGTGGTATTATACCACACATTTCCCATACATTCCCAGCGTTGTTTCTGCCAGCGAATGCGTTATTTTGGAGGCAGTGCTTAGTGCATGGTTTGGTGGCTCCGTTGCTGAGTTTCCTTGTGATTGAGAGGTTCATAAATTCATGGGAGGAAGCCTTTAAGGTATATACATCAGATTAGACATATTTTCATCCTTGTACACTCATATGCTTCCGTTTTGTAGTGGTGATTCAGTAAATTACTGAATATCACATTCTTGTATGTATAGTGTTTGATAAGAAACCCTTGCTGGGTTATCTTGTGTTTTGTATAAGGAGACTAGATCTCAGTTTATGAGAATGATTATCTAATACATGAGTAGATATATTTTTCTTCTTATTCTCCGATTTAATACCCTCATAAGGCTGTGTAGTTCTTGATGCAACAACTTCAGTAAAATGCAGTTTTGGGGTTTTTAGTCATTTTCAGCTACACTAGTGTGGGAGGTCTATTTAACCCACCTAGTTTCATTTCTTTCTAATATCCTATTGTATTTAGATGCTATATGGATGTTTCTATGTGATCCAAGTGATAATTTTACTGTTTTATTGCATATGTTGCTGGAAGTGTGCCGTTTTTAATGCATGATTCATGAGCATTCCCGATTGTGGAATATTACAGAATACTGTTGCTAGGAGGTCAATAATTTTTTGCCTGATGCCAGATCTGAAATGAAGCTTTGGGAAGATTATATTTAAACCCAAAGTGATAGGAATAAACCCTCACCATTTCTCCAGCTGAAGTACTGAAGACAACCTCCTCCTTCCAAACTGATCTTCAAAAATCTGCAATTTCTAAATATAAGTGTTCTGTAGAAAGTAGGAAAAGGGATGTGGCACTTTAAGCCTAATTTATAATGAAGTAAAATACTCTTTCTAGAGCTACTCTAATAAAGAGGTGGGATTCCCGACCAGCAACACCCTGTGCTAAACAACACTTGCAATCTCTGTTAAACAGCCTAAGAAAGCAGTGGAATGTCACATGACAATTCCAGATCTGAAAAGATCTTACATCAAGAAATAATCAGCATGCCCTCATCCTTTCCTTCATCTTCTTTATATAACATTTGAGCCTTCCCAAGCCTTGGCCCTTATTTAGACTGCGCTGTCACATGTAGACAAGATCCTCCAAGTTGGACTGCGTTATTTGACCAAATCAACCATCATGTCTAGGTGAAATGTACACCTTCCATCAAGTGTGCCCTGTTTGCACAATGTCCTCCATCACTTTATCATGAATGTCCCATGAACTTTGACATCTTCAAGATCTTAGTTGACTAAATCATCCCTCTGTTTTATCCCTTCAAGATATTAGTTGATTGTGTCAACCTCCATGATCTATCTCATTAATGAGACAGATTCTCCAATTTCATGCACATTAGTAGTTTCTCAACTACCTTGTTATGCAGATCTAGGCTTAATTAATCCACTTTCACACACACAAAAGTGGATATTTATTCATATTGAGGATTATGGGTCCCTCCACCCTTTTATTTACTTAATTCATTAAGAAGATCAAGGACCCTAATATTCCAAATATGATGTGAAAATTTGGTAATATTACACCCAATGAAGTATTGCAATTCCTTGATGTTTCTAGGATGGTTGATTTGAAATATGCCTTCAATAATTTTGGGGTCTATTTTGATTCCCTCTTTGGAGATGATGTGGCCTAGGAGTTTTCCTTACTAGAGACCAAACAGTGTTTTCTTGGGGTTCAAAGATAGGCCATATTTCCTACACTTTTTAAAAACTTTTCTTAAGTGGACTAAGTGTTCTTCATCAGTCTTAGAGTAAACAGTGATGTCATCAAGGTAAATGACTATGAAGTATCCCATATCTTCTAAAAAATCTATTTCCATGGCCCTTTGGAAAGTTTCCCCCGCATTCATCAAACCAAATGGCATTTTGACATACATGAATGTACCCCAAGGTGTGGTGAAAGCAGTTTTGTGTTGATCACTTGGGAATAAGTCTAGCACTTGGTTGTAACTGGAAAAACCGTCAAGCAGTGAGATTATCTTAGCTCCAACTACCTTCTGAAGTATGTGATCCATTTTAGGCAATGGGTAATTATCTTTCAATGAGGACCGGTTCAAATTTCTGAAGTCAATGCAAAGTCTAATCTCCCTAGTTTTCTTCCTAACTGACACAAGGCTGGAAATCCACTTTGAGTATCTAAGGGGAACTATGATCCCATCATCATACATCCTTTTAATCTCTTATTCAACTAAAGGTAGTAAAACAAGGTTTATTCTCCTTAACTTTTGTTTGAAAGGTTTCTGATTTTCGTTGAGAGGTATTTTATGTTGAATAATGCTTGTGTCATATGATTTCAAATCTTGATATCAAACACATCTTTAAAATCCTTAAAAAGCTCAATATAATTATGTTTTATGTGAGGAGGAAGGGTCTTGGAGAGTTTAATAATTTTGGGTTCCTTTATGCTTCCTATGTTTCACTCCTCAACATTAGTCTTGGTAGATTCTATCTTTGGTTTTTTAGCCACATCATCAAATTCAAACAACTCTTCTAATGGTGCAAGGCCTCTTGGTAATGTGTCATTTTTACATTGTAAGACCTCCAAGTCATTTTGGTCTAGATCTTCAAACATTTTAGCCTCATAAGGATGTGTAAGTAGATTTATATCAATAAAAGAGGATGACTCTATTTCATGATTTTTTTCTTCAGTAACGACATCTTTTTCATGCTTTAAGCTAGATTTTGTCAATGTAAATTCATTCCTATATTGCAGAAAATCATCAATTTGTTTATCACCCTCAAACACTTGCCAATGGTTAATTTTGTCAAGCACTGTAGGACGGTGTTTGACTTTGACAGTGTATTGTTCACTTGCATGTGGTATTTGGCAATTGCTAGCAGTGAAGGCAAGCTCATTGGCAAGATTATTTTGGGCTCTAGGAATGTGAATGAGTTCATATTTCTCAAAAGTTTTGAGGAGATCTAGGGCTAAATTTCTATACTCTCTTAATCTTGGATTCTTTTCTGAGTACTCACATTTAATTTTTTTAATGATAAGTTCTGAATCTCCTTGGAAAGATATTTTCTTAGCTCCTAAGTCTTCAAGCAAGTGCAAACCAAGGAGGAGAGCCTCATACTCAGAAATGTTGTTAGTGCACTGAAATTATATTTTGTATGAATGGCCCTCATTTGTGTTATGTATCCAGGCACCAGCTCCCGAACTAGCCTTGCCACAAGAGCCATCAAAGCTTATGTTCCAAAGTGTTTCTAGTTTATATTTGTCACTATGTTGTTGTTCAGGGTTGCTAGAGTTCTGGTTGTCATGTTCTTCAGTTGAGGGTGAGTGTGATTTTTTTGGAAATCCTAGATCTTTCTAATTTTCTTTCACCTGTTTACCAATGTCATTTTCATTTTATAAGATGAAAGATTCCAAATCTGAATGAATGGAATAAACAGGGGTGTTTTTTGGCCTATCTAGGCTACTTACCATATACTTCATGTGAGATTCCCAGTATAATCTCCTAGCTTGATTGAAGACATGAATAGTATCATATGACATGTCCATTTGGAGGTTGCCTTGAAGTTTGGCTCCCTATGATCTAGACAAAAGCATGCCATACTTCGGGGGAATATTAACACCAACTATGTCCATGTCTAGACTCTTAGCAGGTATTTGTGCCAGATTGACACAAAGATCCTTTATTAGGCCCAAACACTTGACTCTACTCGAAACGAAAGAGTATAAGTCTTTGTAAGGTTTGGTTATTTCTAGGCATAACCTGTTCATCACTACCTTAGGCATGAGGTTGTATGAGGAACTAGAATCTAGCATGGAATTATGTAAGATCTTGTCATGTATGTTTAGGCTAATATAGACAAGGGGAATGGCTCCTTCTTGATATTTTCCTTCTATTTTGGGTCCAAATAACAGCTCAGGTGTGTCATTAGCCAAGTGTAAAGTATCGGTATCTTTCCCTATTCTTAGAACTTCCAGAACTTGAAATTTTTATGTGCCTTGGGCAATCAGTTCAGTGAGAGGCATGGTTATCTTGATTTTAGCAATATCTCCTTCAAAACTAAAAGGTATTTGGGTTTTGGGCATATTTACATCAGATTTATCATCCATAAATTTTTCTGCATTTTTAATTTGTTGATTCTAATTTAGGGCTTTGGAAAAAAGAGTTTTCTCAGGGCCACTAGTAGAGGTACTAGGGCAGCTTGTGTCACCACTTGGTTGGCTAGTTTTGTCTTTCTTTGGATTAGTTTTATTAGCCATGGTGTTGGTATTGCCTACTATCCTTTTAAGAATATTTTCAGGGGTTTTCCGAACAACAGTGTCTATTTCGTTTTTTTGGGGCATCTTGGTTCTTTTTTCTCCTAAGGTCATATTGCCTATGGACTTCCATTATTGCATTTTCAAATCCCAACCTATAGTATTCACAATACTCATAGTTAGTTTCAGTTTGGTTTGGGCAAAAGAACTCTTGTTCCTCTTCTATGAGAAAAAAATTATCTTCATTATCTGAACCTATTAAGTTTACATGAACTTCTTCAGGTTCTACATTCTCTCTTTCCTCTTCATTAAGATAATTATCTTGGAAAGGAGGCCTAATTTGTTGGTCATTGTCTCGTGGCCTATTTTGGGGAGGATCTCTTCTGAAGTTTTGAGTTATGTTTTTGTTTGGGGATTTGGTTGATTTTCCCTAGGAGGTACTCTTTCGTTCAAGTTTATCCTTTCCATCATTCTCTCCATGGTTCTGACTAGGCTATCTATCTTGGCATTGGAAGAAGAGGTTAAGGCTATGGTTTCATCTTTGTAAGTGACTCTTTTTTCCAACCTCATCATAGCTCTCTTTTCAATCAAGTTGGATTCTGCACTAATATATTCCCTTTTCATTTCTTCTAAAGTTGTGGGGTCCCTCTCTCTTAGTTGGTATGTCATGTTCAAATCAAAGCCTTCAGGAAATTTCACTAGTGCTAAGACTTGTGGGGGTTTCATGGGAGGGGGGGGGCATTATAGACACTGTTAAACCTGGTGCAATACTCTTATACGCTCTCCCCTACATTCCTTTTAAGATTGTTATATTCAGAAAGGATTTGGAGGGAGTTTTTCTTGATTTCCCACTTGTTTATGAAAGATTGGTAAAGGGAAGGGAGATCATGTATGGTGTTAGGAGCTATGCCTTTAAACCATTTTTTGGCTTCTCCTCTTAGGCTTTGTGAAAATATTCTAATTTTAATCGTTTCTTCTTCCAATTCCATATAGTCAAAGGCATCATTTATCCTATCTACATTCTGTTGGGCAGTAATGGATTCAGCTTTGGTGAAGTGGAGAATTCTGGATTGGTATTCATTTGGTAAAGGTACCAAAGGTTGTGGTAAAACCAGGGGGCATACCAAGCTGCGATGATGGGTGCTAATGGAGGATTTACAAGAGGGTGGTTTGGGAAAGGGGGTGTAGGATGAAGTGGAGTGGTTTGCACAGTGGTGGTATGGATGGGTGTGGTGGAATTACTTGGATCAGAAAACTGATTCTGAGCAGATTTGGTATGGAAAGAGCTAAAGTGATGGAGAAGTTGAAATTCAGGTGGTGTGGAAGGAAATAATTCTCTACTAGAACTCTGCTGCAAATCTATTGGCTCAAGGTTAGTTTGGTCAATATCAGTTTGTGACTTGGTTCTGAAGAGGTTCTTTGTATGGTACAAGTCAAACTGGGGAACTTGTAAAGCTGTAAGATGTTCAAGGACTAAGCTTGCTCTATGAATAATCCTAACAGTGGTTAAGTTTCCAGATCTATAAGTTTGCCACAAAATATTTTCTCGGTCATGAACTATGGTAGGAGGATTTGGGTCCAGATGAGATCTGGTACTAATCCTTTGTGAAGCCAGATTTCACACTCAAAATGTAGAGAGGTTGAAAGTTTAGGACTTTTTTCGGAAGGCTGATCTCTCTCAGTGTTTGCTAAACTCTCACATTGTAGAAATAGGCTTCTAATATTCTCAGGGCTGAGTTGATACAATCCTAGGGAGTCTAAATGAGAACTAGTGAAGTAATAGGCCTACTGGAGGCTAGTGGAGTCACCAAGTGGATATTTTTTTGTTTTAAGGAAGTATGTTTATGGTCCACCACCAATAACTGACAATAAACCAATCTAAGGATGTTTTGGTGTTTTCTGAGTTTCTTTATGTAGCCCTAGGGTTTGTGAGAGTGTCCTATAGCCGAGTCATCATTTTGCTAGGATGGTGAAACAACCAGATTCTACTCTTTGGCTAACAGTTTGAGTTCTCTATGATTTGATAAGGGTTTCTGAAGTCCTAATGGATACTTAGATTTTCACTGACTCAGAGTTTCCATCATGATCACAATTGTGTTAGTGATAGTGATAAGGTGGTTTCAAAACACAGGATACTGTTTTACAAGGGCTTTTGAATTCTCTTAAGGAGGTATAAGCTTGTTACTTACTCAGAATGTCCCACTGTGATCACCAGAATGTTAGGGTCTTGTGATTTAGCAGATTGGTAGAAAAAATGCACAAGGTAACATGAGACCAGTCTTTGGAGTCCTAGGACCTAGCCTTCCTGGACTCAAAGAGGGCTTTCTATATTATATGCAAGGATGTGAACTTGTTTTGCTTTGGAGGGTTGATTTTAGGCTAGTTGTGAAGTTTATGGTTTTGTTTGTTTGGTTGGGTTGGGTAAAATGATCAAGTGGAATAGGTGGAATGAGAGGTCATTAAATCATTGGGCTATGGAGTCTATGAAAGTCATGGATATCTCAAAAATGAGTCAGAGTGCATCACAGAGAAAATCTAGTGTAGTCAATGGATATTTTAAGGTTATGTGTGAAGTGAAATGGACATTAAGTTGGGAAAACAAGGTAGGGAAAAGGGCAGTTAAGAATCCTTTGTAATAAACCCATAAACAAGAAGGTCTCAAACACTGATAAGCAAAAGATAATAATCATGAGAAAGGGTGTTACACCATTTTTTGGTCATCTAACCTGTTACTATTAGATGGACCTAAGTACACCATATAAGACCAATTTTACCCTAAGTAAAATTTCTTTCACTATGAAAAATAAATTAGTAAACCACCTTTATTAAGTTGTTTATGGTCTAAACAAGAAACCCCATGAGGAAATATTAAATAAATCTACATTTGTTTGATTTTCCTCAAGGAATAATTAGTTAAATAATATTTTAATTAATATTCCTGGTCATATTTAACCCGAAACAGGAAAATTAATTAGATAAATCACTATTTATCTTATCATTTTCTAGGAATAATTATTTAAACCTTATTTAAATAATATTTCTTGTTAAATTTGACTAAATCATTCATAAATAATTAAATAAATCATTATTTGTTTGATTATTACTTAACCACATCCTTAAAATAATAAATAAATCATTATTTATTTATTATTTACAAATAAAGGGAGTTGACCCAAAATCGAATTCTTTTTTCCTCCAACAAATATAATAAAATATTTCATAAAAGTTGGACCTTGATTTGGTTAATAATATTTTAATTATGCACCAATATCTAGACTAACTCAATATTTTGTTATAAATAGAAGGGTTTTTCCATTCATTCACTACCTTTTGTTGCCTAAAGATCACTCTGGATCTATACTTTTGGTCTAACTTTGATCCATCATCATTGTCATATTTTTTTTTATCTTTTTGCTTGTGAGCTCCCTTTGAGTTCCATTTTTGTTTGGGTTTTCTACACCATCAAGAGAGAGGAATTTTATATCTGAAGTGTTGAGGACTTACAGGGACCCATCCCATTGAGGAGAACTGGTAACATCCTTCTATGTTTTCCTCCCAGGTGCCATTAATACAAAATTCATTCAACATATTCTTGTCTTGTCTATTGTATGCATAGAGCAACTCTTGTTTTTATTTACTGCTTAATGTCTTTTAATGCATAGATCTAGATTTTTGCAGCATTTATCTTGATCACCTAACTGCAGATCTAAAGATATTGGCATCCATATTTGCTGTTAGGGTTGTTTGTTATGCATGGCTAAAGTGAGCCTTTTTCATACACTTGAGATTAAGATTCATACTAACAACTGGCGACTCCACATAGGTTTATGATTATGATGGCTATCGTTTTTCAGATCCATGCATATCCAGCTGCTTCAAACCCTAGGATTTCTCTTCAGCTTCTTTTTTTTCTTTTCTTGATGTTTTTTTTAACCTATAAAACCCTAAAACATTAAAAATTCTAACTTTCGTGTGTTTTCGGACCTATTGCACAGGTGACAGACATCAATCGCCGTTGAGACAACACATTCTACTGAAACCTGCTCCAAAGAGTGACGGAAGTGCAGGTCAGAATTTTTGGGCCAAAACTTGCGAGTTGAACCTCCAAGGCACAAAAAACAGGATTAACACTGCGACCTCTGCAGAAATCAAGTCAGAAACTGCGACCTGGACTTTTTGTGAGAGTTTTTCTGAAAGTTTTCTGGGTTTGTCTAGTCCTTTGTTTAGGGTTGTCTGACCTCTGTCTCCACCCGTTTTGGACCTATGCTTGTTCTTTTTTACTCATCTAAGTGGGAACCTATACCTTTATGGCTTCAGTACCCTCCACATTTTGTGGAAGAGTTTTAGCTGCTACAGGATGTCTAAAATTTTCAGAGTGTTAAGCCATTTTTCAGATCTGATACCTTACCTTCAGATTCACTTCAGATTCGTTATTTATCCATCCAAAACACCTATTTTTATTTTTGTTTGGGTTTTCCTCTAGTGTTCCCTCCATTTCCCTCCAGGAGATAGCCTTTCGCCATCTCATTTACAACAATTTTTCCTCGGATTTTTTGTTGTTTGTTTGCACCTTTTTCCAGCAGATCTGGCCTTTAGATCCCTATCCCTCCCGACCTTAGATCTATTGGCTATTTTGGTGTGTTTTGACTAGATTTTTTCCCACCTACAGACTACTTGTTGAGAGGCTCACCTCCTTGGGTTTAGATTATTGCATTATTAGTTGTTTATTTTCTGTTATTTGAGTTTCATATACTATTATCCGCAGGTTTATTTATAGTTATACAACACACTTTTTCTTTTTCTCTACAAACGTTTGGGTTTAAAAATTAAAATTTACACACTTTACACACACACCCTAAGTGAAGAAGATCTTGGTTAACATCGCCAAGAAAATACTTTAACATTGAAATCAATTGATCCTTCACCCTCTTTGCCCTTGTTTCGACATTGTAATCAGTTGATCCTACACCTCTTCGCCCTTGTTGGTCTCTCTTCCCTTTGTGCCGTGTTTGTGCCATCATCATTGCACCACCAAGGCATTTATCCCAGAGACTTCTTGGCCTTCATCCTCAGTTTTTGGTAGGAAGAATTACTCCTCTGCGTAGGATTCAAGTTAGTCCTCCACCGAGTCCGCACTCTGACGCCTCTTCTGGTTCATTGGGTTCTCCTTCTAGTTCCACCCACGGTTCTCCTCCTGTCACCTTCACCATGCCTAGTTCAGGACCTATTGCTAGTGGTAACCCTGGCCCTAATGCTCGGAATACTACTAGTGGGACCGAAACAGGAACTAATCTGGTTGCTCCCTTGCTCCCCTATATGGCAGGTCTCAATCTTCCCGATTTGAACCAGTTGATCAATGACCCTATACAACATGATGCTAGTTGGCCTACTATGCCGACCAAGCTCCCTTCCGACATCCCCAATTTTGAAGGTCTTGCTGGAGAAGATCCAACAAATCATGTTCGATCCTTCCACATGTGGTGTTCGTCTAACTCCATTACCGATGACTCTGTCTGTCTTCGGTTATTCCATCGTATGCTTACTGGCAAAGCTTCTAAGTGGTATGTTGATAAGTCCTCATCCTCTCATACCACCATTGTGACTCTTGCTCAGCCTTTTCTATCTTATTTCCAGCTTCCCCTTTGTTATGAAACTGGTACCGAACTTTTGACTTCTTTCCGTCAATCGTCTGTGACCTGCCTATTTGATCATGTCCAGGAACGGCGGAGAAGAAAAAGCCTATGTCGAGCCCCTACCTTCGAAGACCGTGTCTACATGGACTGGTTCCTTAGATCTCTCTTGCTTGCTATCAGCAAAGATGTCGCATCGCATTTCCCTCAAACTGAAGAAGCCACTCTCCGAATTGCGTTAAAATATGACCTAATCTATGTTCAATCGGGTTATGTTTATAGCGCAATCTCTTGCTACCATCTCAATGCTGGAACTCCTCTAGTCATGCCCTTCACAACAAAAATCTCTACTATCAGCCATGGGCGTTGTAGATCCTTCAGATGATCGATTGATCATCTTTGATGCTGACTGGTCAAAACATCCTCCTCTTCATGCTTCCGTCACCTTCCAAATCCCAGTCAATATCTAGAATGCCAATGTTTCCTGGTGCATCATTAATGAAGGGGCATCCACCTGTGTGATGTCTACTTTGGTTTGGAAGCAACTCAAATCGTCTAAGTTGGCCCCTTCCACAATCACTCTCTGAGTGTGGGATGGCCATGCATCCCAGCCCATTGGCCTATTCCGCAATTGTCTTATTACTCTTGCGGGAAAGACTATTTGTTTCGACGTAGAAGTCATAGATGCCCCCTTAGAATACAAAATTCTATTGGGTCGTAGCTACACCTATGTGATGTCTGATGTCCCATCTGCAGTTCACCGCAAGATGTCCTTCCCTTATAATGGAAATATATTCACCATTGAACATTTGACATATTACAAACCAAAGTTTTAGACCTCCCCTGATTCCATCATCTCTTCGGTGGCTAATAAGCAAACCGTCGATCCTTTGACCAGTGTCTCACCCAGAGTCTACAAAGACTCCACTTTGTTGGGTACATTCCTTGGTCTTCCTCCTCCTGTCTTTGATCCCAGCTCATCAAAGTTTTTCATGATGCAATCGTCTCTGGCTTACCTCAAGCGGCCCGCTTCGGGTAGTTAGCAGCCTCGCCCTCCGCAGCCTACTCCTAGCTCCTCCATTCCCTTTCTCAAACTTCATAACCATAAAAAAAAAAAATGATGCACCACATCATAAAATGTGTTTATATTTCCCATTTCTAAATACATTTTGGCATGACCATAACATGCTTGGGGGAACCTATGGCCCTCAACCATAAAAATCCCATATCTCAACCAAAAACAGCACTGAAACATCCTTTCTCTGACAAGTCATTTCCTGGTATAGGTAGCAGTTTTCTGCCCAGTACCTGCTACCTAGGTCAGACCCCAAAAATTACGACCTGGCCTGTTCATGAGCTCTGGGTGCCTAAACTAAAATTTTGATCCCCTTAAATGAAAGAGTAGGGTTAAGCCTCTTACCTACAACTGACGAATCTCGATTCCAATAGTTGGTTTGTCCGCTACGTTTGCTGCAAGATTTAGGGCCTTCTCTCCTCTCTACATTCACCACAGCTCCACTTGCAAATGAGTGAATTTGGAGGAAAAATGCCTTATTAAAATAGAAACCCCTAATTTTTCTTTCGCCTGCTGCAGCCAAACCATAGCTCAGTTTGACAAACCGTCTATACCATTGGAAATATCTCACCGAGCCCTCAAATGGGTATCTGTTAGTTTTTTGTGATATGATACTTCACCAGGACACATTTCATCCAAGAAGGGTCACTTCACCACCCTTAAAAATCGAATTTCTTCACTTGCAACACTTGTACTTGGGGCATCACTTTGCCTTCATACTTGTCCATGCTCGCGTTGATTTTCATCGTGAGTAACCATCATGTACTCATGTTTTTTATGGTCCCCATTGGACCTTTTCTGTGTGGCAGCATCATCAAGTCACCCTTGTTTAGAGCATCCAATTTGAGTCATCATCACATTCATGGAGTCTATCCTAAGTCCCTTTGTATCCTGCTATAGTCCTCCATCCTTCATTGATTGGTTCCTCTCTCGTGTCGCACATTATGGTCTTCAATCTTACTATCCCCTATCCCTCATGATATTGTGTCAGTCACTGCCAAGTCATCCATGCCCTTTATGCTGTAACGAGGGAAGTTGTTCATCCGCTACTCAGTACCCCCCAATTCATCATCATCCCTAGTGTCAGTCTGTCAGTCGCTCTACTATTTTCTCTCGTGTCTTAGTTGAGGATCCCTTATTGCCTCACCTATGGAAGACCTCCTTCTGTTGACATCAGATAATTCATTCCAGAAGATAGGTCTAGAGGGCCATGTACCTTGGTTCCAGCTTCCACTCTTGTTCGGTGCCTCGGATCAGGAAAAGGGACTTCTTATTTCCCTTTTACTTGATTTTTTCTCAGCTCCATCTCCTTTCAGCATGATAGATATCTGTATACTTGATGGTTCAGTGATGCAGCAGATGATACCGACGATTCCCGAGTGTGTGTGAGATGTTTCAACCCTCATGAGGGGGTGGCCCTACAGGTATCCCCCCACATGCCCGGATGACCTCTTCATTACAGCCTTTGATGCAACTCCATAGATTTGATGATTCGGCCTCAGCCGCTTGCAGCGCCTTTTTGTTTGCATGTATCCATTATATTTTCAGAGACCTTTCCTATTTACAAGGGCATTTGGGTTGTATTTGTATCTCATGTACTCATATATTATTGTATAAGTCCTGGCTGTTATCCCAAGCACAGTATGTATGTGGGATTAATTATCATATTTTTACATGGCTCCTTTTTAGGCCAGCATGTACTATATAGTTCAGTCCCTTGTTTACTGGATGCATTATTCTTTGTACTTTGTCTCGGCGGGCATAGGTATGCCTCCCTCGCCACCTATAGCACAAGTACTCACTCATAAAAGAGACTTGTCACACCTATAATTCCCGCCTCCTCAGGGTCTAGTCCTCTAGCGCTTTGGTCTACCTTATATTTCTCTATCTCTCTGACTTCCCCTTCGGTGTCTAGTGATTGAGTTCTTACAACGTACTTTGGTCATACAATTATCTCTTAACGCTCGCACGCTGGGGGGAAATCTGTAACACCATTTTTTGGTCATCTAACCTGTTACTATTAAATGGACCTAAGTACACCATGTAAGACCAATTTTACCCTAAGCAAAATTGCTTTCACTATGAAAAATAATTTAGTAAACCACCTTTATTAAGTTGTTTATGGTCTAAACAAGAAACCCCATGAGGAAATATTAAATAAATCTACATTTTTTTTTATTTTCCTCAAGGAATAAATATTTAAACCATATTTTAATTAATATTACTGGTCATATTTAACCCAAAACAAGAAAATTAATTAGATAAATCATTATTTATCTTATTATTTTCTAGGAATAATTATTTAAACCTTATTTAAATAATATTCCTTGTTAAATTTGACTAAATCATTTATAAACAATTAAACAAATCATTATTTATTCTATTATTACTCAACCACATCCTTAAAACAATAAATAAATCATTTATTTATTTATTATTTACAAAAAAAGATATTTGACCCAAGTCAAATTATTTTTCCCTTCAACAAATATAATAAAATATTCCATAAAAGTTGGATCTTGATTTGGTTAATAATATTTTAATTATGCACCAATATCTAGACTAACTCAATATTTTGTTATAAATAGAAGCGTTTCTCCATTCATTCACTACCTTTTGTTGCCTAAAGATCACTCTGGATCTATACTTTTGGTCTGACTTTGATCCATCATCATTGTCATATTTTTCTATCTTTTTGCTTGTGAGCTCCCTTTGAGTTCCATTTTTGTCTGGGTTTTCTACACATCAAGAGAGAGGAATTTTAGATCTGAAGTGCTGAAGACTTACAAGAACCCATCCCATTTAGGAGAATTGGTAACATCCTTCTATGTTTTCCTCCCAAGTGCCATTAATACAAAATTCATTCAACATATTCTTGTCTTGTCCATTGGATGCA
Source organism: Pinus albicaulis (assembly GCA_034641835.2). NCBI lineage: Eukaryota > Viridiplantae > Streptophyta > Pinopsida > Pinales > Pinaceae > Pinus > Pinus albicaulis. Next base: position 1,499,800,248 of record CM076570.1, on the reverse strand, counting down.
TGGAGCAACTCTTGTTATTTTTTACTTCTTAATGCCTTTTAATGCATAGATCTAGATTTTTGCAACATTTATCTTGGTCACCTAATTGCACATCTAAAGATATTGGCAGCCATCTTTGCTGTTAAAGCTGTTTTTTATGCACAGCTAAAGTGAGACATTTTCGTACACTTGCGATTAAAAATCATACTAACATAGGGAAAATCATTTACTCAATGACAATACTTTTAACAAATAGACATCCAAGATGAACAATTTAGTGAAACATAGAAAGCTAGAAATCCTGTCTAACTTTAGTGATTTCACCTAGAAATTTTGAAAACATATAAGATAACAAATAACATTAACCAATGAAGATGGAACTCCTAGAAATAATCAATCAAGCTATAAATAACTTTGAGGCAAACTGATAAGCATGGGAAAAGGGCAAGATCAGAACAAGATCTCTTTGGATTAACCTAACAAGTAATACTTTCAAAGAGAGATTTCAAAACAGAGTTTAGATAGCATCAAATAAGCAGGGATTTCCATAAAACATATTTGGAAACTAGCATATTAAACCATTGGTGAAATAAACAAGCATAAAGAGGCCTAAGGAGCAACTAAGAATTCCTTAAACACACCCAGTAGAGGAAAACATAAAGACAGTAGAAAACACGAGGACTAAGGTGCCTCGAGCAACATTTCTTAGCCTATACTTTTCTCATCTACTTCAACATAGAAAGATGGACATAATGATAAACAAGAAAACATGAACAAATTAGAGACACATCACCTTTCACCAAACTCGGGGATCCTACTCCCAAGATTTCATCATCATCAATCCAAGCATATCATTCACAAGCTCCATAACACCAAGTTGCTCTTCAACCTCAAAGAATCATGTATTACTCTCAAAACTCATCAAAAGCAAACATTTACAATGAATCCTCAATGCATTTTTAACAAGCAAGGAGTAGAAAAATCTAATAGAGTATCTAGAAGACTATTGGCTAATTAGAAATGTCATTATTGTCCTTGAGACCTTGCAAGGCCCAAGGCACAAAATATCTATAAAAAAATATCTTGTTGGGAATTTTTAACAAAGAAATTGATGTTTGAGGTCTGACAAGCCTCCTAAAACTTTCCAAGCATACATTGTTGACTTCCCCTCTACTAAGGACATGCACGGTGTTTAGGAGGAAATTCCATGCCAAGGGCGTAGCACAGGAGCAGGAAAAATGGGTCATCTTGCAGTAGTTTTTTGAAGGCCTTCTAGATGTCATAAAAGGCTCCGTGGTGGCTCGTTGGAAAGCCCTTGAAGTCTAATTTCTATATATAGCCTTGGTTCTCTGATCCGACCTATCTAACCTATTCAAAAACCAAAAATTCCAAGGCTGGTAAAGGCACAACAAATGTCTTGAAAAAAAAGCAGAATGATGAAAATTTGGGTGTTTTTGACCCTTTTGGAGGACCAAAACAACTCCAATTGACCTGAAAATTTGTGAGCATGTTATATTACTAATGCGAATCCCAAAAATATAAGCCTTTCCTCATGAATATGCTCTGGAAAAAAAGTGTATCACCATGTGTGCTACCCCCTTGGCCTCAAAATTAGCAAAAAACGAAAACTTATCAAAATTCTCCCAAATTTGGTGGATGAGTGCCTCATGGGTTTTGAGAGATATGTAGAGATGCTTGTGCCAAGATTCCAAGCCTAGCTTTTCCTTTTTCTTCTTTTAGTTCTTGGAGCTCGGTTTGGGCCCTTTTGAGTTTTTCCATTGCAAACTGATTTCTTTGGGCATAATGCTTAGTCACTCTTCTTTGTAAATCCAAGCCTTTATTTGGTTTATCTAGCTTGGCCTCAATTTGCATGTTAGTCCTCTCAAGCCATGATTCCCTATCATGTTCAATTTCCATTGCAAGCAATTCATTGAGAGAAAGTTGTTCTGCTAGGGTTGATTGTTCTTCCCTTTACTTTGCCAATGCTTTCTTCAACCCCATGGTTCTACGCCTTCTCCTAGATTTTCCTTCCTCATCATTTGTTTCTTCTTCCACACTATTTTTCCCACTGTCTTCACTATTTTTCCCACTGCCATTTCCTTTAAACCCTGTCTCTTCTTCTTGACTGTTATTTCCATCTTTGTCACTGTTCTTCTCTTGACTATCATTTTCCTCTTAGGGAGAGGATTCATGTGTGGATGAGGAATCATGGTCAGTGGGGTTTGATGGAGGAAGGGAGGAAGGTAGATGAGATGATGAGGGTAAACTGTGCAGAGGAAGAGGCTGTGGATTGGTGAAAACATCATGGGCAATGAATACTTCCCAGGGGATACCCTATTGCTCTAACTGATGCAAGACAATCATTTTGATAAGTGAATGGTGAAAAATATTCGGCATCTGTCGGGAAGGAGGTCTCTTTTGCACAATGTATGACATTTTATCAATACTTCTATAAAGGTAATAGGAAAAATGTAGCAGCTTGGCCTTAGTGAAGTCAATGAGCAGTCTTACATGGTAGTAATAAAGCCTAGAAAACCTACCCTTACAGGTGAAGTAATTCATGATGAGTTTCATTAAGGGTGCATATCTCTCCAACAGATGTGAAAATTGAAAAATGGATTTGCAATCAACTTGGTATCTAGGTTTTAAGAAAGGTTGATAATGGCTTAAGTCTAAATTCATCTGCTTGAACCATTTTTCTCCCAGGCAAGGTATCCTAGTGGCCATGGAAATTGTATTAGTGGTAAACTCAAAATTCACTCCAGCTAGATGCACTTTATGATCATGGAGGTTGAGGATGAAAATTCTAGTCAACTTAGGGTGACTTTGGAATATTTGCACTTTCTCACAGAATTCAAAGCAACCTACCTCTTGAAAACATGCAGTTGTTGTAGAGGAGGCTATCAATTCCTTATTTTTTATAGGCTCAAACCTATTCACTCTCCCACCCTTTCTCTGTTTTCCTCTAGGCCTTTGGCCTTCCTTGCCATTGTCAACACTGCCTTCTCTAGGAATTTTATCCTTTACTCTTGTCTTGAAACCAAAATCCTTGCAAACCATTTATGAAAGGATATGGAGAGGGCAAGTGAGATGATAATGAGAAAGGTAGTGATTTGCAAATTTGGAGGGGAAATGATGAGTGAAGAAGGACACTGTTGGCCTCAGTGTATTTTCAGTATATAGATGGATGGATGCTTTTTAATCAGTAATGTTTTTTAGCATGGGGACCCAAATTTTATTTTTTAGGGTTTTTACCTCTTTCTCTAAATTCACCCTTCAAAACAGTAGAAAAAAGGGAAAATAGGTTTAAATACCTCTTTAGAATCCTTAGGAGGCGCTAAGAAAGAATTTGAGAAGTTCTGAGGTAGTTGGATGGCATGACCTTCTGAAGAAATCCTCTAAGCTGAAGAAAAACACACAGGAGTGCAGCATGGGCCAGTCGAGTGGCTTCTGCATGACCTGAACGAACAAGCGCATAGCATCAAGAGCTATCGGACCTCTGTGTAGAGCCGAAACGGACAGGCGCATAGCACTCGGGCTGTTGGGTGGCTTCTGCACGCCCCTGCGTGTAGTAACCGGGCGGAAACTACACGTTGTCAGGCGGTCCTACACGCAATTAAACAGACCAGCGCATAGTGTCGGAGGCTTGGCTCGGGCCTGTCGGGTGAGCAGGGGCTCACGCTGTCAGGTTATGCACTGAGCGTGCCCTGTGCGTAGCACACTTCCATAGGTGCATAGCGCGCCGTTGCAAATTCTAGAGTGTGCACGCACAGGTGCGTAGCACATCTTCTCAGGTGTGTAGCGTAGTTTTTTTTTTTAAGGGGCGTAGCACGATTTTCTTGCCCGAACATCTGCCAGAAAACTCTGAAATTTCTGAAAACCTTTCACTTTCTTTTTCAAATGAGAAATGGCTTTGAGTGATAATGAAATGATTTTATACCCTTGGAATTAAAAATTGAAAAACAAAACCCACTTTGCTAATGTCTATTTCATCCCTTTACTGATATTTCTTTTTCTTTTGTAGGAGGTGATTTAAACATAAAAAATGATCTTTTGGTAGTTGATTTGAAAACATAACTTTTTTTTTCTTGGCCACTTCTGTTTGTTGCAGGTGCCATAATGCAATGTTTTTTTTTCTTTGTCATTCTTTGTTATCTTGACAACCTTAGTCACTTAATCATCAAACTCATGATTTTCTTGGTGTTCCATTTTGACACTTTGACCTTATGATCTCTTTCCTTTGACCATTTTGATGAAAATTGACTGTACTTGAAATTTTTGTCTCCCTCATACTGATACTCTTTGTGATTTATCCCTTTGGTGTAGTGAAAAAGTTTTGCTTTGACAAACCCTAAAGGTGACCTTCTGATATCATCTTTCAACTTGTGCCTGTTGTCATCAAGGAGGTCTCTCACCTTCATTTCTAGTTTCAATCAATCTTCAATTTCTGCTCAGTGGCGCTGATGTACCTCTGTCCTTGTGATCCTTTGTATGGATTCTTTTTTGGGCAACATTTTATAGCCAATCAGTCATAAAACCCTGATTTTATTTTTCATAGGCCTACTGCCTCTCCTTTTTTGTGGTTTCTCGTAGGGATGATTTTCCCTTCTTACCTCACCTCTTTTTCCACTAATGGCCCTCTCATTCATTCCTGCAGAAATATATAAGATGGACAATTATATTTTGTAGAGGTTGTTCTTTGACCAAGGAGGTCCTTTCTTGAAAACATTTTGATACCTTTTGGACAATCATGAGCTAACCCTCCTTTTCATTTGATTTCATCTTTGGGAACATGTAAAATACTGAGTTTAGACAACCAAAACAATGAATAAACTATGAAACCATACATGACCTATTGGGAGGCCTTTTGGACTTGGCATTTGGCTGAAAACTTGAATTAGGGTTTTTAGGTGTAAACTAGAGTTTCGACAAACCTTTATGCATTACAAATCTAAAAATTGATGACTTTGGATTTATCTAAAGAGCCTAGAAATGTAGCTTAAAACCACCACTACTTAAGGCACTTGGTGAATAGGGGAAAAGGTTAGGCTACTTGGCAATCCAGGGTGTAAATAGAAGGATTAAGCAAGTCAAAATAGAGTGGTAAGGCTAGAGATGGCAAACATTGTGAAAATGAGTGGCAAAATCTTCATGATTAGTCTTTTGGGAGTGATAGGCTAGCCATGTCTTGATAGAGTAGTAGAACAGTGAAAAATTTATCCTAAGGATAAAGAAGGCAGTGATATTTTCAGAACTCACAAGATTCATGAATTTTGTTTCTAGAAATATAGGATAAGCATTTAGTCATCTACAAAGGAAAAAATTGTTGATGACTAACATAACTGATAAGAAAAAAGGCATTGGTATCAAAAACCTTTTTACCTTCCCTCTATGTGTGTTGTGGCTTCAGCCAGCTTATTCAAGTCTATTTTGCTACCAGCAATTGATTTGAATCTAGTTGCTCTTGTGGCTGATTCCTTGATAAGGGCTTTGTCCTCCTTAGAACCCTTTTGTTTTTTCTTCTCTTTGAGGGCTCTGAGTGATGCTCTGAAGGGGTTGTATTCTTGTTTTTCTTCATGGTTTTCTCTGTCTCTAAACCTTCAGGTTTTCCTTCAATATCAATGACCTCTATAATTAGTCTTGGATTATGTAGAGCCTTGGACTTAAGCCTAAACTTGTTGTTGTCTCTGGTATGCATCTTTCTTGTACCAGCAACAAGTCTAGCTTCTTCCTTCTTCATCTTATTGTTGATGTCATATCCAGCATCCTTGAGGATTTCTTCATCTAATGGTGTAGGTTGATATTATTTTTGCAACTTCTGGTGAATATGTGCTTTTGTAATTTCCGATAGCACCTGTGCTTTTGATTTATCTGTAGTTGCAGACCTTCCTCTTCTGGATCTAGTGTAGACATTAGGAAAGGGAGGAAAAGGGGGCACTATTTTCATATATTTTGATTTGCTTTCTGAGTAACTCTCTCCCTTTTCTAACCTTATTTTAGCCTTGACTACAGAAAAATTTTCTTTTTTTCCCTTGGACTTCTTATGAATGTTTTATTTTTTGTCCTTTCTCTTTGTTCTTATTTTTGCAGGGTGAGGATTTAGTTGTGGAACTAGAGGTGTACGTGCAGGTTCGCCTGCCCTATAGAATAAAAAATCATCCAAAGTCTGGTTTCTCTTCCCCAAATCTTGTTCAACTAGAACTTTGATCAAATCTTGATCGTACAAGCTATACTCATAAACATCAATGTGAGTTTGAACCCTTACTGACATCTTGGTCAGGATTTTCAATAAGAAAAATGGCAGATTTATTGTCTTCATCCCTGCAATATGAAAAAAAAACCTCACGTGATAGAGGAGTACATTGTATACCTCCTTTCACAAGTGAGGTATATCTTGATAAGCTTGATAGCTTCTTCCCAGTCATTCTTAAGATTGCTACTTGGAATTCCTTTTGCCCAATTTGGATCTCTGTGAGAATATTTGAGTAAGCTATTGAGATCTCCTCCTATAAGGACTTGCCCTTGGAACCACCTTTCTCCTTCTTGGGGAAGGTTAAAGGCTTCAACAATGGAGTATTCGGATACCTGCAAGGTAAGGCCATAAACTTTAGCTGCTTTTCCATTAAAAGAGTTAGAAAACTCTTGGGCTACTCCTAAATGAGAGCTCCCTAACCTGGTGCAAAGGGAATACCACCCTGACTGAATAAAAATTTTTTTTACCCTTGAATTGGCATTAACCAAATCTACACCTTGTGGCTCTATTTGATTTATCTTACCACCTATTTTAGTCATCTTCAGAAAATAAATGACTCCGTCTCTGGCAACTTATAGGTGGCTGAGTAGGAAGATTTTTACCTTACAAGTGTGGCCTGTATTCACCTTTGAAAATATTTTCTGAAATCTAGACTCCTTCTCAAATTATGACTCTCACCAATTCAAACTCAAATAGTTAAAACTTTGAATCACATTCTCCTACTTTTTAGGTGGTTTTAAAATCAAATTTTGGTTCATCACCCCATGAAAATCATCCTTCATTATTGAAAATTTTACTCACCATGATGTGTACCATGTAATAATACATCATCACCTTTAATTGGCTATGTTTTCTATATGGAGTGCTCCAGATGTCTTGAGATTAGCATATGTGTGACAAACAGTCACTTCCGCAGTCTTTGTTGTACATTGGCCAAAATTTCCGGCAACACTTTTGTGCATCCAACCAAACAATTATGGAATGGAGAGTAATAACCACGATCTCCTTCATTCAGGAAAACATGTACTTAAACATATGTAAATTGACTTGCGGTTGATAAGCAATACGGGATAATAGTTCAGTTCATAACTACGAGTGACACATGGGTAACATATATTACAACTTGACTCAAACTAACAGACTGCAATATGACACCTATCATTAGATCTAAAAATATTTGAGGTGTATTTACACTATAACACATGGATGAACTAAAGAGGATGCTTTTTTTTGTTTATTTTTTTAAAAACAGAGTACGCTTCCAAAAATTCTGGCAGCATCGGAATAAAATAAAAAATATAGAAATAGGAAAATAACAGATTGTCCCAAAGGGCTAAAACTGGTGCTTCCAGAAATTTCGGTAGTGACAATTTTTTTTTTTAGTTTTGAAATTTTTTGAAGTTTAATCCTAAAAATAAAACTATGGAATGGACTCATGACTTAGCAAAGAATTGTGCTAACATTGGCTCTGTAGGGGATAGATCTCTCCCTGCGAGGCTCTAAGAATCTTTTGTAGGTTCAATGCCTTGTCATTTGGCTATGGAGTCTTATTAAGAAACACGCCATTATTTACAGTGAACTTAGGCTACCAACAACCTCAGTAAACGAATATTTTGAGAAAGCGCCCATTGAATGAGCCTCCAACAGTTTTGTTCCATCAAGATGTTGCAACTCAAAAGTATTTTTCTGCAATATATTTAAGATTTTGAAAGGACCAAGCCATAAAGAATAAAATTTGGAATTCTTACACGGATCTTGATGTTGTGCATCCCACTTCAACACTAGATATCGAATCTGAAAGTATTCTTTTTTAGTTCCTCTATCAAAACTTTCTTTACAGCCTATTGATATTTTCTCACTAAATCATAAAGTTGTTCTCTCTTTTGCTGCACTTCTATGATTTGATAAATTCTCCCGGTCATATCATTTGGTTCAGCTTCATGATCTTGTAGAAGTTTAGCTACATGAATGTCTAGTTGGACTGGAAAAACAACATCAGTTCCATAAATCATTTGAAAAGGAGATGTATTAATAGAATTTTTGATTGTCACCCTGTCTACCCATAAAGAAAACTTCAGTTTTGAATTCCATGCTTTCTTGTTTTGCTCCAACAATTTGGTGATTATTCTTACCAAAATTTTGTTTGATGATTCAACTAAACCATTCCCTTGGGGATAATAAGTTGTAGAGTGAGTGATATGAATGCCATAATATTCCCAGAAATTTACCAGTGGAGTGGCTTTAAAAGCAGCTGCATTATCTGTTACTAACCTTGATGGACATCCAAATCTAGTTATGATTCCCTTCATAAAATTAATGATAACTTTATGAGTAGCATTCTTGGTATGTATTTATTCAATCGATTTGGTGAATTAATCAGTTGCAACAAGAATCCAATGATTTTTTCCACTTGAAGGTGGATGAATTTCTCCAATGAAATCTAAGCCCCATTGCTGAAAAGGTGCAGAAACAACTATGGGCTTGAGAGGAAAATACTTCAAATGTTTCTTATCGATGAACTTTTGATATTTTTCACATGCTTTCACATCAAGACTCAGCATATACATCAGAAAATAAGTTGGGCCAAAATATTCGGCTCTCAATATTTTGTATGAAGTAGTTCTCTAATAGTGATGACCTCCACACACACTACTATGCATATCAAAGTTAAATTTTTGGACTCATCTAGGTTTATGCATCTCAAAAAAACTCCTATAGGATCTTTCCAATTTAAATAGTTATCTTTAATGCATAATTTAACAGTTTTCATCTTCAAAGATCTTATTCTGCTTTTATCATAATTTTGAGGTGGTTTAAAATGTTACATAAAATAGATGATGTCCAAGTACCAGCTGCATTCAAAAAGATTTAGATCCACTGCCATGTTGTCGATAGGTTTAGAAACTTTTCCTTCAAATTTTTCATCCATGAAATTCTAGCCCAAAACTATTGATCAGCAGTTGTCATTGATGTCAACCAAGGGCTAACCCAATATTGTATGGGAATTTTGACCTACCAAATTAATATATTCTGGGTCAATAATGATTTTTATGGTTTCTACTTGTCGATATGTTTCCATTGATATATGGCACGCCATGTAATTCTTCACGATTTGAAAGATATTCATGTTTGAAGTTTGTAACCCAAGTTAGTGGGCTAAAACCCCATGGGGTTGGGGCATGGGTCATTAAAAAGTCATAACTAATATTTTTTGTGCTTCTAAAATCCCTCCCACGTTCACTTTTTGAAGCCCCTCTCAACTTAAGCATTCATATAAATTGTGATCTTCATTTCCTCCTTATGCATGGGATTCGCCCATCTGAAATAGGTCATCGTGGAATTTTCGCTCTAACTGTTTTTCTACAAAGGCTCAAAAGCTGAAATTTTTATAAGGTGAAGCCAAAATCCCGAGGAATGTACAGTAAAAATTTCAGATCAATTTGCGCAATATTTTTGGAGATATGATCTGTGGAAGTAAGGGTTTTTGCAGGCTCCTGAAATTCATCTCAAAGAAGTGACCTTGGGAAGATCATCATAACTATTTCTCTGAGTATCGGATTGGAATTCCATAAAAATTGGAAGATAGTGCATAGGCTATATTTTTCTCTCTATCAATTTCAGAGACAAATGAAGAAACAATGACATGTGTCACGCCGTACAAGTACGCTCTACTGAAACAATCCATAATTAGGGCAATGTGATAATTTGGGTATAACTCTCTCTTGAAGAATCCAAATTGGGTCAGACCTATGGCATTGGAAATATGACTTAGAGGACTACTACAAGACTGAAAATTATATATTTAGGATCTGAAATAAACCATATTCAATATCAATCTCCCAGAAGGCAAGAAAAATCTAGATCATGTGTTGTCAAGGATTTCAAAGGACCAGACTTTCTACGGCAGAAAAGAAAAACAAGGTGTAGCAGAGGGTAGCATGACAAGAGCAGCAACCAAGGTGCATAACATCAGCAAGAAGTTCATCATATGAAGTCTTCAAGTGGGCAGCACTACATACAATCATTGTAAAGGTATCATTGTACTTAGTCATTGTAAATACATTATTGTACAAATTGTACTAGTGTCTATCTGCCAAGGGTTGAAGGGACAGTGTTGGGAGGTCTAGGATCATCATTAGGTGGTTGTGTCAAAGTTTGGGTTATGGTCTAGTATATCTTCTTCTTCTACATCATTCTATATCATTGTAAAGTGGACCATTTTCCCTGGTACGAGAGTCCATTCTTATTTTATTCTTCTATAGGGTGGTAGTGTGGTGATAGGGTGAGTTGTAGCTCATTGGGTGTTGGGGCATCCATTCAGTTGACTACTAAATAATCTCAGGCATTGTAGCATCCATCCAGTGGGAGCTGGAGAAGAATGCTTTTCTAGATTCTAGGAAGTTGGAGCTTTATTTTCAATTGGAGTTGAATATTAAAGAATTATTAGAAAAGAATTAGGTGGTTTTTTCCTGGAGTGGGTTTCCACCTTAAAAACTGTGTGGATTTGTGTTCCTCTTGTTTTCTGCTATCATTGTACAAACACTGATAATAATTGAAGATTAACTAATGCTCTAATTGAAAGGAATACTGATTCAACCTCCCCCCCCCCCCTCTCAGTATTTCCAACAATTGGTTTCAAAGCTTGCTTCCTTCAACAACATTTTAACAGTTGGAAGGAGGTCATGGAGCATACCAAGAATGGTGTAACTCTATTCAATGAAAATAATTATGCACTTTGGAAAGGAAGAATGGAGGTCTATCTCTTGGTGCAAGGTTACGAAGTATGGGACACTGTTAAAAATGGATTTACATCAACCACGGATGAAAAAGGTAAGAAGAATTTGGTAAATGATGCAAAAGCAAAGAATATTATTATCAGTGGACTTATTGAATCTTCTTATCATAAGGTGTTGGGTTGTAAAACCACCAAAAATGTATGGGACAAGCTTGAGAATATATATGCAGGTGACTCAAATGTCAAAGAAGCAAAGCCTCAAATCTATAGAGCAAAATTTGAGAAACTCAAATGAAAGAAGATTGCAACATTGCTGCATACTTCCAATACGTTGATGAAATAACCAATACTCTGGAAGGATTGGGACAGCCAGTTGACGAGAAGACTATTATACGAAATATTCTTAGAACATTACCAGGGAGATTCAACCCAAAGGTATCGGTCTTAGAATACAGTGCAAATCTGGACAAACTTAGCAAGGAATAATTACATGGATTTATCATAGCATATGAAATGAGACTTGATGAAGAAAAGGGTACTTCAAATCTAGAAACTGCGTTCGTTGCATCTAAGCAAACCAATAAGGACAAACAACCTTCAAATGAAATGACATGCACCTGCAAGTGTGAAGAAAAGGGAGATGACAGAGAAGGTCTTTCAGATGAAGAATATGCTTACTTTACAAGAAAACTAAAACTTGGTAAGGGAAAATTCAAAGGTAAAATTCCATTGATATGTTTCGGTTGTGGTGAGGTTTGGCATTTCGTAGCAAAATTTCCGAACAAAAGTGATGGCAACTCAAAAGGAAAGAAATATTTTAAGAAATTCAATAAGCAAGGAAAAAAGAAAGGATCCAAAAGGAAATTTCTCTCTAAAGAAGATAGCTCATCATCCGATGAAGAAAGTGACAGCAAAGAAGAAGCCAATGAGAAATTATTGTTTATGGCCAAGCACAATAAACAAGGAGTATCAAACAATGAAGAAGAATAGAAGAATTTTATGAGGAGGCAATCAAGATTATAAAAGAGCTCAATGTTGAGAAGATCCATTCCAACACTCTTGAAGAACAAGTTCATGGTCTCAAAATTGAGGTTGAAGAACACAAATGTATTAAAGAGTCACTTCAAAATAAGTTGGAAGAAAGTAACCAAGAAAGGGAAGCATTAGAAGCTGAAGTAGTCTCGCTGCGTAAGGAAGTGAAGAAGGGAAAAACTATCCAAAAATATGCCAACAACTCAAGGGCATTGGAAGAACTCATCAACAATCAACGATCTTACAAAAATAGAAATAGCCTCGGTTACAAAGAAGAAGAAGTAGGACCTTCTACAACAAAATACAATGAACCTATGAGATCTGGCATACATGAAGACTTCATTGGACAAGATTTGCAAGCACATCCTTGGAAGACGATTCCTCGACGAAGATTTTCATCTAGGTACCAACATATTTTTCATGGCTATTGTTATTCATGTGGAAAATTTGGTCATAAAGCTATAGAATGTCGCACACACCCTATGAACCAATACAATTCCAAGAAATTCTTCAAATATGAACCTCCCAGGGCTCAACGAAACATCAATAGATTTGAAAATTTAAGAAATAATATGGAATGTTACAAATGTCAGAACTTTGGACACATAGCTAGAGACTGTAGACTTGAAAATCCTCCATAAGTATCTTCGAAGCCACAGAATGAACGAACATGGAAGAAGAAGAAGACTGATAATTGTGCTCTCGCTCTCAAGGCTCACAAAAATAAAGATGTGTGGTATGTTGACAGTGGTTGCTCAACACATATGACTGGAGATAGAAGGAAATTTGTATCTCTGAAAGAGAAGAAGGATGGAACCATATCCTTTGGAAATGATGGATCTTCAAATGTTATAGGATCAGGTACCGTCACTCTCGGAAGCAAAAATGTTATAGCCAAGAATGTTCTATTTGTCGAAAACATGAATCACAATATGCTCAGTGTTGGACAAATGTGTGATCAAGGACAGAAAATGCTATTCAACTCCACAAAATGTGAAATCATGAAAGGCAGGTATGGTAAAATTGTGGCTACAGCAAGTGGAGCTCCAAATGACATATATGTTCTAGATGAAGCAACTAAAGCATGTCTACTAGCTAAAGAAGATGAAAGTTGGTTATGGCACAAACGAATGGGTCATATAAACTTTGACGATCTTGTCAGGATAAGAAAAAAGGAAGCAGCACGAGAAATGCTGAAAATCTCAAAACCTTCCAACACACTATGTGAGGCATGTCGGCATGGCAAGTAGACAAAAGTCCAATTTAAAACAAAAGAACGCTTTTCATCACATCCATTGGAATTGATACATACTGATCTATGTGGTCATGTGAGAACAAAAGGCTTAGACATAGAATTATATTTCATGTTAATGATAGATGACTATACCAGGATGACAGCTGTCAGTTTCCTAAAGAAAAAATCTAAAGCATTTGAGTGCTTTAAGATCTACAAGGAGTTGGTTGAAAATAAAACCAATTTTAAAATAAAGTGTTTAAGATCAGATAATGGTGGAGAATTCACTTCCAAATTATTTCAACAATACTATGATGAAAATGGAATAAAAAGGCAATTTTCAACAGCACGAACACCTCATCAAAATGAAGTTGTTGAAAGAAAGAATAGAACTGTATAGGAAATGGGTAGAACAATGTTGAAGGACTCAAAATTGGATGAAAAATTCTGGGTTCAAGCAATTGATACGGCAGTCTTCATTATCAACCGAAGTCTTCTCAGAAATAATTGCAACAAGACTCCATATGAATTATGGAAAGGAAAACCAACTAATGTAAAATATTTCAGAATCTTCAGAAGTAAATGTTATATCAAAAGAGAAGATCAAAATTTGGGTAAGTTTGAATCACGTGTTGATGAAGGTATCTTTGTTGGTTACTCACGCAAAAGAAAGGCCTATAAATTCTATAATCTAAGACGAAAACAGATAGTGGAGAGCATAAATGTTACATTTGACAAAGATGGTGTTCTAGCAAGTAATGATGAGGATCTAGAATCTTTGAAACTTGAGACAGAGGCTGAAAAAGACACAGATAAAATTGTAGAACAAGAAGCAACTATCAACGAGGAAGAAGTAAACAATGATCATCAAGATATACCAGAACAACAATAAGAAGCTCCTCCAAGGAGAAAAAAAGAGTGGATTCAAAAGAACCATCCATCAAATCAAATCATTGGTGACATAAATGAAGGTCGACAGCTTCGTTCATCACAACAAGCTCATGTTGCTTTTCTAGCAACCTTTGAGCCTAGTAGTTTTGAGGAAGCCAGCCAGAATGAACATTGGGTAGCAGCTATGAATGAAGAATTGGATCAAATTGAGAATAATAATACCTGGGAATTAGTTCCACAACCAAAAGATAAAAATTTCATTGGGACTAAATAGGTGTTCAGGAACAAATTGAATGAAGATGGGCAGGTTACCAGAAACAAAGCAAGATTGGTTTGCAAAGGTTATGCACAAGTGGAAGGAATTGATTTCGATGAAACATTTGCACCAGTTGCCATAATGGAAGCCATCAGAATGTTTCTCACCTATGCATGTTCAAGAAAAATCAAATTCTACCAAATGGATGTTAAGTCAGCATTTCTGAATGGAGAATTAGAAGAAGAAGTTTACATCGACCAACCTGATGGTTTTCTACTATCACAAAAAGAAGACTATGTCTGCAGGTTAAAGAAGGCTCTATATGGTCTCAAGCAGGCTCCCAGAGCATGGTATGCTCATCTTGATTGCTATCTAAGTCAATAAGGGTTCAAGAAAGGTACTGTTGATAGCAATATTTATGTACAAATAGATAAATATAATTTAATAATCGTTGAGGTATATGTGGATGATATAATATTTGGTAGCAATGATGATCAACTAAGTAAGAAATTTTCTACAAAGATGCAAAGTGAGTTTGAGATGTCTTTACTTGGTGAGCTAACATACTTCTTAGGGCTTCAAATATCTTAGCAAGAGAAAGGAATATCTATATGTCAAGCCAAGTACATCAAGGAAATGCTCAAGAAATTCAAAATGGAAGATTGCAAACCCGTCCTTACTCCGATGGTAACATGTTGCAAATTGAGCATAGACGACTCATTTGAGGATGTGGATCAGAGGTTGTACAGATCTATGATTGGTAGTCTTCTATATGTAACAGCCTCTCATCCATATGTTATGCAAGCAGTTGGACAAGTAGCAAGATTCCAAGCAGCACCAAAAGCATCACATATTATTACCGTCAAAAGAATTCTTCGATATCTAAAGGGCACAGAAGAATATGGCTTGTGGTATCCCAAGGGTAAAAATATAATTATTCAAGCCTTTACAGATGCAGATTGGGCAGGAAGCATTGATGATCGTAAGAGTACTAGTGGAACATCATTCTATCTAGGTGGTTGTCTCGTATCATGGTTGAGCAAAAAGAAAACTTCAATCTCGTTATCTACAGCGGAAGCAAAATACATTGCAGCAGCATCATGTTGTACTCAATTCCTTTGGATGAAACAAACTTTGAAAGATCTTCAAGTACAATTCAGTGAGCCTATTACCATATTCTGTGACAACACTAGTGCCATCAGCATCTCCAAGAATCCTGTCATGCATTCAAAAACAAAACACATTCCGATCAAATATCATTTTGTTAGAGAACAAGTCGCTTAAAAGAATATCAAACTTGAGTAATTTTGTACAAAGAAAAAATTGCTGATATCTTCACTAAACCTTTACCTCGTGAAGCATTTGAATATCTTTGTCAAAAGCTTGGGATACTCCCAAGTTCTCATTAGATTACAGGTCTGCATGACGGTTGTGTGTCAGGGGGAGTGGAAGTGTGTACAGGTCTGCAGGACGGTTGTGTGTCAGCGGGAGTAGAAGTGTGTACAGGTCCACAGGATGGTTGTGTTTCAGGGGGAGCTACCCTTTTCCATTGATGTCAAAGGGGGAGAGAATGTTGTAGGAAGAGGTGTCATGATCGCAGGGGGGAGTACTTGTGTTGCCATCAATGCCAAAGGGGGAGATTGTTGATCAGCGATTGTCATTGATGTCAACCCAAGCAGCACCAAGGGCTAACCCAATGTTGTATGGGAATTTTGACCTACCAAATTAATATATTATGGGTAAATAATGCTTTTTATGGTTTCTACTTGTCGAGATGTTTCCATTGATATATGGCACGGCATGTAATTCTTCATGGTTTATGAAATATTCATGTTTGAATTTTGTAACCCCGGTTAGTGGGCTAAAACCCCATGGGGTTGGGGAATGGGTCATTGAAAATTCATAATTAATATTTTTAATTCTCGTAAAATCCATCCCACATTTTCTTGTTGAAGCCCCTCTTAACTTAAGCATTCATATAAATTGTGATCTTCATTTCCTCCTTATGCATGGTATTTGCCCATCTGAAATAGGTCATCGTGGAATGTTTGCTCTAAATTTTTTTCTATGAAGGCTCAGACCCTAATATTTTTAAGAGGTGAAGCCAAAATCCTGAGGAAGATGCAGTAAAAATTTAAGATCAAGTTGCGCAACATTTTTTGAGATATTATCTATGGAAGTAAGGGGTTTTGCAGGCTCCTGAAATTCATCTCAAAGAAGTGACCTTGGGAAGATCGTCATAACTCTCTCTCTAGGTATCGGATTGGAATTCTGTAAAAAGTGGTAGATAGTGCATAGGCTATATTTTTTTCTCTATCAATTTTAGAGGAAAATGAAGAAACAGTGACACGTGGCACTTCATACAAGTGCGCTCTACTGAAACAGTCCATAATTAGGGCAGTGTAATAATTTGGGTATAACTCTCTCTTGAAGAATCCAAATTGGGTCAGACCTATAGCATTGGAAAGATGACTCAGAGGAATAATACAGGATTGAAAATCAGATATTAAGGATCTGAAATAAACCATATTCAATATCGAGCTCCTAGAAGGCAAGAAAAAGCTAGATCATGTGTTGTCAAGGAATGCAAAGGACCAGACTTTCTACGACAGAAAAGCAAAACAAGGTGCAGCAGAGGGTAGCATGACAAGAGAAGAAACCAAGGTGCATAACAGCAACAATAATTTCATCATATGAAGTCTTCAAGTGGGCAGCACTACATACAATCATTGTAAAGGTATCATTGTACTTAGTCATTGTAAATACATTATTGTACAAATTGTACTAGTGTCTATCTGCCAAGGGTTGAGGAGGCAGTGTTGGGAAGTCTAGGATCATCATTAGGTGGTTGTGTCAAAGTTGGGGTTATGTTCTAGTATATCTTCTTCTTCTGCATCATTCTATATCATTGTAAAGTGGACCATTTTCCCTAGTGCGGGAGTCCATTCTTCTTTTATTCTTCTATAGGGTGGTAGGGTGGTGCTAGGGTGAGTTGTAGCACATTGGGTGTTAGGGCATCCATTCAGTTGACTACTGAAGAATCTCGGGCATTGGAGCGTCCATCCAGTGGGAGCTGGAGAAGAATGCTTTTCTAGATTCTACTAAGTTGGAGCTTTATTTTCAATTGGAGTTGAATATTAAAGAATTATTAGGTGGTTTTTGTCCCGGAGTGGGTTTCCACCTTAAAAAATGTGTGCATTTTTGTTCCTTTTGTTTTCTGCTATCATTGTACAAACACTGATAATAATTGAAGATTAACTAATGCTCTAATTGAAAGGAATACTGATTCACCCCCCCCCCCTCAGTATTTCCAACAAAAACTTTACAATTTTCTTTAGCTAGTAGTTTGGCTAATCCTTGACCTTTGATTAGTTTAGTAGGCTTTATCTCTAAATCAAACTCAAGAACTTTAGTCACCCACTTACTTATTTTTCCATCAATATCAAGGTGAACTAATATCTCTCTAACAAAAGATGAAGGAACATAAACAATAACTTGAGCATGCAAAATATAAACTCTAAAATTTTTTAGATCTTTCACTAATGCATAGGTATGTTTTTCCAACATTTCATACTTCAATTATGCATCTCTAAGATCTCTGCTGAAAAATGATATGGGAGCTTCCTTATTTTTTGAATATTTTTGTAAAAAAGCAACAATAACAGTATCTTGGGAGGCAACTGAGAAAATCAAGAAAGGCTTTGAGTATTTAGGGCTTATCAGCTGGGGTGCTTCAATGATAGATTTTTTTATCAGCTCAAATGAATTTTTGGATTCAATGTTCCACTTGACTTCTTTATCCTTCTTCAACATGCAAGTAATATGCTTCACCACTTCAAAAAAAGTTGGAATTAACCTTTTAAGGAATTGATCTTACCAAGGAAAGGTTGAAGCTCTTTCTTGGATCTTGGAAGTGTTAAATATTGAATGCAATTGCTCTCTTAAGATCAATTTTCACTCCATATTTAAAAACTATGTGGCCCAACACCTTACCTTCCTAAGAGAAAAATGAGAATTCTTTGGATTCAATGATATACCATATTTTATGCATTTAACAAATACTTGTCTCAAGTGCTAAAGGTGTTCTTGATCTAAAGTTGAATAAACATTAATATCATCTAAATAGATGACCAATAGTTTGTCCTTTTCTCCAATGAATGCAAAGTCCATAGCACGCTGAAAAGTAGCTCCGGCATTCATAAGCCCAAATGGCATCTTTTCATACATGAATGCTTCCCAAGGAGTAGTGAATGTTGTCTTCTCTTGATATTTCGACCAAACTAAAACTTGATTGTACCCAGAGAACCTATCTAACATGGAAATTATGTCTGAACCAGTTACCTTTTGAAGAATATGCTCCATTTTTGGCAATGGATAATTATCTTTCTTGGAGAATTTGTTAAGATTTCTGAAATCTACACATAGTTTGACTTCACCATCCTCTTCCTTACTAGAACTAGATTAGAAACCCAATCTGAGTATCTCAATGGAATGATAATTTTGGCATCCAAAATTTTTTTCACTTCCTTCTTCATCACTGGTAACAATAGTGGATTGATTTTCCTTAATTTCTGCCTGAATGGTTTAGTACCATCCTTCAATGGTATCCTATGCTAAATGATAACTATTTCATATGTCTTAATATCTTCATAATTCTAAGCAAAAATATCAACAAAATAACAAAACATATTGTGGTATTCAACCTTTATTTCTTCTGATAAATATTTTGACAACTTCACATACCTCGGTTCTTTTTCTGTTCCCAAATTGAAATCTTCCAATTCTACTTTTGTTTTATCCAACTATGGTTTGACTGAGACATCATTGTGATCAAAGAGCTTATAAAGTGGGATCCTTGGTATTATGATTGGTAGGTAGTTGAATGATAGGCTGATTAAAAATCTGTTTTTGTAGATTTTTGGTGTCTTGAAAATCAACATCATCCTTAATGAAATCTTCATCTTGATCAATGTTAAAGACATAAAAATATTCAGCAACTTCAATGAATCTTATAATCTCCTTATCATCTTCAAAAACCTTCCAATGCTTGACATTATCAAGAATGCTAGGTCTAAACCTAAATTCAACTTCATATTTTAGCTTCATAGGTATTGGAATCTTGAATGAGCTTGCTGAAATAGAAAGTGAGTCAGCGAAAATATTACTTTCTCTTGGAGCAAAAGAAATGTTAACATCTAAGAATGATTCTTCTACAATGCTCCACATTGCATTCTGATAATCTCTGAGTCTGGGATTCTTAGTTTGATAAACATTTCTGATTTGTAGAATGATAAGTTCAGCATCTCCAAAACTAGAAATTTCTGAAATATTCATGTCCTTTGCTTTTTTTTAAATCAAATAGCAGAGCTTCATACTCAGCCAAATTTTTAGTTGTTTCAAATTCAATTTTGAAAGAAAAAGTAGAGCTCTCTTTCAAAGGGTAAATGAGAACTATTCATGCACCAGCTCATTCTTTAGAATACCAGCTCATTCTTTAGAATATGAACCATCAAATTACATTTTCCATAGCTGGGAACCTTCATGAATAATATTCTTTTCAGCATGATTCAAATTCTGGAAATTTTCTACAGATAGGACAACATTATCCATGTGTAAAATACTTGAACCAACATCAGTTTTTCTAGCATAAATTGGATGATTAGTGGGATATTTTTTGTCGCTAATGATATATGTCAATTGAGCTTCTCTATAAATTCTTCTTTGTTCTCCTCCAAAAACAGGGATAATAGCATAAGTGAAATCCATTTGCAATGTTCCTCGCAACCTTCTAATCCATGACCTAGAAAGTAACATTTCAAACCTAGGAGGAATGTCAGCTACAAAAACATACATTACCATCCCTCTAATGGGTAACTGAAAAGGAGTGACTACAAGGTATTTGATGACACCAAGGCATTGAACTTTCCAGGAATCAAATGAGTAGAGATCTTGGTATTCTCTAGTTACTTCAGGACCTAGTTCATCCATGACTACCTTGGGCATTAAATTATGTGAGGGTCCATATTCCATTAGGAAATTATGCAAGATCTTATCATGAATATGCACAGATGGATAGAAAGGATGGGTAGAGTCATCTCTGTCTTCTACCAATGGACCTAAGATAATAGTGGGCTTGTCATCTTGAAGGTTAACAAAATAAAAAGCTACTTTGGTAGGTGGGGGTTGAAGAACTTTCATAATGGTCTTTTTGAAATCATCATTTTTCACGAGCTCTGGAAGAGGAACAAGAATATTTATCTTTTGCATTTCATTCTCAAAATTGAAAACATGGGGCAGTTTGTGAGAAATTGTTACCTCAAATGAAGGAGTATTAACTGCTACCAGAATTTCTGGAAATTTCTGTGTTGGGTGTGGAGCCTGATTATCTTGTTTACTTTGTATCACAACATTGGACCCCTATACCTTAAAAGGGGCGGCAACGCTGCCCGTAATTAATCGCTTCCGTGGGGGGTCCAAGGGGGGGCGGCAATGCTTTTCGGAGCCCCCCCCTGGCAGGGGTTCGGGGGCAGTGCCCCCGAAGCTAAAAACAGATGTAAAATTGCCTTGTAAAAGTATAGTAATTTCTAGTCAATCTGGGCCGTTCATTAGGAAAATGATCTGATGGTAGAAGTTATGTTTAGATTAGGGTTTTATGCCCTAGAAGGCAACCCCCTTGTATATATGAGGGTATTTTATTTCGGCTGTGTATTGTATGTGTATTCTCGGAGCGAGAAACAGAGAGGGAGACTGTGAGAGAGAACAGAGGATATTACAGCGAATCTGTTGTAGGCTTTGTCTCTTCATTTTTGCTGGATAATAGAAAGGAAGGACTGGCTATTCGAGGTGGACGTAGCCCAAATTGGGTGAACCACGTATATCTGTGTCTCTCTGGTTTTATGTGTTTTGTATGCTTGTATTTTTCCGCATATTTTATGTGTTGCATTGCTCCATAATATATAATTTTCTAACAACTGGTATCAGAGCTGAAGGTATATTTGGCTGATAAACTCGCAGGAAAGAAGGGTTCCTGGTTCAAGTGGGAGCAATGGCAGATGATGGTAAGTTTAGGGTCGAGAAATTTAACGGCCAAAACTTCCCGCTGTGGAAGATGTAGATGGAATATTATCTGTATCAGAAAGATTTGTACCTACCATTGAGTGGAAAAACAAAGAAGCTGGCGGCCATGACAGACGCAGAATGGAACATTCTCGATAGAAAGGCACTCGGAACAGTACGGTTGTGTATTGCGGCATCAGTCGCCTTCAATATTTCGAAGGAAAAAACAACAGAGGGTTTGATGTAGACGTTGGCGAAACTATATGAAAAACCCTCGGCCTCAAACAAGGTATTTCTTATGAAACGACTATTTAATATGAAGATGTCGGAAGGTGGATCTGTTGCAGACCATTTAAATGAATTTAATACAGTTACCAGTCAGTTAAGTTCTGTAGGGGTAAACTTTGATGATGAAGTTAGAGCTCTATTATTCTTGTGCTCATTGCCGGAGAGTTGGAATGGTTTAGTAATGGCCATTAGTAACTCTGTCTCTGGATCTAGTACTTTAAAGTTTGATGATGTTGTTGGTGCTATCCTTAGCGAGGAAATGCGACGGAAAATCTCTGGGGAGACATCAGGTAATTCTTTGAGTGCAGAGTCTAGGGGAAGAATAATGGAAAGAGGAAAGAGCTCGGGATATCGCAGTAAATCAAGGAAAGGTAGATCCAAGTCCAGATCGGGGATAGTGTGCTGGAATTGCGGAAAGAAAGGACACCTAAAGAAAGACTGTAGATCTCGGAAGAGAAAAGAAGGAGACACACAGCAAGAAAACAATCATGAAGCAAATGTGGCAGGTGATGTGTTACAAGATGCTTTGATTCTTTCTTTCGAAAATGTTACTGATTCTTGGGTTGTAGATTCAGGGGCTTCATTCCATGCCACACCTGATAAGAAATATTTTCATGACTATGTTCAAGGAGATTTTGGAAAAGTTCGTTTGGGTGATGATAAACCCTGTAAAATTGTTGGAATGGGTAAAGTTCTTGTAAAACAACAGAATGGAAACCAATGGCTACTAAAGGAGGTAAGACATGTTCTAGATCTGAAGAAAAATATGATTTCAACAGGGCAGTTAGGCGGTGAAGGTTGTGTGACAACTTTCACAGATAAAACTTGGAAGGTCACCAAAGGAGCCCTGGTAATAGCAAAAGGCGAAAAGGTTGGTACATTGTATTTATGCAATGGTATTTCTAACTCTGTTAATGCTTTAACTTCCAAAAGAGCAGATGCAGCATTATGGCATCATAGGCTCGGACACATGAGTGAGAAGGGAATGAAGATTCTTCACTCAAGAAATTTGTTGCCAGGTTTGAAGAATGTTGATTTGGATTTCTATGAGAATTGCATTTATGGAAAACAAAAGAGAGTCAGATTTCTCAGAGTTGGGAAAGAAAAGAAGAGCGAAAAATTGGAGCTTGTGCATACAGATGTATGGGGACCTGCTCAGGTATCATCTCTCGGTGGCTCTTGTTATTATGTTACTTTATTGATGATGCAACTAGAAAAACATGGATTTATTGTATTCAGAATAAATCTGATGTATTTGATACTTTCAAGAAATGGAAAGCTTTGGTTGAGATTGAGACATGAAAGAAGTTGAAGTGTCTCAGATCAGACAATGGAGGTGAATATTGCAGCAAAGAGTTTTATAGGTACTATTCAGAGCATGGAATTCGTAGAGAGAAGACAGTTCCAAGAACACCACAAGAAAATGGTGTGTCAGAAAGGATGAACAGAACAATCATGGAGCGTGCAAGGTGCATGAGATTGCATGCAAGATTGCCTTTACAATTTTGGGTAGATGCTGTAGATACTGTTGTTTATCTAATAAGCAGAGGGCCTTCAAGTTCCTTGGATGGTGGTATTCCAGAGGAAGCATGGACAGGTAAAAAGGTAAACTACTCTTTTTTAAAGCCTTTTGGTTGTGAGGCCTTTGTCCATATTAATAAAAAAAACAGAACAAAGCTTGAGGCAAAATCAAAGAAATGTACCTTTATTGGATATGGTGCTAATGATTTTGGTTATCGCTTATATGATTATGAAAATCACAAAATCATTAGGAGCAGAGATGTAATATTCAATGAAAAGGTCTTGTATAAGAATCGGTTGCAGGAAAGTAAAAAGGAAAAAGAAAGCAAGGAATATACGGTTCTTGATGAGATAACTGAAAAAGTAAAGGTGCCTGAAAATAATAATAATCAACAACCACAGCAGCAGCAACCACCACAACAGCAACAGGCACCTCAAACACCTGAAAGTGGTGTTAGAAGATCTACCAGGATAAGTAGACCCCCTGAACGATACTCTCCTTCATTATATTATTTATTGTTGATTGATTCTGGTGAACCTGAATGTTATGAAGAAGCAATGCAGGTTGAAAGCAGGAAGAAGTGGGAGCTAGCCATGGAAGAAGAGATGGACTCTTTAATGCATAACCAGACTTGGGACTTAGTCAGGTTGCCTGCAGGTAAAACTACATTGCAGAATAAATGGGTTTACAGGCTGAAGGAAGAAGATGGAGGAAAAAAGAGGTACAAAGCTAGACTTGTGGTGAAGGGGTTTGCACAAAAGAAAGGTATTGATTTTGATGAAATATTTTCTCCTGTTGTTAAGATGAATTCAATCAGAACTATCTTAAGTCTTGTAGTAGTGGAAGATTTACATCTTGAACAGTTAGATGTAAAGACAACATTTCTCCATGGAGATTTGGAGGAAGAGATATACATGCAGCAACCAGAAGGATATGAGGTAAAAGGGAAAGAAACATTGGTGTGCAGGTTAAAGAAGAGCTTGTATGGCTTAAAACAGGCTCCAAGGCAGTGGTATCTAAAATTTGACAAGTTTATGTCTGAACAAGGTTATACTAGATGTCACTATGATCATTGTGTTTATCTAAAAAGGAAAAATGATGGCAGCTATATTATATTGTTATTGTATGTAGATGACATGCTTGTTGCAGGGTCTAACATGTAGGAAATAAATGTGCTCGAAAGAAAATTGGCAAATTCATTTGCAATGAAGGATTTGGGAGCTGCAAAACAAATCCTTGGTATGAGGATAACTAGAGACAGGAAAAATCACAAATTAACACTGTCTCAGAATGAGTACATAGAGAAGGTGTTGAAAATATTTAATATGCAGAATGCAAAACCAGTTAGTACACCTTTTGCCAGCCATTTCAAACTTAGTAAGGAGATGTGCCCAAAGACCCAAGAAGACATGGATTATATGTCTAAAGTTCCATATGCATCAGCATTTGGAAGCTTAATGTATGCAATGGTATGCACAAGGCCTGATATTGCACATGCAGTGGGAGTTGTAAGCAGGTACATGAACAATCCAGGAAAAGAACATTGGATGGCAGTAAAATGGATTCTGAGATATTTGAGAGGTACCACAAATCAAGAATTATGCTTTGGTGGTTCAAACATTGCTCTACAGGGATATGTTGATGCAGATATGGCAGGTGACAGAGATAACAGGAGGAGCACTACAGGATATGTATTTACTGTAGGTGGAACAGCTGTTAGTTGGGTTTCAAAAATCCAAAATGTTGTTGCACTTTCAACAACAGAAGCCGAGTATGTTGCTGCTACAGAGGCTAGTAAAGAAATGATTTGGTTACAAAGGTTTATGGATGAATTGGGTAAGAAGCATGATATTGGCACACTATACAGTGATAACCAAATTTCTATTCATCTTGCAAAGAACTCAGCATTTCATTCCAGGACTAAACACATACATCTCAAGTACCATTTCATACGGTCAGTATTGGAAGATGGAGAGTTGAAGCTGAAAAAGATACACACTAGCTAGAATCCTGCAGATGTGCTAACAAAAGTTGTAACTAGGGAGAAATTGAGAACATGCTCAGTTTCAATTGGTCTTCAAGGATGACGATGAAGATGAGGAACAGCTAGGTCCAAAGAGAAGTCATTGTCCAACAAATGAAGCAGCGGTGGAGTTGCTACAATCAGTCTCCAAGTGGGAGATTGTTGGGTGTGGAGCCTGATTATCTTGTTTACTTTGTATCACAGCATTGGACCCCTGTACATTTAAAGGGGCGGCAATGCCGCTCGTAATTAATCGTTGCCATGGGGGGTCCAGGGGGGGCGGCCTTTTCGGAGACCCCCCCTGGTAGGGGGTTCGGGGGCAGCGCCCCCGAAGCTAAAAACAGATGTAAAATTGCCTTGTAAAAGTATAGTAATTTCTAGTCAATCTGGGCCATTCATTAGGCAAATGATCTGATGGTAGAAGTTATGTTTAGATTAGGGTTTTTTTTTTTGCCCTAGAAGGCAACCCCTTGTATATATGAGGGCATTGTATTGCGGCTGTGAATTATGAGTGTATTCTCAGAGCGAGAAACGAGAGAGGAGAGCGTGAGGGGAAACCGGAGAGGATATTACAGTGGATCTGCTGTAGGTTTTGTCTCTTCATTTTTGCTGGATAATAGAAAGGAAGGACTGGCTTTTCGGGGTGGACGTAGCCCAAATTGGGTGAACCACGTATATCTGTGTCTCTCTGGTTTTATGTGTTTTGTGTGCTTGTATTTTTCCGCATATTTTATGTGTTGCATTGCTCCATAATATATAATTTTCTAACATTATGTTCAACAACTTGCTTTTATGTTGGAATTTTGATTGTGTCCTTATTCTTCTTTGGCTTTGCAACAAGATTTCGATTTTCATCAATATTTTTTGATTTGAGATTATATTAGCTTGGATGATTAGTTGTAATCATGGAATGATCAGGAACCACTTCATGGTTAATCGTCACCTTTTCACCTTCTTAGATCTCTTTTTATTGCATTTTTATTATTATTTGGTTTTATGATGCTAGTATAGGTGGTGATTGCTAACATACTCTGAGTGCCTAATATGAGGTTGAGTGCAGAAAATCATGAATTATTAGCATTTTTATAAGGATTTTATCATAAAGACTTGGAGGAGATAGCAAGGAGAAATTATAGGATGATTTTCCAACCTCCTTAACTCTCAAAGGCAACCAAAGGATCCCAAATATTCTCTCTATAAATTCGAATTCCAAAGGTAGCCAAAGGATCCTCGAGGATTCTCTCCAGCAATTCGAATTCCAGAGGCAGCCAAGAAACTCAAAGAGGAGTGCACTCAATCTTTGTTTACCTGGAGTCAAGTGGACTCAATCACTATTTTCTAGGGAGTTGTTGGTATTTGCCCTATAGAAAAAATAGAGCAAATCTAGAGATAGGAAGGGTCAGAACTTTGTTGCAAGCTATTGAGATTTTTACTATTTTACTCAGTGATAAAACTTTCAAAAATGTATGAGGCTATTCCTTTATGAAATATGCAGATTGATTTCATTTTACTGATTTAAGTTTCAGAGAGCTAAGCTTGTGGGTTAGGGCCCAATCCATGTGCCTCAGCCTCTCTGTTGTATTTGTCTACTGCTTTCTATCATTTCACTAATTCCGCTTCTAATAATTTCATTTACGTTTCAAGTTGTTGTTTAGTTTTTCTTTCATTGTGTTGTTGTAGGTTTCATTTTCTTGTGAGTAATAGAATAGAGGAGAAAAAAAAAAGAGTTGTGGATCAAGAGCCCCTTCTCATCTCTATCAATAGAGCTTGAGGAGCGCGAACCTTCCCACAAAACCAAAAAAATGACTTTTGTTCACTGTTTCTAAGATTAAAAGTGGAGTTGCATTACCATTTTTCAGTCTCCCTTTACACAGTATTTTTACGCATTTTCCTGTTTATTTGCGCATAAGTTAGCAAGTTTATTGTATGAATTATTGTTAAAACCCCATAGTAGATCCGTGGTGCCTTCCCACTTCATTCTCCATCTCTGTCTTCACAATTTGCACACTGTTGTTATGCCCTCCATTTCCACTTATTTCCACTTATTCTCACTGCCGCACCCACCTTTTTATTCATAAAAACACTTAAACCATTCAACCTGCCTTATTCCTTTGTTTTTATTAGTCACGGTTTCCTTACCTGTTTTAACGAAAAACGCTTGAAAACCATTTGGATTCGACCTCTGCCTTCACTCCTCAAATCTCCCGCTACCGTACATCACAAATCGAAAATCACATTTCTTCTTTGTTGCCCATTAACACTTACCGCTCTAAAAATCGATTGTGATAATCCTCCGTACTCCGCCGCATCACAAATCACAAATCAAATATTTTATTTGGTTTATGTTAACACTTATTGCTCCCAATCGCTGATTGCGACATTCCTATATCACTATGCCACGTCATCCCTATCACAAACTACATTTCGCAGTTTTTATTTGGTTCCCGTTAGCACCTACACCTACCTCTCCTGACGCCGACTGCGATATTGTCATCACACTCTGCCACCAGTCCCATTTGCATGCCATACAACTCATCGCATATTTCAAATCACAACCTTTTCCCTTTACTCAAATCGCATTTCGCATTTCATAACTTTTTTCCCTTTTCCTTTAAGACTTACTACTCCAAACGTTGATTGCGATATCGCTCCTACTCCGCCACACTGCAAATCAAATTTTGCAATCTTTATCTCGTTGCAAATCGAATTTCACAATATTTATCTGCTCCTTGTTAACACTTACTGCTCCTATCTACTGATTGTGATATTGGAATCGCGCTCCTCCACCAGTCCCACTGCCACGTCATTCGACTCATCGCATATCGCAGATCGCAACCTTTTCCCTTTTCACAAATCACATTTCGTAGATCACAACCTTTTCCCTTTTCACAAATCACATTTCACTCCCACTCCCGAACTATACTCCTGCTTCACCGCCAACCTGCGATATTGTGATATTGCGACATCACATATCGCATATTGCACTGCTAGCCCTCCATTGCAACTCCGCCATCACACATTTCAAATCATTCCGCTCCAAATCATTTTTGTGCTATAATAAAGTTTTAATAAGGTTTAAACCCCCTCTTTTCACTTCTCTAAGCCTTTTCCCATGTGTTCAAGCCATCCATTAGCATCTTTAGCCCTTTTTCCTCCAAACTGCATGAAACACTTTTTAAATTTTAGTTAGATCATGAATAGTTCCATGGTTAGAAGCATGGTAGCATGGTAGATATATCATAGGATAGGTAGAGTGCGTTTAGCCCATTTGGCCAAGTTAATTATGGTTTAGAATTAGTTTCCTTTCTGCCAGTTATTTTCAGAAAGTTAAATTATTTTCCTTTCTATCATTTCCTTTCTGCAATTTAAATTAGTTTCATTTCTATCATTTCCTTTTTGCAAATTAAGTTAGTTTCATTCCTATCAGTTCCTTCCAGCAATTTACTTTCTAGATCTTATCATAGTTTAATAAATAGCACCCCTTCGTAAAGCAGAAGAGGATGACATGATAAGAATGCATCTGCTATGTAAATAGCACTGTCACCTCTAAGTTTTTACGATCCCCAGGTTGATAAAGTAAAGTAGTGCAGCCCCTGGGAGTTGCGGCACTCTTAGTGCAAGACCAGGGCTCACCACAACCTTTGAGAAAATAGTAGTAGAGGAAACAAACTTTTGTTTACTATTTTCTTGATTAGCTTTCAGGGTCAGAAATTGGGATTCTCAAAGGGGAATATGGGTTACCCCTGGTTCTAGTTCTTCTAGGAGCAATAACTTCAACAATTGAATCTCCAGGTGTAAATCAGTGTAAAAAGATAGCTATTATTGTACACCTCAGAAGCAGACTTATAAATTTGTCATTCATAGAGGGATAAACTTCAATTTTCCTCCCCGACAACGGCGCCAAATATTTTAGCGTAAGAAGCCGCTCCTTGACTGCATAAGGAGTAAGCCTTACCCATCATAGTTCATTTCAAATTTTAAAGGGATTGTTTGAGTGGTGGGATGGTTTTATCAAATATTTTGAAATGATTTTTTTATGTTCTTTAAAAATTTCATGCATTTTTCAAGTTGTGGCAAGTATAAATTGTGTGGGTAAAGGTAGTATAGGGAGAACAGTTTAACTAATGGAAGAAGGTGGATAGCTGGTACCTATTTTAGGGAATATTCCTATCCTAAATCAGTCACACAGTTATGATGATGGCTCTTTACATAAAATTAGTTTATACAAAGAAAACAACATTCATAAAATAGATTGCATGTATAAAGTATTCCACAAATCCCTTATGAATTCTTCACTAACATGTTTTATAATACATATATAACTTGTAGATAATTTTACTGCTAAATCCTTTAACAACTTATCACTCGCACCTTTCTAGTTGTTGCAATTTATATTTTAGATGAAATTAACAAAGAAAAGAGGCACACCACACATTAGATGTTCCTTGAGTAACAAAATCCTTGAGCATGAAGCAAAAAGGTTTTTTATTAAATATTCAGTCTTCCGATAGACCAACATTCAACCTGGAAATGGTATTTACAAGTGATATATATAGCAAGAGAGGCACCAACTCCATCTCTTATAAAAATAAGGAAACATTAATTATCACATTACATATGTTTCAAAAGACATTATAGACTTATCCCATCAAAATCTAACAGAAAGGACAGATGGAGAAGAAAGAAGAGAAGAATTTTGGGCTGAAATGTTGATTGTGTTGTCATGTTGCCCCTTTTTTTGTTGATTTATCTCCTTGTGTATTGGGTATTTAATAACCATGTAGCTTCATTTAATAAGACCTCCAACAACCTCATAAATACCTTTCACCATCACTTGTATTATCCATTTGGTTATGGGTTCTTATCCATCTATAATTGGCTCAGAAAAATCTGCTGACAGGTGTAAAAATTTAGTTAAAATAGGTGCTACCGGAAATTCGAGTAAAAACCTGTAATTACGCAAAATATGGAATTCTACCAGAAATTCTGGTAGGGCCCTATTTGTTTTTCAAAAATACATAGAAAATGATGAAAATCCTATGCAGACTTATATTCCATGACACCTACGCTGCTTGTTCAAAATTGTGACTGATAAGAAAAAATGTATTGGTATCAAAAACACTTTTCCCTTCCCTCTATGTGTGATGCTACTTCAACCAGCTTATCTAAGTATGTTTTGCTGCTAGCAGCTGATTTGGACCTAGTTTCTCTTGTGGTTGATTCCTTGACAGGGGATTTTTCCTCCTTAGAACCCTTTTGTGTTTTTCTTCTCTATGAGGGCTCTAAGTGCTGCTCTGAAGGGGTTGTATTCTTGTTTTTCTTCATGGTTTTCTCTGTCACTGAACCTTCAGGTTTGGCGTTAATATCAGTGACCTCTGTGATTAGGATTGGATTATGTAGAGCCTTAGACTTAAGCCTAAACTTGTTGATGTATCTAATATGCCTATTTCTTGTACCAACAATAGGTTTAGCTTCTTCCTTCTTCTTCTTACTATTGATGTCATATCTAGCATCTTTGAGGAGTTATTCATTTGATGGTGTAGGCTTATATTATTTTTGCAACTTCTGTTGAATATGTGCTTCCGAAATTTTCAATAGCACCTACACTTTTGATTTATCTGTAGTTGCAGACCTTCCTCTTCTAGCTCCAATGTAGGCATTAGGAAAGGGAGGAACAAGGGGCACTATTTTCATATATTTGGTTTTTCTTGCTGAGGAAATCTCTTCTTTTTCCAACCTTCTTTTAGCCTTCACTACAGAAACATTCTCTTTTTTACCCTTGGCCTTCTTATGAATGTTTTCTTTTTTGGCCTTTCTCTTTGTTCTAATTTTTGCAGGCTGGGGGTTTGGTTGTGGAATTGGAGGTGTAGGTGCAGTTTTTCCTACCCTACAGAATAAAAAGTGGTCCCAATTCTGTTTTCTCTTCCCCAACTCTTCTTCAACTAGAACTATGATCAAAGCTTGATGGTACAAGCTATACTCAGAAACATCAGTGTGATTCTAAACCATTACTGACATCATGGTCAAGATTTTCAACAAGAAAAATGGAAAATTTAGTGTCTTCATCCCTGAAATATGAAAAAGAAACCTCATGTGATAGAGGAATACACCAGTATAACTCCTTTAACAAGTGAGGTATATCTGGAAAAGATTGATAGCTTCTACCCAATCATTCTTAAGATAGCTACTTGGAATGCCTTTTGCCCAATTTGGATCTTTTTGAGTATATTTTAGGAAGTTATTGAGATCTCCTCCTGTAATGACTTTCCCTTTGAACCACCTTTCTCCTTCTTGGGGAAGGTTAAAGGCTTCATCAATGGAGTCTTAAAATTCCTACAAAGTAAGGCCATAAACTGTATCTTATTGTCCGTTAAAAAAGTTAGAAAACTCTTGGGCTACTCCCGAATGAGAGCTCCCTAACTCAGTAAAAAGAGAATACCACCCTAACTAAATAAACAAACTTCTTACCCTCGAATTGGCATCAACCAGATTTTCACCTTATGGCTCTATTCGATTTATCTTACCACCTGTTTTAGTCATTTTCAAAATATAAAAGACTCTGTCTCTTTCAAATAATAGGTGGCAAAGTAGGAAGAGTTTTACCTTACAAGTGTGGCATGTATTCACCTTTGAAAATCTTGTCTGAAATTTACTCCTTGTCAAACTATGAATCTCATCCATTCGAACTCAAATAACTAAAAATTCGAATGACATTCTCCTGCTTTTTAGGTAGTTTTAAAATCAAATTTTGGTTCATCACCCCATGCAAATCATCCTTCATTATTGAAAATATTCCTCGCCATCATGCATACCATGCGATAATCCATCATCACCTTCAGTTGGCTGCATTTTTCATATGGAGTGCTCTAGATGTCTTGAGATTATCATATCTGTGACAAGCAGTCACTTCCACAATCTTTGTTGTAGATTGGCCGAAATTTCCAGCATCACTGTTGTGCGGCCACCCAAATGGTTATGGCGTCGAGTGTAATAACCGTGATCTCCTTTATTCAGGAAAACACTTACCTAAACATACGTAAACTAACTTGGGGTTAGCAGGCAGGACGAAATAATAGTTCAATTTATAATTGCTGGTGACACATGGGTTCAATGTATATTACGACTTGACTCAAACTAATTGACTACAATACGACACCTATCATTAGATCTAAAAATATTTAAAAAACAAATTGAGGTGTATTTATACTATAACATGTGGCTGAACTAAAGCAGATGCAATTTTTTGTTTATTTTTTAAAAACAGAGTAAGCTCCGGAAATTCAGGCAGCATCAGAATAAAAATAAAAAAGACAGAAATAGGAAAATAATAAATTGTCTAAAAGGGCTAAAACTGGTGCTTCTGAAAATTCTGGTAGCGACAATTTTTTTTTTTTTGAAGTTTAATCCTAAAAAGAAAACTATGGAATGAATTCATGACATAGCAAAGAACTGTGCTAACAGTCACACAACCAACAAAACCCCCCAACTATTGGCCCTTTTGGCATCGATCTGTTGCGCAAATCAAAGTCTCACCCAAAGCAGTATGGGGGGGTGCTAGAACCAGGTTTCCACACCCTGAGGAATCTTTTGATGTGGTGGCCATAATCAGACTTAGTGCAGATAATATAACATCTCTGCACATACACATTCCATAGATTTAACCCTTTCGTAGATTATCACAAAATACTAATATATTTTACGCACAACATACTTCATTCAGATTTACTCGTCAACTAATTAGCGTACAGAAGAAATTAACCATTAACAGAAGTAAATATGAAATAACAGAGCAAGTTCACATTGACAACAAATAACAAATAATCAAGACAGAAAATCACATAAGCATCCAGGTTCACCAAAAATGTCTTTTTTATTAAGATATATCCAAGTTATTACATCCAATATTTGGTTCACACAACAGTAGAGTCTGCACACAAATCATGACCTAGGTCTTCACTCACACAGCCAGTAGGATCCTTTCTACCCTAACAAACCCAGACTTAGATCAAAACATTGTACATTCATCATGCCATGTCCTTTCTCGACTTAATATTTACATATTTATACTATCATAGACGGGCACATACCATGGTCTAAAACCATGTCTTGAGACTCATGGTTTTTCCCTTTTATTCCATTACGATAATTAAGGGACTTTGACCTGCCCCAAAGCCCCTTTGACTATTTTGCACAACACATATAAAAAAACTTAGAAAAAATTAACCCAAAAAAGTACCCAGGGGATCGTGCTCCAACACAATGCTAAACCAAGAGCGTTGTAGATCTGATTCGCATTATACTGACCATGCTCCCCCTAAGCACATGTTGAATCTTTAGAAATATTTTCAATGAAGTACATGACTCTATAACTCAAAAGAGTATGACATTTCCTATCACTAAGGACTCATACTTACATCAATCACCCAACCAAGTGCGGTTACATTTTTGACACAACCACCCAACCAAGTGGGATTACATATTTGACACAACCACCCAACCAAGTGGGATTACATACTTGACATGACCTCAAATTCCATACATGATTGAATATGACAATTATTATATCATAGGTCTCAACATTACCATTAAATAAATTTACATATATGAATTTTATAACCAAGACCAAAGGACCTCCACAATTCAGCAACCATTGTACACATAATGCCAAGAATGCATTATATTCTACAAGGATAATGCTCCCCCTAAACCTGTGTTACATGTTCGCTGTCAAGTATAATCACAACAACTCATTCATCAAAGAATATTCATAAATCATATGATCATGAATGTGAAAATCATAACTCAATATCATATCAGAAGACTATAACCATCAACATCAAACCAAGAAAATTAAATCATAATTGTCAACAACATGTCAGAATATATTCTTGAGCGTGTCCCCCTATTTTTTTATCAAATAAAAATAATAAGCGTCTGTCTATAAAGTAACTTGCATATATACACGGCTTTAGTTCATGCAGCCTATTAGGGTCACTTGATTATAGTTGATGATTATTATATTTGATACGTTGTAAATAATATTTCATCCTACAAATTATTTCCAAGAAGGGGAAAAGTATGAAGTTTAGGGAGATGCTTGCATAACAATGTTGGAATCATATCATGTTGCATTAGGGGAATTTTGAGGTCTAAAATGGGCCTCATAAGAAAAATGTACAACAAAAATAAACTTTATAACAACCAATAGGATTCAAGATGATGATGTCATCCATAATGGATGATTCACCATTTTTGGAGTAAAAAAGTAAAAATATTAAAAAATAATAAAATAATAAAACTACTTTTTCAACTCGTATTTTAAACTTATCTCCCAAATTTTTTACTCAAATTTCGAGTGGGAGTACTCGTTGGATGCGGAATTTAATTCCTCATCCAAGGAGTACCCATGTTGCATACTTCCGATGAACTCTTCTACACGAAAAATGAGAAATACATAAAAAAACATGATTATAATCACGTTGTTTTATGTATTTCTCATTTTTCGTGTAGTAGGACCCATCGAAAGTATGCAACATGGGTACTCCTTGGATGGGGAATTAAATTCCGCATCCAATGAGTACTCCCGCTCGAAATTTGAGTAAAAACTTTGGGAGATAAGTTGAAAATATGAATTGAAAAAGTAGTTTTTTCATTTTTCCCTCTAAAATTTGATGATGTCATCAAATCTTATTAGATTTTTTCCACTATTATTTTATAATTTCCTTAGGAGGCCCATTTTAGACCTCAAAATTCCCCTAATGCAGGTGTTCCCATCGGTAAGTTCTCATAAGAAGCTTTCCAAAAATGCATCTGGTGCTTCAAACTAGCATTTGAATCAATAGAAAAATCAAATAAGAAGGGTCTGGACATTTAAATGCACCCTTGATTTGTAGAAGATAGGCCTTGCTTTCAAAAATCAAGATGAAAAACATCAAAATGTATTATTCATGTTTTAAAGTGATATAGGATTTTGTCCTAACTTTTGGTGCTTATAATCTAAAGTGAAAATCGACAACGCTCTTCGTCGTGTAGTAGATAAACAATGGGCTTGATCTATGTAATATTCCTACTTAGCCCAAGCTAAGAGGAATATTCAATTTTGTTTCATTTTCTATTGATTGAATAAATGAACCAAGGAGGACATGTAAAACTCCTGAAAAACAATGAATAAATCCATGCCTATGTGAACAGAGTCAAATATGGGCCATTTAAAATAAACACTTGCAGGTGTGAATGGGTTTGAGCTATGAGACTGGGTCAACCTTGACCAAATCTACAGCGCAGTCTAGATACAATGTACCTCATGGAGGGACAGCGCAGTTCTGGAAGGAGGCCCCATGTGAAAGGAGCTAATTCATCAAGGTGGTTTAGGGTTTGCCAAAGCTCTCATCTTATACAAGGAAGGGGAAGGCTCAAGAGAAGGTTGTTCATGATATTTGATTTTGATGTCTGCTTAGACAATTTGATTTCTCTTGGCTGCTTAGCAGAGACTTGTGAGGATTTCCTGTTTAGGGATTCTCTCTCCTTCCATTGAGTAGCTCGTGGAGGGAATTGTACTTCTCTTCCACTATCAGGCATATGTTCAAGCTCCATCTCCCTTATATAGCATAAATCCTGTTGTGATTTACTTGTTTCAATGAGCTGCAACAAGTGGAAACACTAGATCTGCTCAGATCTAGATTATACTAGTGCCTCTTCTCAGTTAGTGTGTCTTTTAACCTCCTGGAAGAGTGTATTAGTTTTTGAGCTTCAGCTCTTGATCTTGGCATCAGGCCAACCTATGCTTCAAGCTTACAACATATTTTATCCTCTTGAACTGCGTTATTTCCAGTTGCAGAGTTGCAGGGTATTCCAACATTCATTTGGAGAAGTGATCTCTAGTGGATAGATCCTTCCTTCACCGTGGTGATCCATGGATTAGCCATCTAATCCATGTCTACTTCAGATCTGATCTATTTACTGTTGTTCTTACTTCACATTTTCTGAATCATTCTACAGATCTGCTACACTAAAACTTAGATCTACTCGCTGTATTTCATGTATTGTTGAAATCCCCAAGGGGAATGTAAAGTAAAGACAATCTGGTGTTCCGATCTCTTATAGATCTGATATTTTGTTCACAGATCTGTCTTAGATATGATATGTAATTTGCAGATTCTACAGCTCCTGAATATTATTCTGTACATTCTTGTTGCAGAGAAATAAAGTGTTGCAACACCTCATTCTTGAGGGTTTCTTCATCCATTCTTCCATTTTTCTCATGATCTGAGTAATAAAATCCATGATCTGATGTAATAAAATGTATGTATGTATTTTCCATCATATTGCATCATAAACCTTTATAAATTTACGTTTTCTATGCTTCATTAAATTCAGGATGAGTCAAGTCATGGGGTTTGGGCATTTTTAAGCCATATCGGGAGTGGGAGACTTCTTTAACATAGCTAGAGTCATTGTTTTTTGCTGAAATTTGGTATGTGAGTCTCACATGACCTAATCTAAAGGATCCCACCATCATTTCCCCTTATTTTTAGGCAAATATCATAAAATGACGTTTTTATTGCTAAAATATATGCTTTTCCCCATCAATTGGTGTATTAAATCAGGATATAAGTTGTTTTTGTTGCTTGATTTAAGAATATGTGTTATTAACACATCAAGTGAGCTATATTCCTGCCTCTCCAACTCTATAATATCTTAAGATATTCTTATTGTTGTAGAAATCCCTTATTTTGGGATATTATAGTGGTATCAAAGCATCTTTCTTGGCTCAGCTTGTGAGTTTCAACCATAATAAGAGAGAAGAGATCAAGATGATGAAGGGGATGAGCTTGCTCTCATCATTTTTCAGATCCAGAAAGGACCTCTCCAAGGAGGTTAAGCAGATGAAGAGTTGCAGTGAAACTCCTAGAGGGTTTCAAGAAGAGGAAGAACCATGCACTTCCTATTCTCAAAGAGGAGAAGACAAGAGACATAGAGGACACTTGGAATCTAAGATTCTAAGTGAATACCTTTCTAAATAAAAATCTAAATCTAGAGCCTCCAAGGAGACTTTAGCTTTACCACAATTCATTCAGCTAGAAGAAGAGAGATCCTCACCACCACTTAAGGAAGCATGTACCAGTGTTGTCACAACCTTGGAGTAGCAGCCTTCATGTTCGGTAGTGGAGGAAGAAAACATAGTTGAAAATAAGATCTTGCTTCTACATCTTGTTGGGGTTCCCATGTTTTGGCCAGATTGGCAATACCAAAAGATGAGACAACATCATAACCACTTTGGGGCCCTAGGATCTAGCCCTCCTGGACCCAGAGAGGGATCTCTCCAACAAAGCAAAGAATGGTATATCCTTGAAGCTCAAAATGAGATGTTAGGCTAGGTATGAAGCACAAAGGGGTTTTTAAATGATTTGGTTGGTTGGTTGCTGGGTTGGTCATGAGATCATGGACTGAGAAAGTAATGGGAGAAAAGGAACAAAACAGCAGGATGTTTTAGCAAAGAGGATAGGTCAAGAAAGTGCCATCCATTGGGCTATGGAGTCATGAAAGGAGAATTACTTGCAACAACTAGCCAAAGCTTTCAGAGGGCAAGTCATCTAATACTAAAGGATCTTTAGATCAAATGGTGGGATGGAACATCAAGGACTGAAAGTGAAAGAAGGAAAGAAACCTAATTTCTGTCAATAGATCAGGTCAGAGGTCATTTAACTCCAGGCTTGCTTGGACATACTCATAGGAAAATCTAAAAGGAGGGACAAAGGAGCAGCTTATAGATCGAACCAGAGGTCATTTAACTCCAGGTCAGCTTTAGCATGCTCCAAGGGAAAACATAGGTAAGTTTAACAGAGAGATCTTATAAAGGCCAGCTGGTCGCACAAAGATCCTAGTGGATAGGGCTAACTCTAATCCCCAGTGTTCCCAAATCTTCCAGCTTAAACCCAACAAGAACACCTAAAGACAGATTCATTTAATTCATACATCAGCTAGCAGCATAAGGAACTACTACACTAGTTAAATTAACTGAAAACAACCCTTAGATAACACATTTAGCAGAAAACATAGAAGGCGAGGAGAGCAGAAGCATAGGGTACCTAACAAGGGTAAATCCTATACCATATTTCTGATGCAAGCCAGCAGAAAATGAACATTATGAAAATGAAATAAACAGAGCTAGAAAAACATCACCAATAGTAATAGACCAGGATCCTGTGAAATGTGCTTTGATTAATCTATGCAAAACCAGTCACATACACTGCGCTCAATGGCTGTTACAGTCCCAAGTTATCCTCCCAGCCTACTACAATACAAACTACTCTACTACTTTCTCCCAGAATTGTTCTAACAATCAAAACTGAATCCCTCTAACTACAACGGCAACAGCTGAACAACAACCTTTATAATTTGCTCTTGGGAGTTCCTATAGGAGAAGAGAATCAATATGAGTAGATGACATTTTAATTGCAGCATTAAATTCTAGAGCAGCAGGAGGGCCGAGGCTCCATTCGGTTTTAATTCTGAGCATTTATCTTTGGTACTCATTGCAGTGTTCTGGTGAATTGCACAAAAAGGCAGAATAATGATGCTAGGGTCTGCCATACCGTGTAACAAGTGCTTCTGATGGTGTAGGACTACTGATAGGGCGGAAATCTTCATTTGGACACAATGTAGACTATAATGCGTACCGTGTCCTTTCATGGAAGAACATTCTGCTGATACGGAAACCCTGATAGTATTATATTTCTATGCATTGGGCCGTCTGAGCGATCTACTGGGTCTTTGATTATGGTACCTTGTCTTTGAATAATTGGCTTAAGGCTCAAAATCTGCAATTACAGGCCTTAAATGCAGTATTTTTCCACTGATACTCTTTGCCGCTTTCTAGATTTCCTCTGACTACGAAATATGTGCTTTAATGGCGCCAGATAGGGTTTGCAGAGTTTAAACTCTGTCCTTTGATGAAATATATGATGCAAACACCTTTCCAGACGTTTTTCTGTAAAAATAGGCTCTAAATCCAGCTCCTTCTATGCATTCTGCCTTAATAATAGTGCGTAATGGACCATGGCGGGTTTTACCACCTGATAAACCTGCAAAACACGAAAATGGTTACGAAAAAAATTTATGGGAAGGGTGGTATGGATGAACATGACAGTGGCAGCGTGGTGTAGACAAGGATGATGACCGCAGGGGAAACAATGGAGGAAACATGACATAGTGGAGAATGCATGGGAAAACGTCGAGGCCGACATTTTAACGTAAAAATAATGAACTTTGACCTTGG
The DNA here is from genome assembly GCA_034641835.2 of Pinus albicaulis. Classification (NCBI taxonomy): domain Eukaryota; kingdom Viridiplantae; phylum Streptophyta; class Pinopsida; order Pinales; family Pinaceae; genus Pinus; species Pinus albicaulis. Next base: position 1,499,760,701 of record CM076570.1, on the reverse strand, counting down.
GAAAAATATATATAACGGGGGCGGGCGAATGTATGGTGGAGACACGTGGAAAATGACGTGGTGGGACCCGTCAACGACGGGCCATGCAAATGAATCTGGACTGTCCGATCTCAAAGGAGATCGACGGTGGAAAACACGTCGGAGGGCGATGGACCATCCGCCAGGGGTACGGTGACCATGGATTAAACCTCGCGCAACTTCGCTGAGTGATGACCATTGGATGGGTTGCCCCAGATCGGACGGCTCACAGTGATATCGCTACGCATCCGCGGATGAACGAAAACGTGCAATGAGGTAGCGGTTTTGAAATAGTGCACCTGACACGTGTCAATCGAGGAGTGGAATCGCTGCATAATGGGAAAATACCGCCTACCTCCAAAAGGCGGTGCGATAGAAACTGGGTGGTTTATGAACAGTGTTCGCGGCGGGGACCACAGGGGCAGCTAAAATGCGGTCCGTCGGATCATCGCTCAAATGGACGGTGGATCTTTGATATGGCGGTGAAATGGTTTATATGGTGTGGACTTTATAATATAACGTTTTATTATAAAGTTCCACGGGTCATGGGGGGGAAGTGGTTATATAAATCACACATTTTTGTTTTACAATGATTTACAATGCGATTTACAATCAGAAAGGGGGGCAAAGGGTTAGACCCTATTATAAGGTAGGAAAATGGGTTTTTGCCCATTTTAATGTGATTTAAAGGTTAGGAAGGGGAACGATAGAGGGGTAAAGGGTGAATTAGCCCAAACAAGGGATATGGGTAGAAATCAAAGGTGATTTTGGGAGGATTAGAGGATTAATGAAGGAAGTTTAGAAAGGGGAAAAGAGGGTGGAAAGGAAACTCGAAAAAAGGGACAACAGAGTGAAATGGGACATTTTGCAGGAATACCAGAGTCAAATGAGACCCTTTTGGAGCACATTTTTTGTAATCAGAGAGGCTTTATAATGGAAGTCAGCAGAGGGGACTTCATCGCAGGGCAAAGGCAAAGGAGACTTCAAGGATGATGTGTTTTCAGAGGAAATGCATTCCTTGAAGACTCAAAAACTTTTTAGCCCCCTACTTTGCATGTCAAAAATTTACAGGGGGCTAACAGTGGCTCCACATGGGGATGGATTCTTCTTGAAGGAGACAATAATTCAGAGGATAAATCTTTGGTGTAGGCCAGATGCCTGTTGCTTGGCACATCCCTTTATTTCTTTAGATCAGCTACCACAAATCCTGAAGACATTATATCAGCAGAAACATTCTCAAACAATCTACCTACCCAGACTACTATCCTAGCATTTTTCTTTTAGGGTGCATTTGGACTAGCAGACCCTTTACATCATTTATTTCATAAACAGAAAATAAATCTATTCTATTTCTACCCTTATAATTCCATGAGACCAGATTAGACTGTTGGTCTCATATGCTCCTTATACCTACACTACTATCTGCTAGGATTAGACTGTCCAGCAGATTTATTCTCTACATTCTTAAGACAGAAATTGAAAACAGTCAAGCCAGGATTAGACTGTCTGACTTGCTGGACCTTGCAGAAATTAAAACAACTAACTACATGCTCACAGACTGAGCTTTATTGAGCTTTTCCTACCTACCCTACTCTAACTAGAATATTTACAAGTCTAGCTTACAAACATTGTCTTCCAATGTAACCAGTCCATCAAATGATCCCATGATTGGTCTCTCTTGCTAAACTCCTTGAGCAGGCTGGATAGGCAGGGCAACTCCCACTCTTTTTGTTCCACAACAGCAGCTACAAAAAATTTTCTTGTTGTCTGCAACACGCTGCTCAACAAGACCCTTGATCCTTATTCAAATGTGTGTAGGAAATGTGCAGAAGGATCATGAAATGATACCTGGTTCTGAATATCTGGCAGGCAGGCTTCAACCAAGGTTTTTTCTTCTTCCACTAGATCAAGAATAAGACTCTCTTGAGAAAGAGAATCTCCCTCATCTTCTTCATTTTCTGAATTGGAGGACTCATCATATATGGCAGTGCTGTCCTCTTGGAGCTCTCATATATTCTGCTCTGGTGTGTTGAGCTCTGTGAAGAGATCCATGTATTCTTGAGCAGGGGCTTGTTCCATTACCTCCTCTTTTTCAAAATAAGGCTCGTTATTTTCATCCTGCTCAAGAATCTCTTCTTTGTTTTCCTCTTCATCATCTGAGATGAAAGGCTGCTAACCTCCAATCATGTGAAAACCATTACTGATGAGTTGTAATGGAGTGAAGCAAAGATCCAAAGGTCCTTCACCCTCTTCTACACTCTTAAATATTTCTTCATCAGTATCATAAATATCCTACATTGGCTCATTACTCTCTGGAAATAAATGGATCTGATTTTCCTCCCATAAATCTACTAATGATGACCCTGCAAGATCATCTTCTGTTTGGAGAACATCATCATCAGATAGATCAAAAATAGGAAAATCATGAATGTAAGTATTGCTACCAATCAGGCATACTGGATTATCAACATATTTTTCTTCACTCTGATTTACATGTGAGCTTTCCAACTTTGCACAACAAAGCTCATCAGATGAATGGGAAAGGATTTCTGATCTGTAAAAAAATTTAGAGGTTGGTTGTCTATTGATGATCTGATCTATTTCTTCTTCTGTCAAAGGGGAAGATGGTCTTGTGTTCCTTTGAACAGAAGTGCAGCAGCTCTCTGTTTCCTTTGAAGACTGGATTTGAGGTAGGATGTCATCTGAAGCCTCAACTGCAAGGGATGATGGATTAGCATCTAAGTTTTTCAGGAATGTCATGAAGAATGTCTATAGTCTTTCGACTGCTTCCTTCCTCAGCTGATTCATCCATGTTATTGTGATAACTAGGGTGAAAAAGAAATTCTTGAATGGCTGTTACCAGATCTTCAGATTTCATATTAGCCAAATCCTCATCAATATCTAACAGGTACTATATGATATTCTAAGATTGATCACAACAATCCCATGATAAGGATGGATAGTTTCCTTTATAATTCTTGAAAAATACTTGGTGCATGTCCCTTAAAGAAAACAAACTCCGAGGTTCTAACCATTCATACCAAACCCTAGCTTTTCCTTCTAATGTTTCCATGAACATTTTCATTAGGCAGTATTCATGCCTTTCAACTTTCAATTTCCACACATGTATATGAAACTTGATGAGATGTAGCAAGGGGTCCTTAGTGTTTTCACCCTGAAAGATAGGCAGGTTTTTTAACCAGTCCACTTCAGGAATTTTGTGTGGGAATCCAGGGATATGCTCCCTGCTCATTGGGGCAAATCTTCTCTGTATGCGTGGAAGCATGTTTGAAAATCAGAAAGAGGTCACTGTATCTTCTCAACCAGTTCAGAGTCTTCTACCAGTGGAGTCATTAGGTTTTTGGATCTTAGGGAGTGTGGAGTGTGGAGTCACCAGGTGGATGTATATGAATCTTTTAAGTAGGATGTTGTCCACCATTAGCAATTGAATGCCAATCTAACCAGATATCTTGGGTCTTTTGAGTGCCTAAGAATGTTTAACATGAAATGCACTCAAGTGTAGCCAACGGAGTCGCCATTATGTTGGGGTTCCCATGTTTTGGCCAGATTGGCAAGACCAAAATATGAGACAACATCATAACCACTTTGGGGCCCTAAGATCTAGCCCTCCTAGACTCGAAGAGGGATCTCTCCAGCAAAGCAAAGAATGGTATATCTTTGAAGCTCAAAATAAGATGTTAGGCTAGGTATGAAGCACAAAGGGGGGTTTTAAATGATTTGGTTGGTTGGTTGCTGGGTTGGTCATGAGATCATGGACTGAGAAAGTAATGGAAAAAAAGGAACAAAACAACAGCGTGTTTCAGCAAAGAGGATAGGTCAAGAAAGTGCCATCCATTGGGCTATGGAGTCATGAAAGGAGAATTACTTGCAACAACTATCCAAAGCTTTCAGAGGGCAAGTCATCTAATACTAAAGGATCTTTAGATCAGATGGTGGGATGGAACATCAAGGACTGAAAGTGAAAGAAGGAAAGTAACCTAATTTCTGTTTATAGATCAAGTCAGAGGTCATTTAACTCCAGTCCTACTTGGACATACTCATAGGCATCTCTCAAAGGAGGGACAAAGGGGCAGCTTATAGATTAGACTAGAGGTCATTTAACTCCAGGTCAGCTTTAGCATGCTCCAAAGGAAAACAGAGGTAATTTTAACAGAGAGATCTTATAAAGGCCAGCTGGTCGCACAAATATCCTAGTGGACAGGGCTAACTCTAATCCCGAGTGTTCCCAAATATTCTAGCTTAAACCCAACAAGAACACCTAAAGACAGATTCATTTAATTCATACATCAGCTAGCAGCATAAGGAACTACTACACTGGTTAAATTAACTAAAAACAACCCTTAGATAACACATTTAGTAGAAAACATAGAAGGCGAGGAGAGCAGAAGCATAGGGTACCTAACAAGGGTAAATCCTATACCATATTTCTGATGCAAGCCAGTAGAAAATGAACATTATGAAAATGTAATAAACAGAGCTAAAAAAACATCACCAACAGTAATAGACCAGGATCCTGTGAAATGTTATTTGATTAATCGATGCAAAACCAGTCACATACACTGCGCTCAATGGCTGTTACAGTCCCAACTTATCCTCCCAGCCTAATACAATACAAATTACTCTGCTACTTTCTCCCAGAACTGTTCTAACAATCAAAACTGAATCCCTCTAACTACAATGGCAGTAGCCGAACAACAACCTTTACAATTTGCTCTTGGGAGTTCTTATAGGAGAAGAGAATCAACATGAGTAGATGACATTTTAATTGCAGCACTAAATTCTAGAACAGCAAGATGGTCGAGGCTCCATTCGGTTTTAATTCTGAGCATTTATCTTTGGTACTCGTTGCAGTGTTCTGGTGAATTGCACAAAAAGGCAGAATAATGATGCTAGGGTCTGCCATACCGTGTAACAGATGCTTCTGATGGTGTAGGACTACTGATAGGGCGGAAATCTTCATTTGGACACAATGTAGACTGAAACAATAATGCGTACCGTGTCCTTTCATGGAAGAACGTTCTGCTGATACAGAAACCCTGATAGTATTATATTTCTGTGCATTGGACCGTCTGAATGATCTACTGAGTCTTTGATTCTGATACCTTGTCTTTGAATAATTGGCTTAAGGCTCAAAATCTGCAATTACAGGCCTTAAACGCACTATTTTTCCACTGATACTCTTTGCCACTTTCTAGTTTTCCTCTGACTGTGAAATTTGTGTTTTAATGGCGCCGGATAGGGTTTACAGAGTTTAAACTCTATCCTTTGATGAAATCTATGATGCAGACACCTTTCTGGACGTTTTTCTATAAAACCAGGCTCTAAATCCAGCTCCTTCTGTGCACTGTGCCTTAATAATAGTGCGTAATGGACCATGGTGGGTTTTACCACCTGATAAACCTGCAAAACATGAAAATGGTTACGAAAAACATTTATGGGAAGGGTGGTATGGATGAACGTGACAGTGGCAGCTTGGCGCAGACGAGGATGATGACCGTAGGGGCAACAATGGAGGAAACATGACACAGTGGAGAATGCATGGGAAAATGTCGAGGTGGACGTTTTAACGTAAAAATAATGAACTTTTACCTTGGGGCAAATATATATAACGGGGGCGGGCGAATGTACGGTATAGACACGTGGAAAATGACGTGGTAGGACCGGTCAACGGCGGGCCATGCAAATGAATTTGGATTGTCCGATCTCAAAGGAAATCGACGATGGAAAACACGTTGGAGGGCGTTGGACCATGGGCCAGGGGTACGGTGACCATGGATTAAACCTTGCGTAGTTTCGTTGAGCGATGACCGTTGGATGGGCTGCCCCAGATCGGACGGCTCACAGCGATATTGCTACGCATCCGCAGACGAAAAATAACATGTGATGAGGTAGCGGTTTTGAAATAGTGTGCCTGACACGCGTCGATCAATGAGTGGAATCACTGCGCAATGGGAAAATACTGCCTACCTCTGAAAGGCGGTGTGATAGAGACTGGGTGGTTTATGAACAGAGTTCGCGGCAGGGACCACGGGGGCAGGTAAAATGCGGTCCGTCGAATCATTGCTCAAATGGACAACGGATCTTTGATAGGGCAGTGAAATGGTTTATATGGTGGGGACTTTATAATATAACGTTTTATTATAAAGTTCCACGGGTCATGGGGGGGAAGTGGTTATATAAATCGCAAATTTTTGTTTTACAATGATTTACAATGTGATTTACAATCGGAAAGGGGGGAAAAGGGTTAGACCCTATTATAAGGTAGGAAAGTGGGTTTTTGCCCATTTTAATGTGATTTAAAGGTTAGGAAGAACGATAGAGGGTAAAGGATGAAATAGGCAAACAAGGGGATAATGGAGTAGAAATCAAAGGGATTTTGGGAGGATTAGAGGATTAATGGAAGAATTTTAGAAAGAGGGAAAATGGTGGAAAGGAAACTCAGAAAAAGGGACAACAGAGTGAAATGGAACATTTTGTAGGAATACCAGGGGAAAATGAAACCCTTTTGGAGCACATTTTTTGTAATCATAGAGGCTTTATAATGAAAGTCAGCAGAGGGGACTTCATCACAGGGCAAAGGCAAAGGAGACCTCAAGGATGATGTGTTTTCAGAGGAAATGCATTCCTTGAAGACTCAAAAACTTTTTAGCCCCCTAATTTGCATGTCAAAAATTTATAGGCGGCTAACAGTGGCTCCACATGGGGATGGCTTCTTCTTGAAGGAGTCAAGAATTTAGAGGATAAATCTTTGGTGTAGGCCAGATGCCTGCTGCTTGGCACATCCCTTTCTTTCTTTAGATCAGCTGCCACAAATACTGAAGACATTATATCAGCAGAAACATTCCCAAACAATCTACCTACCCAGACTACAATCCTAGTATTTTTCTTTTAGGGTGCATTTGGACTAGCAGACCCTTTACATCATTTATTTCATAAACAGAAAATAAACCTATTCTATTTCCACCCTTATAATTCCATGAGACCAGATTAGACTGTTGGTCTCATATGCTCCTTCTACCTACACTACTATCTGCTAGGATTAGACTGTCTAGCAGATTTCTTCTCTACATTCTTAAGACAGAAATTGAAAATAGTCAAGCCAGGATTAGACTGTCTGACTTGCTGGACCTTGCAGAAATTAAAACAACTAACTACATGCTCACAGACAAAGCTTTATTTAGCTTTTCCTACCTACCCTACTCTAACTAGAATATTTACAAGTCTAGCTTACAAACATTATCTTCCAATGTAACCAGTCCATCAAATGATCCCATGACTGGTCTCTCTTGCTAAACTCCGTGAGCAGGCTGGATAGGCAGGGCAACGCCCACTCTTTTTGTTCCACAATAGCAGCTACAAAAAATTTTCTTGTTGTCTGCAACACGTTGCTCAAGAAGACCCTTGATCCTTCTTCAAATGTGTGCATGAAATGTGCATAAGGATCATGAAATGATACCTGGTTATGAATATCTGGCAGACAGGCTTCAACCAAGGTTTTTTCTTCTTCCACTAGATCAAGAATAAGAGACTCTTGAGAAAGAGAATCTCCCTCATCTTCTTCATTTTCTGAATTGAAGGACTCATCATATATGGCAGTGTTGTCCTCTTGGATCTCTGATATATTCTGCTCTGGTGTGCTGAGCTCTGTGAAGAGATCCATGTATTCTTGAGCAGGGGCTTGTTCCATTACCTCCTCTTTTTCAAGAGAAGGCTCGTTATTTTCATCTTGCTCAAGAATCTCTTCTTTGTTTTCCTCTTCATCATCTGAGATGAAAGGCTGCTGACCTCCAATCATGTGAAAACCATTACTGATGAGTTGTAATGGAGTGAAGCAAAGATCAAAAGATCCTTCACCCTATTCTACACTCTTAAAGCTTTCTTCATCAGTATCATAAATAGTCTGCATTGGCTCGTTACTCTCTGGAAGTAAATGGAACTGATTTTCCTCTCATAAATCTACTAATGATGACCCTGCAAGATCATCTTCTGTTTGGAGAACATAATCATTAGATAGATAAAAAATAGGAAAATCATGAATGTAAGTAATGCTACCAATCAGGCATACTGGATTATCAATAGATTTTTCTTCACTCTGATTTACATGTGAGCTTTCCAACTCTGCACAACAAAGCTCATTAGATGAATGGGCAAGGATGTCTGATCTGTAAAAAAATTTAGAGGCTAGCTATATATTGATGATCTGATCTGTTTCTTCTTCTGTCAAAGGGGAAGATGGTCTTGTGTTCCTTTGAATAGAAGTGCAGCATCTCTCTGTTTCCTTTAAAGACTGGATTTGAGGCAGGATGTCATCTGAAGCCTCAAATGCAAGGGATGATGGATCAGCATCTGATTTTTCAGGAATGTCATGAAGAATGTCTACAGTCTCTCGACGGCTTCCTTCCTCAGCTGATTCATCCATGTTCTTGTGATAACTAGGGTGCAAAAGAAATTCTTGAATGGATGTTACCAGATCTTCAGATTGCATATTAGCCAAATCCTCATCAATATCTAACAGGTACTGTATGATATTCTAATATTGATCACAAAAATCCCATGATAAGGATAGAGAGTTTCCTTTATAATTCTTGAAAAATACTTGGTGCATGTCCCTTAAAGAAAACAAACTCTGAGGTTCTAACCATTCATACCAGACCCTAGCTTTTCCTTCTAATGTTGCCATGAAAATTTTCATTAGGCAGTCTTCATGCCATTCAACTTTCAATTTCCACACATGTATATGAAACTTGATGAGATGTAGCAAGGGGTCCTCAGTGTTTTCACCCTGAAAGATAGGCAGGTTTTTTAACCAGTCCACTTTAGGCATTTTGTGTGGGAATCTAGGGATATGCTCCTTGCTCATTGGAGCATATCTTCTCTGTATGCATGGAAGCATGTTTGTAATTCAAAAATAGGGCAATGTATCTTCTCAACCAGTTCAGAGTCTTCTACGAGTGGAGTCATTAGGTCTTTGGATCTTAGGGAGTGTGGAGTGTGGAGTCGCCAGGTGGATGTATATCAATGTTTGAAGTAAGATTCTATCCACCATCAGCAATTGAATGCAAATCTAACAAGATATCTTGGGTCTTTTGAGTGCCTAAGAATGTTTAAGGTGAAATTCACTCAAGTGTCCCTAGCGGAGTCGCCATTATTTTGGGGTTCCCATGTTTTGGCCAAATTGGAAAGACCAAAAGATGAGACAACATCATAACCACTTTGGGGCCCCATGATCTAGCCCTCCTGGACCCGGAGAGGGATCTCTCCAACAAAGAAAATAATGGTATATATTTGAAGCTAAAAATGAGATGTTAGGCTAGGTATGAAGCACAAAGGGGGGTTTTAAATGATTTGGTTGGTTGGTTGCTGGGTTGGTCATGAGATCATGGACTGAGAAAGTAATGGGAGAAAAGGAACAAAACAACATCATGTTTCAGAAAAGAGGATAGGTCAAGAAAGTGACATCCATTGGGCTATGTAGTCATGAAAGGAGAATTACTTGCAACAACTAGCCAAAGCTTTCAGAGGGAAAGTCATCTAATACTAAAGGATCTTTAGATCAGATGGTGGGATGGAACATCAAGGACTGAAAGTGAAAGAAGGAAAGCAACCTAATTTCTGTCTATAGATCAGGTTAGAGGTCATTTAACTCCAGGCCTGCTTGTACATACTCATAGGCAACTCTCAAAGGAGGGACAAAGGGATAGCTTATAGATCGGACCAGAGGTCATTTAACTCCAGGTCAGCTTTAGCATGCTCCAAGGGAAAACAGAGGTAAGTTTAACAGAGAGATCTTATAAAGGCCATTTGGTCACACAAAGATCCTAGTGGACATGGCTAACTCTAATCCCCAGTGTTCCCAAATCTTCCAGCTTAAACCCAACAAGAACACCTAAAGACAGATTCATTTAATTCATACATCAACTAGCAGCATAAGGAACTACTACACTAGTTAAATTAACTAAAAACAACCCTTAGATAACACATTTAGCAGAAAACATAGAAGGCGAGGAGAGTTGAAGCATAGGGTACCTAACAAGGGTAAATCCTATACCATATTTCTGATGCAAGCCAGCAAAAAATGAACATTATGAAAATGTAATAAACAGAGCTAGAAAAACATCACCAATAGTAATAGACCAGGATCCTGTGAAATGTGCTTTGATTAATCGTTGCAAAACCAGTCACATACACTACGCTCAATGGCTGTTACAGTCCCAACTTATCGTCCTAGCCTACTACAATACAAACTACTCTGCTACTTTCTCCTAGAATTGTTCTAACAATCAAAATTGAATCCCTCTAACTACAACGGCAGCAGCCGAACAACAGCCTTTACAATTTGCTCTTGGGAGTTCTTATAGGAGAAGAGAATCAACATGAGTAGATGAAATTTTAATTGCAGCATTAAATTCTGGAGCAACAGGAGGGTCGAGGCTCCATTCAGTTTTAATTCTGAGCATTAATATTTGGTACTCGTTGCAGTGTTCTGGTGAATTGCACAAAAAGGCAAAATAATGATGCTAGGGTCTTCCATACCGTGTAAAAAATGCTTCTGATGGTGTAGGACTGCTGATAGGGCAGAAATCTTCATTTGGACACAATATAGACTAAAACAATAATGCGTATCGTGTCCTTTCATGGAAGAACATTTTGCTGATACGGAAACCCTGATAGTATTATATTTCTGTACATTGGGCTGTCTGAACGATCTACTGGGTCTTTGATTTTGGTACCTTTTCTTTGAATAATTGGCTTAAGGCTCAAAATCTGCAATTACAGGCCTTAAACGCACTATTTTTCCACTGATACTCTTTGTCACTTTCTAGATTTCCTCTGACTGCGAAATCTGTGCTTTAATGGCACCGGATAGGGTTTGCAGAGTTTAAACTCTATCCTTTGATGAAATCTACGATGAAGACACCTTTCCAGACGTTTTTCCATAAAACCAGGCTCTAAATCCAACGCCTTTTGTGCATTGTGCCTTAATAATAGTGCGTAATGGACCATGGCGGGTTTTACCACCTGATAAACCTGCAAAACACGAAAATGGTTACGAAAAACATTTATGGGAAGGGTGGTATGGATGAACGTGACAGTGGCAGCGTGATGCAGACGAGGATGATGACCGCAGGGGCAACAATGGAGGAAACATGACACAGTGGAGAATGCATGGGAAAATTTTGAGGCGGACGTTTTAACGTAAAAATAATGAACTTTGACCTTGAGACAAATATATATAACGAGGGCGGGCGAATGTACGGTATAGACACATGGAAAATGACGTGGTAGGACCGGTCAATGGCGGGCCATGCAAATGAATTTGGATTGTCCGATCTCAAAGGAAATCGATGGTGGAAAACACGTCAGAGGGCGATGGACCATGGGCCAGGGGTACGGTGACCATGGATGAAACCTCGCATAGTTTCGTTGAGCGATGACCGTTGGATGGGCTGCCCCAGATCGGACGGCTCACAGCGATATTGCTACGCATCCGCAGACGAAAAATAACATGTGATGAGGTAGCGGTTTTGAAATAGTGTGCCTGACACGCGTCGATCCATGAGTGGAATCACTGCGCAATGGGAAAATACTGCCTACCTCTGAAAGGCGGTGTGATAGAGACTAGGTGGTTTATGAACAGAGTTCGCGGCAGGGACCACGGGGGCAGGTAAAATGCGGTCCGTCGAATCATTGCTCAAATGGACAACAGATCTTTGATAGGGCAGTGAAATGGTTTATATGGTGGGGACTTTATAATATAACGTTTTATTATAAAGTTCCACGGGTCATGGGGGGGAAGTGGTTATATAAATCGCAAATTTTTGTTTTACAATGATTTACAATGTGATTTACAATCGGAAAGGGGGGAAAAGGGTTAGACCCTATTATAAGGTAGGAAAGTGGGTTTTTGCCCATTTTAATGTGATTTAAAGGTTAGGAAGGGGAACAATAGAGGGGTAAAGGATGAATTAGCCCAAACAAGGGATATGGGTAGAAATCAAAGGGGATTTTGGGAGGATTAGAGGATTAATGAAGGAATTTTAGAAAGGGGAAAAGAGGGTGGAAAGGAAACTCAGAAAAAGGGACAACAGAGTGAAATGGAACATTTTGTAGGAATACCAGGGGAAAATGAAACCCTTTTGGAGCACATTTTTTGTAATCATAGAGGCTTTATAATGAAAGTCAGCAGAGGGGACTTCATCACAGGGCAAAGGCAAAGGAGACCTCAAGGATGATGTTTTTTCAGAGGAAATGCATTCCTTGAAGACTCAAAAACTTTTTAGCCCCCTAATTTGCATGTCAAAAATTTATAGGCGGCTAACAGTGGCTCCACATGGGGATGGCTTCTTCTTGAAGGAGTCAAGAATTTAGAGGATAAATCTTTGGTGTAGGCCAGATGCCTGCTGCTTGGCACATCCCTTTCTTTCTTTAGATCAGCTGCCACAAATCCTAAAGACATTATATCATCAGAAACATTCCCAAACAATCTACCTACCCAGACTACAATCCTAGCATTTTTATTTTAGGGTGCATTTGGACTAGCAGACCCTTTACATCATTTATTTCATAAACAGAAAATAAACCTATTCTATTTCTACCCTTATAATTCCATGAGACCAGATTAGACTGTTGGACTCATATGCTCCTTATACCTACACTACTATCTGCTAGGATTAGACTGTCTAGCAGATTTATTCTCTACATTCTTAAGACAAAAATTGAAAACAGTCAAGCCAGGATTAGACTGTCTGACTTGCTGGACCTTGCAGAAATTAAAACAACTAACTACATGCTCACAGACTGAGCTTGATTGAGCTTTTCCTACCTACCCTACTCTAACTAGAATATTTACAAGTATAGCTTACAAACATTGTATTCCAATGTAACCAGTCCATCAAATGATCCCATGACTGGTCTCTCTTGCTAAACTCCTTGAGTAGGTTGGATAGGCATGGCAGCTCCCACTTTTTTTGTTCCACAACAGCAGCTACAAAAAATTTTCTTGCTGTCTGCAACACGCTGCTCAACAAGACCCTTGATCCTTCTTCAAATATTTGCAGGAAATGTGCATAAGGATCATGAAATGATACCTGGTTATGAATATCTAGCAGGCAGGCTTCAACCACGGTTTTTTCTTCCTCCACTGGATCAAGAATAAGACTCTCTTGAGAAAGAGAATATCCCTCATCTTCTTCATTTTATGAATTGGAGGACTCATCATATATGGCAGTGCTGTCCTCTTGGAGCTCTGATATATTCTGCTCTGGTGTGCTGAGCTTTATGAAGAGATCCATGTATTCTTGAGCAAGGGCTTGTTCCATTGCCTCCTCTTTTTCAAGAGAGGGCTCGTTATTTTCATCCTGCTCAAGAATCTCTTCTTTGTTTTCCTCTTCATCATCTAAGATGAAAGGTTTCTGACCTCCAATCATGTGAAAACCATTACTGATGAGTTGTAATGGAGTGAAGCAAAGATCCAAAGATCCTTCACCCTCTTCTGCACTCTTAAAGCTTTCTTCATCAGTATCATAAATATCCTGCATTGGCTCATTACTCTCTGGAAGTAAATGGAACTGATTTTCCTCCCATAAATCTACTAATGATGACCTTGCAAGATCATCTTCTGTTTGGAGAACATCATCATCAGATAGATCAAAAATAGGAAAATCATGAATGTAAGTAATGCTACCAATCAGGCATACTGGATTATCAGTAGATTTTTCTTCACTCTGATTTACATGTGAGCTTTCCAACTCTGCACAACAAAGCTCATCAAATGAATGGGCAAGGATGTCTGATATGTAAAAAATTTTAGAGGCTGGCTGTCTATTGATGTTCTGATCTATTTCTTCTTCTGTCAAAAGGGAAGATGGTATTGTGTTCCTTTGAACAGAAGTGCAGCAGGTCTCTGTTTCCTTTGAAGACTGGATTTGAGGCAGGATGTCATCTGAAGCCTCAACTGCAAGGGATGATGGATCAGAATCTGAGTTTTTAGGAATGTCATGAAGAATGTCTACAGTCTCTCGACTGCTTCCTTCCTCAGATGATTCATCCATGATCTTGTGATAACTAGGGTGCAAAAGAAATTCTTGAATGGCTCTTACCAGATCTTTAGATAGCATATTATCAAAATCCTCATCAATATCTAACAGGTACTGTATGATATTCTGAGATTGGTCACAAAAATCCCATGATAAGGATGGAGAGTTTCCTTTATAATTCTTGAAAAATACTTGGTGCATGTCCCTTAAATAAAACAAACACCGAGGTTCTAACCATTCATACCAGACCCTAGCTTTTCCTTCTAATGTTGCCATGAAAATTTTCATTAGGCAGTCTTCATGCCATTCAACTTTCAATTTCCACACATGTATATGAAACTTGATGAGATGTAGCAAGGGGTCCTCAGTGTTTTCACCCTGAAAGATAGGCAGGTTTTTTAACCAGTCCACTTCAGGCATTTTGTGTTGGAATCCAGGGATATGCTCCCTGCTCATTGGGGCATATCTTCTCTGTATGCATGGAAGCATGTTTGTAAATCAGAAAGAGGTCACTGTATCTTCTCAACCAGTTCAGAGTCTTCTACCAGTGGAGTCATTAGGTCTTTGGATCTTAGGGAGTGTGGAGTGTGGAGTCGCCAGGTGGATGTATATGAATGTTTGAAGCAGGATGCTGTCCACTATCAGTAATTGAATGCCAATCTAACCAGATATCTTGGGTCTCTTGAGTGCCTAAGAATGTTTAAGATGAAATGCACTCAAGTGTCCCCAGCGGAGTCGCCATTATGTTGGGGTTCCCATGTTTTTTCCAGATTGGCAAGACCAAAATATGAGACAACATCATAACCACCTTGGGGCCCTAGGATCTAGCCCTCCTGGACCCAGAGAGGGATCTCTCCAGCAAAGCAAAGAATGGTATATCTTTGAAGCTCAAAATGAGATGTTAGGCCAGGTATGAAGCACAAAGGGGGGTTTTAAATGATTTGGTTGGTTGGTTGTTGGGTTGGTCATGAGATCATGGACTAAGAAAGTAATGGGAGAAAAGGAACAAAATAGCAGGATGTTTCAACAAAGAGGATAGGTCAAGAAAGTGCCATACATTGGGCTATGGAGTCATGAAAGGAGAATTACTTGCAACAACTATCCAAAGCTTTTAGAGGGCAAGTCATCTAATACTAAAGGATGTTTAGATCAGATGGTGGGACGAAACATCAAGGACTGAAAGTGAAAGAAGGAAAGAAACCTAATTTCTGTCTATAGATCAGGTCAGAGGTCATTTAACTCCAGGCCTACTTGGACATACTCATAGGCAACTCTCAAAGGAGGGACAAAGGGGCAGCTTATAGATCGGACCAGAGGCCATTTAACTCCAGGTCAGCTTTAGCATGCTCCAAGGGAAAACAGAGGTAAGTTTAACAGAGAGATCTTATAAAGGCCAGCTAGTCGCACAAAGATCCTAGTGGATAGGGCTAACTCTAATCCCCAGTGTTCCAAAATCTTCCAGCTTAAACCCAACAAGAACACCTAAAGATAGATTCATTTAATTCATACATCAGCTAGCAGCATAAGGAACTACTACACTAGTTAAATTAACTGAAAACAACCCTTAGATAACACATTTAGCAGAAAACATAGAAGGCGAGGAGATCAGAAGCATAGGGTACCTAACAAGGGTAATCCTATACCATATTTCTGATGCAAGCCAGCAGAAAATGAACATTATGAAAATGTAATAAACAGAGCTAGAAAAATATCACCAATAGTAATAGACCGGGATCCTATGAAATGTGCTTTGATTAATCGATGCAAAACCAGTCACATACACTACGCTCAATGGCTGTTACAGTCCCAACTTATCCTCCCAGCCTACTACAATAAAAACTACTCTGCTACTTTCTCCCAGAACTATTCTAACAATCAAAACTGAATCCCTCTAACTATAGCGGCAGCAACCGAACAACAACCTTTACAATTTGCTCTTGGGAGATCTTATAGGAGAAGAGAATCAACATGAGTAGATGACATTTTAATTGCAACACTAAATTCTAGAGCAGCAAGATGGCCGAGGCTCCATTCGGTTTTAATTCTGAGCATTTATCTTTGGTACTTGTTGCAGTTGTCTGGTAAATTGCACAAAAAGGCAGAATAATGATGCTAGGGTCTGCCATACCATGTAACAAATGCTTCTGATGGTGTAGGACTGCTGATAGGGCGGAAATATTCATTTGGACACAATGTAGACTGAAACAATAATGCGTACCGTGTCCTTTCATGGAAGAACGCTCTGCTGATACGGAAACCCTGATAGTATTATATTTCTGTGCATTGGACCGTATGAACGATCTACTGGGTCTTTGATTTTGGTACCTTGTCTTTGAATAATTGGCTTAAGGCTCAAAATCTACAATTACAAGCCTTAAACTCACTATTGTTTCACTGATACTATTTGCCACTTTCTAGAATTCCTCTGACTGTGAAATCTGTGCTTTTATGGTGCCGGATAGGGTTTGTAGAGTTTAAACTCTGTCCTTTGATGAAATCTATGATGCAGACACCTTTCCAGACGTTTTTATGTAACACCAGGCTCTAAATCCAGCTCCTTCTCTGCACTGTGCCTTAATAATAGTGCGTAATGGACCATAGCGGGTTTTACCACCTGATAAACCTGCAAAACACAAAAATGGTTACGAAAAACATTTATGGGAAGGGTGGTATGGATGAACGTGACAGTGGCAGCGTGGCGCAGACGAGGATGATGACCGCAAGGGAAACAATGGAGGAAACATGATACAGTGGAGAATGCATGGGAAAACGTCGAGGCGGACGTTTTAACGTAAAAATAATGAACTTTGACCTTAGGACAAATATATATAATGGGGGCGGGTGAATGTACGGTGGAGACACGTGGAAAATGACGTGGCGGGACCAGTCAACGGCAGGCCATGCAAATGAATATGGATCATCCGATCTCAAAGGAGATCGATGGTGGAAAACACATCGGAGGGTGATAGACCGTGGGCCAGGGGTACGGTGACCATGGATTAAACCTCGCGCAGCTTCGTTGAGTGATGACCGTTGGATTGGCTGCCCCAGATTGAACAGCTCACAGCGATATCGCTACACAACCGCGGACGAATGATAACGTCCGATGAGGTAGCGGTTTTGAAATAGTGCGCCTGACATGCGTCGATCGATGAGTGGAATTTCTGCGCAATGGGAAAATACTGCCTACCTCCGAAAGGCGGTGCGATAGAAACTGGGTGGTTTATGAACAGTGTTCGCGGCGGGGACCACAGGGGCAGCTAAAATGCTGTCCGTCGGATCATCGCTCAAATGGACGGCGAATCTTTGATTGGGCGGTGAAATGGTTTATATGGTGGGGACTTTATAATATAACGTTTTATTATAAATTTCCATGGGTCATGGGGGGGAAGTGGTTATATAAATCACACATTTTTGTTTTACAATGATTTACAATGCGATTTACAATCGGAAAGGGGGAAAAAGGGTTAGACCCTATTAGAAGGTAGGAAAGTGGGTTTTTGCCCATTTTAATGTGATTTAAAGGTTAGGAAGGGGAACGATAGAGGGGTAAAGGGTGAATTAGCCCAAATGAGGGATATGGGTAGAAATCAAAGGGGATTTTGGGAGGATTAGAGGATTAATGAAGGAAGTTTAGAAAGGGGAAAGAGGGTGGAAAGGAAACTCAGAAAAAGGAACAACAGAGTGAAATGGGACATCTTGCAGGAATACCAAGGGAAAATGAGACCCTTTTGGAGCACAGTTTTTGTAATCAGAGAGGCTTTATAATGGAAGTCAGTAGAGGGGACTTCATCGCAGGGCAAAGGCACAGAAGACTTCAAGGATGATGTGTTTTCAGAGGAAATGCATTCCTTGAAGACTCAAAAACTTTTTCGCCCCCTAATTTGTCTGTCAAAAATTTACAGGGGGCTAACAATGGCTCCACATGGGGATGGCTTCTTCTTGAAGGAGTCAAGAATTCAGAGGATAAATATTTGGTGTAGGCCAGATGCCTGCTTCTTGGCACATCCCTTTCTTTCTTTAGATCAGCTGCCACAAATCCTAAAGACATTATATCAGCAGAAACATTCCCAAACAATCTACCTACCCAGACTACAATCCTAGCATTTTTCTTTTAGGGTGCATTTGGACTAGCAGACCCTTTACATCATTTATTTCATAAACAGAAAATAAACCTATTCTATTTCCACCCTTATAATTCCATGAGACCAAATTAGATTGTTGGTCTCATATGCTCCTTCTACCTACACTACTATCTGCTAGGATTAGACTGTCTAGCAGATTTCTTCTCTACATTATTAAGACAGAAATTGAAAACAGTCAAGCCAGGATTAGACTGTCTGACTTGCTGGACCTTGCAGAAATTAAAACAACTAACTACATGTTCACAGACTGAGCTTTATTGAGCTTTTCCTACCTATCCTACTCTAACTAGAATATTTACAAGTCTAGCTTACAAACATTGTCTTCCAATGTAACCATCCCATCAAATGATCCCATGACTGGTCTCTCTTGCTAAACTCCTTGAGCAGGCTAGATAGGCATGGCTGATCCCACTTTTTTTGTTCCACAACAGCAGCTAAAAAAAATTTCTTGCTATCTGCAACACGCTGCTCAACAAGACCCTTGATCCTTCTTCAAATATTTGTAGGAAATGTGCATAAGGATCATGAAATGATACCTGGTTATGAATATCTGGCAGGCAGGATTCAACCACCGTTTTTTCTTCCTCCACTGGATCAAGAATAAGACTCTCTTGAGAAAGAGAATCTCCCTCATCTTCTTCATTTTATGAATTGGAGGACTCATCATATATGGCAGTGCTGTCCTCTTGGAGCTCTGATATATTCTGCTCTGGTGTGCTGAGCTCTGTGAAGAGATCCATGTATTCTTGAGCAGGGGCTTGTTCCATTACCTCCTCTTTTTCAAGAGAAGGCTCGTTATTTTCATCCTGCTCAAGAATCTCTTCTTTTTTTTCCTCTTCATCATCTGAGATGAAAGGCTGCTGACCTCCAATCATGTGAAAACCATTACTGATGAGTTGTAATGGAGTGAAGCAAATATCCAAAGATCCTTCACCCTCTTCTGCACTCTTAAAGCTTTCTTCATCAGTATCATAAATAGCCTGCATTGGCTCATTACTCTCTGGAAGTAAATGGAACTGGTTTTCCTCCCATAAATCTACTAATGATGACCCTGCAAGATCATCTTCTGTTTGGAGAACATCATCATCAGATAGATAAAAAATAGGAAAATCATGAATGTAAGTAATGCTACCAATCAGGCATACTAGATTATCAGAAGATTTTTCTTCACTCTGATTTACATGTGAGCTTTCCAACTCTGCACAACAAAGATCATCAGATGAATGGGAAAGGATGTCTGATCTGTAAAAAAAATTAGAGGCTGGCTGTCTATTGATGATCTGATCTATTTCTTCTTCTATCAAAGGGGAAGATGGTCTTGTGTTCCTTTGAACAGAAGTGTAGCAGCTCTCTGTTTCCTTTGAAGATTGGATTTGAGGCAGGATGTCATCTGAAGCCTCAACTGCAAGGGATGATGGATCAGCATCTAAGTTTTCAGGAATGTCATGAAGAATGTCTACAGTCTCTCGACTGCTTCCTTCCTTAGCTGATTCATCCATGTTCTTGTGATAACTAGGGTGCAAAAGAAATTCTTGAATGGTTGTTACCAGATCTTCAGATTTCATATTAACCAAATCCTCATCAATATCTAATAGGTACTGTATGATATTCTGAGATTGATCACAACAATCCCGTGATAAGGATGGAGAGTTTCCTTTATAATTCTTGAAAAATACTTGGTGCATGTCCCTTAAAGAAAACAAACTCCGAGGTTCTAACCATTCATACTAGACCCTAGCTTTTCCTTCTAATGTTGCCATGAACATTTTAATTAGGCAGTCTTCATGCCATTCAACTTTCAATTTCCACACATGTATATGAAACTTGATGAGATGTAGCAAGGGGTCCTCAGTGTTTTCACCCTGAAAGATAGGAAAGTTTTTTAACCAGTCCACTTTAGGCATTTTGTGTGGGAATCCAGGAATATGCTCCCTGCTCGTTGGGGCATATCTTCTTTGTATGCGTGGAAGCATGTTTGTAAATCAGAAAGAGGTCACTGTATCTTCTCAACCAGTTCAGAGTCTTCTACCAGTGGAGTCATTAGGTCTTTGGATCTTAGGCAGTGTGGAGTGTGGAGTCGCCAGGTGGATGTATATGAATGTTTGAAGCAGGACTCTTTCCACTATCAGTAATTGAATGCCAATCTAACCATATATCTTGGGTATTTTGAGTGCCTAATAATGTTTAAGGTGAAATTCACTCAAGTGTCCCCAGCGGAGTCGCCATTATGTTGGGGTTCCCATGTTTTGGCCAGATTGGCAAGACCAAAAGATGAGACAACATCATAACCACTTTGGGGCCCTAGGATCTAGCCCTCCTGGACCCGGAGAGGGATCTCTCCAGCAGAGCAAAGAATGGTATATCTTTGAAGCTCAAAATGAGATGTTAGGTCAGGTATGAAGCACAAAGGTGGGTTTTAAATGATTTGGTTGGTTGGTTGCTGGGTTGGTCATGAGATCATGGACTGAGAAAGTAATGGGAGAAAAGGAACAAAATAGCAGGATGTTTCAGCAAAGATGATAGGTCAAGAAAGTGCCATCCATTGGGCTATGGAGTCATGAAAGGAGAATTACTTGCAATAACTAGCCAAAGCTTTCAGAGGGCAAGTCATCTAATACTAAAGGATCTTTAGATCAGATGGTGGGATGGAACATCAAGGACTGAAAGTGAAAGAAGGAAAGCAACCTAATTTCTGTCTATAGATCAAGTTAGAGGTCATTTAACTCCAAGCCTGCTTGGACATACTCATAGGCAACTCTCAAAGGAGGGACAAAGGGGCAACTTATAGATCGGACCAGAGGTCATTTAGCTCCAGGTCATATTTAGCATGCTCCAAGGGAAAAAAGAGGTAAGTTTAACAGAGAGATCTTATAAAGGCCAGCTGGTCGCACAAATATCCTAGTAGATAGGGCTAACTCTAATCCCCAGTGTTCCCAAATCTTCCAGCTTAAACCCAACAAGAACACCTAAAGACAGATTCATTTAATTCATACATCAACTAGCAACATAAGGAACTACTACACTGGTTAAATTAACTAAAAGCAACCCTTAGATAACACATTTAGCAAAAAACATAGAAGGCGAGGAGAGAAGAAGCATAGGGTACCTAACAAGGGTAAATCCTATACCATATTTCTGATGCAAGCCAGCAGAAAATGAACATTATGAAAATGTAATAAACAGAGCTAGAAAAACATCACCAATAGTAATAGACCAGGATCCTGTGAAATGTGCTTTGATTAATCGATGCAAAACCAGTCACATACACTGCGCTCAATGGCTGTTACAGTCCCAACTTATCCTCACAGCCTACTACAATACAAACTACTCTGCTACTTTCTCCCAGAACTGTTTTAACAATCAAAACTGAATCCCTCTAACTACAATGGCAGCAGCCGAACAACAACCTTTACAATTTGCTCTTGGGAGTTCTTATAGGAGAAGAGAATCAACATGAGTAGATGACATTTTAATTACAGCTCTAAATTCTGGAGCAGCAGGAGAGCCGAGGCTCCATTCGGTTTTAATTCTGCGCATTTATCTTTGGTACTCGTTGCAGTGTTCTGGTGAATTGCACAAAAATGCAGAATAATGATGCTAGGGTCTGCCATACCGTGTAACAAATGCTTCTGATGGTGTAGGACTGCTGATAGGGTGAAAATCCTCATTTGGACACAATGTAGACTGAAACAATAATGTGTACCGTGTCCTTTCATGGAAGAACATTTTTCCGATACGGAAACCCTGATAGTATTATATTTCTGTGCATTGGATCGTCTGAACTATCTACTACATCTTTGATTCTGGTACCTTGTCTTTGAATAATTGGCTTAAGGCTCAAAATCTGCAATTACAGGCCTTAAACGCACTATTTTTCCACTAATACTCTTTTTCGCTTTCTAGATTTCCTCTAACTGCGAAATATGTGCTTTAATGGTGCCAGATAGGGTTTGCAGAGTTTAAAATCTGTCCTTTGATAAAATCTATGATGAAGACACCTTTCCGGACGTTTTTATGTAAAACCAGGCTCTAAATCCAACTCCATCTAAATCTAGAGCCTCCAAGGAGACTTTAGCTTTACCACAATTCATTCAGCTAGAAGAAGAGAGATCCTCACCACCACTTAAGGAAGCATGTACCAGTGTTGTCACAACCTTGGAGTAGCAGCCTTCATGTTCGGTAGTGGAGGAAGAAAACATAGTTGAAAAGAAGATCTTGCTTCTACATCTTGTTGGGGTTCCCATGTTTTGGCCAGATTGGCAATACCAAAAGATGAGACAACATCATAACCACTTTGGGGCCCTAGGATCTAGCCCTCCTGGACCCAGAGAGGGATCTCTCCAACAAAGCAAAGAATGGTATATCTTTGAAGCTCAAAATGAGATGTTAGGCTAGGTATGAAGCACAAAGGGGGGTTTTAAATGATTTGGTTGGTTGGTTGCTGGGTTGGTCATGAGATCATGGACTGAGAAAGTAATGGGAGAAAAGGAACAAAACAACAGGATGTTTTAGCAAAGAGGATAGGTCAAGAAAGTGCCATCCATTGGGCTATGGAGTCATGAAAGGAGAATTACTTGCAACAACTAGCCAAAGCTTTCAGAGGGCAAGTCATCTAATAATAAAGGATCTTTAGATCAAATGGTGGGATGGAACATCAAGGACTGAAAGTGAAAGAAGGAAAGAAACCTAATTTCTGTCAATAGATCAGGTCAGAGGTCATTTAACTCCAGGCTTGCTTGGACATACTCATAGGAAAATCTAAAAGGAGGGACAAAGGAGCAGCTTATAGATCGAACCAGAGGTCATTTAACTCCAGGTCAGCTTTAGCATGCTCCAAAGGAAAACATAGGTAAGTTTAACAGAGAGATCTTATAAAGGCCAGTTGGTCGCACAAAGATCCTAGTGGACAGGGCTAACTCTAATCCCCAGTGTTCCGAAATCTTCCAGCTTAAACCCAACAAGAACACCTAAAGACAGATTCATTTAATTCATACATCAGCTAGCAGCATAAGGAACTACTACACTAGTTAAATTAACTGAAAACAACCCTTAGATAACACATTTAGCAGAAAACATAGAAGGCGAGGAGAACAGAAGCATAGGGTACCTAACAAGGGTAAATCCTATACCATATTTCTGATGCAAGCCAGCAGAAAATGAACATTATGAAAATGAAATAAACAGAGCTAGAAAAACATCACCAATAGTAATAGACCAGGATCCTGTGAAATGTGCTTTGATTAATCTATGCAAAACTAGTCACATACACTACGCTCAATGGCTGTTATAGTCCCAACTTATTCTCCCAGCCTACTACAATACAAACTACTCTGCTACTTTCTCCCAGAATTGTTCTAACAATCAAAACTGAATCCCTCTAACTACAACGGCAACAGCTGAACAACAACCTTTACAATTTGCTCTTGGGAGTTCCTATAGGAGAAGAGAATCAATATGAGTAGATGACATTTTAATTGCAGCATTAAATTCTAGAGCAGCAGGAGGGCCGAGGCTCCATTCGGTTTTAATTCTGAGCATTTATCTTTGGTACTCATTGCAGTGTTCTAGTGAATTGCACAAAAAGGCAGAATAATGATGCTAGGGTCTGCCATACCGTGTAACAAGTGCTTCTGATGGTGTAGGACTACTGATAGGGCGGAAATCTTCATTTGGACACAATGTAGACTATAATGCGTACCGTGTCCTTTCATGGAAGAACATTCTGCTGATACGGAAACCCTGATAGTATTATATTTCTGTGCATTGGGCCGTCTGAGCGATCTACTAGGTCTTTGATTATGGTACCTTGTCTTTGAATAATTGGCTTAAGGCTCAAAATCTGCAATTACAGGCCTTAAATGCAGTATTTTTCCACTGATACTCTTTGCCGCTTTCTATATTTCCTCTGACTGCGAAATATGTGCTTTAATGGCGCCAGATAGGGTTTTCAGAGTTTAAACTCTGTCCTTTGATGAAATATATGATGCAGACACCTTTCTAGACATTTTTCTGTAAAACCAGGCTCTAAATCCAGCTCCTTCTATGCATTGTGCCTTAATAATAGTGCGTAATGGACCATGGCAGGTTTTACCACCTGATAAACCTACAAAACACGAAAATGGTTACGAAAAAAATTTATGGGAAGGGTGGTATGGATGAACGTGATAATGGCAGCGTGGCACGGATGAGGATGATGACCGCAGGGGCAACAATGGAGGAAACATGACACAGTGGAGAATGCATGGGAAAATGTCGAGGCGGACGTTTTAACGTAAAAATAATGAACTTTGACCTTAGGACGAATATATATAACGGGGGCGGGAGAATGTATGGTGGAGACACGTGGAAAATGGCGTGGCGAGACCGGTCAACGGCGGGCCATGCAAATGAATCTAGACCGTTTGATCTCATAGGATATCGACGGTGGAAAACACGTCAGAGGGTGATGGACCATGGGCCATGGGTACGGTGACCATGGATTAAACCTCGCGCAACTTCGTTGAGTGATGACCGTTGGATGGGCTGCCCCAGATCGGACGGCTCACAGCGATATCACTATGCATCCGCGGACGAACGATAATGTGCAATGAGGTAGCAGTTTTGAAATAGTGCGCCTGACACGCATGGATCGATGAGTGGAATCGCTGCGCAATGGGAAAATATCGCTTACCTCCGAAAGGTGGTGCGATAGAAACTGGGTGGTTTATGAACAGTGTTCGCGGTGGGGACCACAGGGGCAGGTAAAATGCGGTCCGTCGGATCATCGCTCAAATGGACGGCGGATCTTTGATAGGGTGGTGAAATGGTTTATATGGTGGGGAATTTATAATATAACGTTTTATTATAAAGTTCCACAGGTCATGGGGGGGAGTGGTTATATAAATCGCACATTTTTGTTTTGCAATGATTTACAATGTGATTTACAATCGGAAAGGGGGGAAAAGGGTTAGACCCTATTATAAGGTAGGAAAGTGGGTTTTTTCCCATTTTAATGTGATTTAAAGGTTAGGAAGGGGAACGATAGAGGGGTAAAGGGTGAATTAGCCCAAACAAGGGATATGGGTAGAAATCAAAGGGGATTTTGGGAGGATTAGAGGATTAATGAAGGAAGTTTAGAAAGGGGAAAAGAGGGTGGAAAGGAAACTCAGAAAAAGGGACAATAGAGTGAAATGGGACATTTTGCAGGAATACCAGGGGAAAATGAGACCCTTTTGGAGCACAGTTTTTGTAATCAGAGAGGCTTTATAATGGAAGTCAGTAGAGGGGACTTCATCACAGGGCAAAGGCACAGGAGACTTCAAGGATGATGTGTTTTCAGAGGAAATGCATTCCTTGAAGACTCAAAAACTTTTTAGCCCCCTACTTTGCCTGTAAAAAATTTACAGGGGGCTAACACATCTCACCAAGTTATGCCTGAAATTCCATCTCTTGTCATTTCAACAAATCATATGAAGGATCTACATCTTTGCATGCTGTTGATTTAGAGAAACATAGTTGCATTGCACTGTACAAAGGTAGTGATGAATAAAATAGGACCCATGCCTTATGGGGTCATTCACATGGCACCCTCATTCATGAAGCAATGGAGGAGGGAATGGTAGATGGTAGACATATTGAAGTGAGAAACCCTTTCTCAATGAGCACTCCCTAGCTCAAAGAGAAACTTCTACCTGCAGAAGACCCAGAGCCTTATTGGTTTTGGAAGGCCATACATGAGGATGAAATCTCATGGAGATATTTCATTGGAGGTACACTTCAACACATCATGAAGTGAAAATTTCTTCAATAGTCCGAGGAGGCTCTTTCCTTCTCACACTTAGATCTTCATGGATTCAAGGAGGGACAGATAGATGATGAAGGACATATTTGGATGGATAACATATCTCATGTGTGTGTTTGACACTTCTTGGGCCATACACATCATGATGGGAGGTTTTTTCCTACCACCTAGTTGGGTCCTTATGGGATCAAATTGATCCTTGAGGAGATTGCATTTCAACATCTCATGAAATGCAAGAGCAGAAATCTGAATTGGGAGAATGATAGTCTTCCTTGGGAGAGTGATAAGGAAGAACAAGATGGAAGGCACCCACATATGGATGGATGGGTGTGGATGATAAGCAAGGAGCTGGAAATCTACTTGCAAATCTATGATACTAGGCAGCAGGAGGCTTGGCTATGTTGGTTACTCTTTAAAGAGTTTGGTCATCATCCTCTTTCCAAGGGTATGTGGCAAGATACTTGCATCATGGGGCAGCAAGGAGTATGGACACATTTTGTTGACATAACATTCTTCATGTCAATCACCATGTTTTCACTACATGATTTGGATAATGGAAGTATGAGGAGGCAGCAAAAGATTTTGTTGCTTGGGATGTACTTGGGAGAGCAAGGGAAGATTTGCTCTCACAGTTTTCATGATTTTGCAGGAGTAGAAGATGGCACTATCAAAGTGCAAAGGAGCTACTCCTTGGCCTTAGATGTTCAAGAGGTACTTTCCCCATGGGAGAGACTTATTATGTGTAGCAGAATTATGGGAGATCCTTTGACATTCTGCATGTCAAAGATTGGAGCCATGAGTTGGAGGGAGCCTATTTGCATAGGCCAACATCGTTGCCACTTTGGAGCCGGGGTTTATTGATGGAGTATCCCTGGGATCACTTTACACTTGATGCACTTTATGGGCAAAAAGGAGTTAAGGAAGATGAGGTAGTAGATGGCAACATCTATTACTATGATGTACTCTTCTTGTCTTGGGTTTCCAAGCATGAGGGAGAGGATTTGCAGGCAGCACTTGGTTCATTTCTTTTCATGGAAGTGTGCCAAACTACTATGGAGGATATATTCATGGATCCATATGTCTTCTTACTTCCAACATATGGTGAGAGCTTTTTTTGTACAACACAATATTTTCATGCTCTTACCATCTCTTGGCAGTGCATTGCTCCAAAAGAAAGCAAGCTCCTGATTTTTCTCCATGACCAATGTTGGACCAACCCATGTGATGGAGATAGCCATCTCTTGTATGAACTTGGGCAAGTATGTTGTGCTTACATGTATGGTCAGCTATTTGAACCTAACCTGTTACTATTAATTAGTAGACTTGATGACATACATAACCATCCATATTTTAAAAGAATACTTGCCATACTATTTTTTGAAGCAGTAGTTTGGGAAACTGCGCTGTAACTACATGGGAGATTGTTGGTACTTCCTTGCACCACATGAAACCTTCAGTATTTCCCTCATATTGATGTTGATCATGACCTATTTTGCTGATATTGTTCTTATCTCTATTGAGATCATGATGGGGAGAGGAAGACAGCATGGGGTAGGCTATCTTGTCTACCATGTATAGATTTTTAGCCCACCTACTTTGCAGGAACTCAAGGTGGAGGAAAATTTTCTGGAGTTGCCATGGTGGGAGGTGACTCATTTTGTATGGGTGATTAATTAGGAAAATATGCTTTCCCAATCCATTTATGTTTTGTCCTTACAGTTGCTTGAGTACAAGCAACATTTGGGAGGGGACGATTTTAATATTCCTACTTAGCCCAAGCTAAGAGGAATATTCAATTTTGTTTCATTTTCTGTTGATTGAATAAATGAACCAAGGAGGACATGCAAAACTCTTGAAAAAAATGAATAAATCCATGCCTATGTGAGCAGAGACAAATCTGGGCCATTTAAAATAAACACTTGCAGGTGTGAATGGGTTTGAGCTATGAGACTGGGTCAACCTTGACCAAATCTACAGCGTAGTCTAGATACAATGTACCTCATGGAGGGACAACACAGTTCTAGAAGGAGGCCCCTCATGTGAAAGGAGCTAATTCATCAAGGTGGTTTGGTGTTTTCCAAAGCTCTCATCTTATAAAAGGAAGGGGAAGGCTCAAGAGAAGGTTGTTCATGATATTTGATTTTGATGTCTGCTTAGACAATTCGAGTTCTCTTGGCTGCTTAGCAGAGACTTGTGAGGATTTCCTGTTTATGGATTCTCTTTCCTTCCATTGAGTAGCTCTTGGAGGGAATTGTACTTCTCTTCCACTATCAGGCATATGTCCAAGCTCCATCTCCCTTAGATAGCCTAAATCCTGTTGTGATTTACTTGTTTCAGTGAGCTGCAGCAAGTGGAAACACTAGATCTACTCAGATCTAGATTGTACTAGTGCCTCTTCTCAGTGAGTGTGTCTTTTAACCTCCTGGAAGAGTGTATTAGCTGTTGAGATTTAGATCTTGATCTTGGCATCAGGCCAACCTGTGCTTCAATATTACAGTGCATTTTATCTTCTTGGACTGTGTTATTTCCAGTTGTAGAGTTGCAGGGTATTTTGACATTCATTTGGAGAAGTGATCTCTGGTGGATGGATCCTTCCTTCACCGTGGTGATCCATGGATTAGCCATATAATCCATCTCTACTTCAGATATTATCTATTTAATATTTTTCTTACTTCATATTTTCTGAATCATTCTGCAGATCTGCTGCACTAAAACTCAGATCTACTCTCTGTATTTCATGTATTGCTGAAATCCCCAAGGGGAATGTAAAGTAAAGACAATCTAGTGTATTGATCTGTTATAGATCTGATATTTTGTGCATAGATATATCTTAGATATGATATGTAATGTATAGCTGCTACAACTCTTGAATGTTATGCTATACATTCTTTTTGTAGAGAAATAAAGTGTTGCAGCACCTCATTCTTGAGGGTTTCTTCATCCATTCTTCCATTTTTCTCATGATCTGAGTAATAAAATCCATGATCTGATGTAATACAATGTATGTATGTATTTTCCATCATATTGCATCATAAAACTTCAGAAATTTACACTGTCTATGCTTCAGTAAATTCAACATGAGTCAAGTCATGGGGTTTGGGCATTTTTAAGCTATATCGGGAGCGGGAGACCTGTTTAACATAGATAGAGTCATTTGTTTTTGCTGAAATTTGGTATGTGAGTTTCACATGACCTAAGATAAAGTACCCCGCCATCATTTCCCCTTATTTTTATGTAAATCTCAGAAAATGATGTTTTTAGGGCTGAAATAGCTACTTTTCCCCATCAATTGGTGCATAAATCAAGATATAAGTTGCTGATGTTTCTTGATTGAAGAATATGTGTTATTAACACATCATATGAGCTATATTTCTACCTCTCCAACTCTATAATATCTTAATATATTCTAATTGTTGTATAAATCCCTTATTTTGAGATATTACAATCTAAGCTACGATCCATTCAGGATGAAAATCAACGTTTCACAATGTTTTTTGGCCGCCCCTACCCTTCCTACCTTTATCGGCACAGGGGGGTCTGAAAAGGTGGTTTCTCTCACTCTGACCCCACCGAACATGTCACCCTTTCTTTCTTTCACACCCCCCCCCCCCCTCTCTGAAAACTATCGAACCCTCTCCTTCCCGCCAGCATCTTTTTACCCTTGTCATGTCATTTCCCCACTACGTCTCTAATATCGTGCCTTCCTTCCACAATCACACATCAACTATTTCATCCAACCATTTTCCTCCACATTATCTCCCACCTTCATGTCTCCTCCCGCCTCCACGTCATATGTTCGTTTCATGGTCAGTTAAAACTATGTTTTTCCCTATACATCACACTAATTTCAAACATGGTTTACAAACAACTGAGAATGAATTTTCAAAACTTGAAAGATTTTTTTTTATAACATCCTCATATACAAAACTCTCTCTTGTTTTTCTAACAGTTGTTATGGTTTTGGATATTTGGATGAAGCTTTGCAGGCATATTATCCCAAATTTTCTTGTTTTTAGTCAATGTTGTCAAATGAGGTTTTCAAGTAGGTGGAAATGCATTTTCAAAAATGGAAATAGATTTTGTTTCTAATATTTTTATGTACAAAAACCTCTCTCAGATTTCTAACCGCTATTATGGTTTGGGAGATTCAAATGTATCTTTGAAGGCATATTTTCTATAAATTTCCTATTTTAGTCACAGTTGTCAAACACAGTTTCTGAACATATGGAAATGCATTTTGTAACAATGAAAAAGGTTTTTGTTTCTAACATACTTTTATACAAAAACCTCTCTCATTTTTTACACGGCTATCTCGGATTGAGAAATTAAAATGGATCACTGGACCCTATTTTTAGAATTTCAGGAGGAAAAATCTTGAAGACAGTTAGTGACTTAGAGGCCACATCATCAAAAAAAAGTTTCTATCAAATTCAATTTCTCTTCTTTGTCACTAGAAATCCATAAATATAGTGTCAAGTCGATTCATTGTTTTGAATGTCCTATATTTCAGTTCTATTTGTGTAACACATTTTGATATATTTGTAATAAATCTTGATATTTTTTCAAGATGTTTAGTTTAGAATTTGTATAAATACTTCATGATTTGAAGTAAAATATGTTGGGATTTGTATGAAAAATGTAGACCATTGATGTAAAAATTTGCACTGAGTTGAAGTGATCATTTCATTAAATACAAAAACTTGTTCCAGAATTCCTTTGTTAATAGCTACTGGTGATGTTCTTCTTTCATGTGTTTATAAGTTTTTATCTAAGTTATTCATGAAAAAATCTCTTCCCATTATTTGAATGAAGATGTATGTGCAGAATTCATCCAAGATAGATGCTCTGTTTCATTACTTTCAGATAATATGAATGTTTTTCTTCTAAATTTAAGAATATAATTCTTAATTTCTCTATATTTAATGGGTCATGCTCCTTAATTTCTCTACCATATGCTACAATTGATCCAAAGATCCAATAGCCTACCTACCTTTCCCTGTTTCAACTAATATATAATTTATGCACTTGATCATCCTAAAACTCTTCTCAATCCATTTCCCAATGGCCCTTTTCATCATTTTCGACCAAAAATTAAAAAACCTAACTCTGAGCCTAATAACTAGCCTTAAGTTCCCAGAAAACAAAGTTAAATCTGACAGAGAAATCCCTCTCTAAGTTTAGGAGGGCTAGATCCTAAACTCCAAAGTGGTTTTGTAGTTACCTCTGGGTTTCCTTTACAACCTTGGGAAATTATGGGGTGATAACATAGTGGCGACCATACTAGGTACGATGTTCATGTTCCTCAGAAAAGTATATCAAGTTCTAGATATGATTACTAATTGTGGACAATGATCAAACACAAGAAGGTTGAATCATTCACCTAGCGACTCCATGTTTCAAGTATCTATACCTTCGAATTTTTCATGGTGACTCCACTATAAGAGAATCTAGAATTGTATAACACTTAGGGTGACTCCATTTTATTTTTTATTGTTTTCAAAATGAGTGCAAGAACACAACGCAGGTATGCTCCTATGCACAGATCAAGAATTCTAGGTTTTCCAAATCTTAGGCCCAACATTGATTGGTTAACTTAGCTTAAATTGTTTAAAGATAAAAAAAAGGATATGATGTTGTTGTAAATTTATTGAGGTTTCATATGCACATCCATAAGCTTAAAATCAAATTTCATGAAGATTGTCTTATGAAAATGTTTATGGAAACTTTGGAGGAAAAGGATAGATCTTGGTATGAATATTTGTGAGCTTCTAGAATATGCTCTCTAAAGAATTTTCATATTGTATTTTATGAAAAATACAAAGAATATTATCCATATTTGTTACTGGTTCAAAAATGTTGTGATAATTTTGAATTTTTTATTCAATATATGGAAGATTACTATGATGATGATCAGTTCACGAACAATGAAATATTAGAGGCTTTAGATGGAAATCCTTTTCAACATCATGAAAAAAAATTAGAACCCTTGCTTGAATTTCCTTCCCCTCAAGAAGAAACAGATGACATATGTTTTCCATATGTTCATGAAGATTCCCCACAGGAAACAATTCTTGCAGCAGCACCACAAACTGATCAGCTAAAGGTTAAGGAATAAATTCATCTTCTTGAACCTAATCAAGTAGAGGACAACAGTGAAAACCACCAGGTTATTTCAGATCCCATGGATGGGCACATCAACAATGTGGTTGTCTCAATTGAAAAAGATCAAATTAAAGAAGAAATACATATTTCAAGTCAGCAAGTAAAGGTAATTGAGCATATTATTGAAAATTCATTTGTTGATTTACAGTAGTCTTGTGGTCTGTTGGTGTCCCATGTTTTGATAGTTTGGAAAATCAAAAGACAAGGCAACATCAGAACCAATATTTAGAGTTACAGGATCTAGTCCTCCTGTTCTCAGAGAGGGATCTCTCAAAAAAAAATTTGCAAAGGTTTATCTTGTGTGCTTTGAGTATTGGTTTTAGACTAGTTATTAAGTGCAGGTGTTTATTTGTTTGTTTGGTTGGGCTGGAATGATACAGCAGAACATGAAAGGCCTAGGAAAGATATATAGGACAGAGAAATATCTGGTTCATTTGGAAATGGAGTCAAAAAGAGGTCATAACATACTCATCAATGGATATGGGATATCAAAGAGAAAATCTAACTTGCCCACCGGATCCTTTTGTTTTTGGAATGAGATGAACATTAATGATTTGGAAAGAGAGGTTTAATTCTCAACAAAGGGAATTCGAAAGCATAATTTGAACAATAAAGAGTTCTTTGATAGACAGGGCTAACCATAAATTCTACAAATCACAGCTTTAAGCAAATAATGATCTCAAAACAACTTTTAAAATGAAATCTAAGATTCGGGAAACACCCTATTTCCTCAAATATTTTATTTCAAATGACTTAGAAAACATAAAATATTTACTGATCATTAAAGTCATAGAAGATGGAACACCTAAAAACATCTATGATCATAATTATAAACGACCTTTAAGCCAACTGTTTAAGCGAGGACAAAGGGCAAGATCAAAACCTACCTCTTTGATTCACTGTAAGAAAAGAACTTCAAAGGGAGACTTCAATAACAGTTTTTAAGTGGCAGCAGACAAGCAGGGAGAACCATAAATCATGCTGAAACCAATTGTTCGAACTATTAAGGAAATAAACAAGCATGAAGATTAAAGAGAGATATTAAAGACTCTAGAATACTTCAGCAGAAGAAAACATGAAACAGTGAAGGATGAACAGGTCTAAGGTGCTTCCAGGAGTCATTTATTAGCCTAATACTTTCTATCCTACTGTAGTAAGAAGTTATGGAACATAATGAAAATAGGGGAAAACATTAAACAGTTCAGAATACTTCACCAACAGCCAAGCTCATGGATCCAATAATAGAGCCTTCTCAGGAACAAGCATGCAACAACATCAACAAGGTTTCCAAGTCTTCAATTTCTCCTTCAACTTCAATGGACTATGTATTTATTTCAAAGAGTTTCAATATTACAACTTGTGATCACACACAACCAACAACCAACCCCTCACTCATCTTCTGCAGTAGTATATATAGAAGGATGAGGAGGTGAGATCTGATAAAAGATCTCAATTACAATTAATACAGAATTAATGGCTTCTTGGCCTTTGAGGGGCTCAATGAAGAAAATTACATTCAGATCCTCTGTATTAAATTATTTGCATAAATATTAAGCTCTATGGGAGCTTTTGTTGACCTTTGAGGCTCTGTGTGGCGTCGAAGTAACTCTGCGGGTGTCTGTCATTTAGTTCTTTGGACGAATTTACTCTTTAGCTACGTTCCGAGGCATACATCTGGTCTTGATCAATAACTTCGGCCTCTAATTGAATACTTTGAGGCACAGGTGGCGTCGTGGTAGCTAGAGGAATAAATTTGCCTCAATTGTGGTGGTGGAGGTTTTTTGTCGGTTAAAACACTTTAGATTTTCTTCTTTCTGTGTTTTAAATCGGGGATTAGGCTTTTGATAATTATTCTTAGCCGTGATACCCGCAAAATCTGTCTTTTAATCCTTTGCTCTGATAAATTTTGGTCTTCGTCACTGATACTCTCTGACTGCGCCCGATTCATGGTTTTTTCTGATGTACAGGGCTGCGCAGGAGCGATATGGCATCAATGCCTGAAGGAACACTGATGAAACGTGTTGTCAACACCCTGTAATGATTTTCTTTGGTGAATCAAAGGCGGGAGGATCGTCATCCTCCGCCTTTGAATTTTCCTCGAAAAAAGGCGATAAAACCTCGAAACCCTGCAAAATACAAACAACTTATTATAAAATCCATGCATTTATAGGTTTATTGTTGCGGAGGCATGTGGAGGAAGGGTGGCCATTGGTTGGCATCATCCAACGGTCAGGATTGATCGGAGAAGGTAGAAGAAAGATTAAATCAGAGCCATCGATTGCGCAGAGATCGATGGTCGAGAGCGAGGGGGAAAGTCAAAATAGAGAATCGTTGACTGGGCGAAGGAATCAGGGCGATGGAATATGGACCGTCGATCTGCAGATCAGATCGACGGCGGAGATTAACTAGATGGCACGCTGGGACCACGTTAAGCATCGGGCATCTTCGGCGAGTGATAGCCGTCGGATGACCCTCCCCAGATCGGACAATGCATAGCGATATCGTTGGGCATCCACGTCCGAACAATAACGCGCGATGGATGACGGGTTTATGAACAGTGCCCAGGACACGCATCAAATGGCGTATGGAATCACTGGCGTTTGGGAAAAAACCACCTTTTCCCAAAGGCGATGCGATAGATACCACGCGGTTTTTGGACAGGGTGAGTGGAATGTGGGGACCATGGGAGACAGGCTCTGCACCGTCGATCTGCAGATCAGATCGACGGTGGAGATTAATTTGAAATTCAGATCGATGGAAACTTTGTAATATAATAAAAATCAAAATTTTAACAAAACCAAAGGTTTTAAAACTTTGGGCCGGTGCGTTTAATATTTAAAATGGCTCGGCGCCCGATTGCGGGGTCGAGGGTCATATGAAGGGTCATATGACTAGGGATTGATGCGGGAAGGGGCTAAGACCAAAATATGTACAAAATGTGGGTTTTTATGGTTTTCCATTGGTTTTCAAGGGAAAATTGAGGGTTCCAATAAGGCTTAAAAGTGGGTTTTAAACCTTATAAAAGTGGATTTTGATGAAGGAAAAATGGGAAAAACATGAAAATGAGGGTTTTCATGGGAAATAGAGGGATAGGAAATGAGGTTAGCTTTTGGAAAAGGGGAAAAGGGAAATGATGCATGCAACAGTATTCTGGCTTGGAAATCAGCAAGATTTCTGAGTTTTGAAGGGAAACAACAGTGACGATTATCCAAAGGATAGGATATTATCAAAAGACTTTAAGCATCAACAATTTTAGTAATAAAATTGTTTCTTGAAGGATATCCAACATTATTTAGCCACCACCTGATATGACAGAATTTATCAGTGGCTAACAGTGGCTACACTTGGGGATGGTGCCTTTTTGAAGGCATTAAGAATTTCAAACTTGCTTTCTCTAGGAGGCTGATCAGTTGCCTCCTCCATCGGGTTGCCTTCCTTTCTGTGGATGATCTTATTTTGCTCTGAAACATATTAGCAGTCATAAAAAACAATGGTTCTTTCATCAACAAGATTTCTACCTACCCAATCCTACTGATCTAACATTTTCTCTTCATTAGAGTGCACTTGGATTGGAAAACTCTTTTCACAACATTTTATTCTTTTGAAAGCATAAAAATAATCTAATTCTACTCCTTATTTCTCCCTGAACTCATATTAAACATATGAATTCAGATGCTTCTCTACCTATTCTATTATCTGTTGGGATTAAGCTGTCCAACAGAATTTTATTCTCTAATATTCTACAACATAAATTGAAAAACACTCAAGTCAGGATTGAACAGTCTAACTTGATGCTGGTCCATGGCATAAAGACAAGCTGCACATAGACATTTATTTTTCAAAAAATTAAATAAAAAAAGGAAGGCTTAAGATCTGAAAGTTTCTCATCCTGGCCTTCTCTTCCTACAGCTTTGTTTTGACTCTTACTTTGAGCTATCTTTGCTTTTCTTCTGGTTCAGGTTTTAATCAGATCAGAACCAGATTTTTACATCTTTTTTGACTCAGAAAATGAAACAGATTTGAGTCATCTCTTTTTGGAAACTTAGGTTCATATTTTGAAAACATTTGAACCTTTTATTTCTATCCTAAACTATCTACTGATAAGCCAAGATTAAACAGTTTGGAAAATCGCATTCACTATCCTATCAGCAGAAAATTTAAAGCTAATTAGTTAGGATTATACTGTTTGACTAACTAGAAGCGTGTTTTTCAGGAGTGGCATTTGAGCTTGCACACTTTCAGATTTGTTTCACTTTTTGGTATGGGGCTATACCTTTCTTGTTTTCACAATCTGCCCTCTTTTCTTTCTTTCTTTGTTTTAGTATTTTGATTTTTCTAACTTTGAATGCAATGGTTAGACTATGATATTTACAATGAAAAATAAAATTCTTTAAAACTTAAGATTCTTGGCAGAAGTAATGTTTGAGCATCCTGCCATTGACAGGACCTCCATATAGGTCTTCTCCATTCAATTCTTTCAAGAAAAATGCATTGTGACCCCTCTCAGCATGAATAATATAGGGCCCTTTCCACAAGTTCTCAAATTTGCCATGTTTTCCCTTCTCTTCTTTTCTTGAATCCCACTTAAGAACAACATTTCCAACTTGGAAATTGTTTGCCTTAGTCCTCTTATCAAACAGCTTCTTCATATTCTCTTGGACTAACTGTGTTCTTTCATAGACTTCCTCTCTGGTCTGCTGTAAATGGATTGTCTGGTTGATTCTTCTTTGCATATCATTCTCTTCAATCTGCACTTCTTGAAGGAGATTCATAACTGGAACTCCTAATCAGGTGGGAAAAATTGCGTCCATACCATAGACTAGCTGATAGGGGGACATGTTTATTGATTTCTTTGTAGTTAGCCTATCAGCCCATAAGGCATGAACCAGTTTACTGTGCCATGATTTATGATTTTGCTCCAACAGCTTTTTAATGATATTGATGAGGCTTTTGTTGGAAGATTCAGCTAATCCATTTCCTTGGGGATAGTAAGCAGTGGAATGGCCCAAGGTTATGTGGTATTTGAAACAGAAATCAACCATCTTCTTAAATTTAAAAGAAGCAGCATTGTCTGTTATGATTTTTTTGGGACAACCAAATCTGGATAGGATATTTGTTTCAAGGAACCTGATAATGACAGAGTCATTGGCATTTCTGGAAGGTATAGCTTCTATCCATTTGGTAAAGAAGTGAGTGGCTGTGAGGATCCACTTATGTTGAGCTGAGGAAGATGGTTGAATTTCCCCAATGAAGTCCAGCCCCCATTGTTGAAAAGGTGCCTCAACTCTGATAGGATGTAAAGGTAAGGGAAGGAGTTTTCTTTTGCCATCAAAGATTTGACACTTATGGCAAGACATGACCAAATTTTGAGTGTCTGGGAAGAGGGTAGGCCAATAGTAACCGGATCTAAGAATTTTGTTTGATGTGGCCTTCCAGTAGAGGTGTCCTCCACATTCTCCGTCATGCAATTCATGCATGATTTTTCCTGCATCATCTTCAAGTAAACATTGAAGAAAAATTCCAACAGCATTTTTCCAATATAATACTCCATCTAATATGCAAAAACTCAAAGCTTTTTGTCTCAAAAATATAGCTTTATTTTTAGACAGAGGAGGGGTATTTAAATATAAAAGCACCTAAATAATGTCAGCATACCAAGGAGAATTTAGAAATGTTTCTTCAATAAAAGGAGCAGTAGATTCTTCTATTTATTCCAACACATCTACCATGTTCATGTCTAGTGCTTGGAAGTTAGACTCAGCCATAAGTTTTGCTAATCCTTGCCCTTTAACTAGTTTGGTGGGCCTAATTTCTAAGTCATATTCAAGAATAGTTGCAATCCATTTTCCTCTTTTACCATCAGGGTCTTGACTTAGAATGTCCTTGACAACAGTATGTGGGACAAAAGAAATTATGTGAGAGTGTAAAATATAGACCCTAAATTCTTTTAATGCTTTTACTAATGCTAAGGCTTGCTTCTCCATGATGTTATATTTGAGAGGAGCATCTCTTAAGGCCCTACTAAAGAAATATATTGGTTTGTCTTGCCCCAAATCATTATTTTGAAGTAAAACTGCAGCTATTGTATGCTCAGATGCAAAAGAAAAGATATAAAAGTCTTTGGTGAAATCTGGACTAATCAGGACTGATGTTTGAGTAAGAGCTTGTTTAACCAGTTCGAATGATTGTTTAGCTGGTAAGGTCCATTTTACACCTACATCTTTCTTAAGCATGTTTGTAATGTTTTTTAATAGCTCAGCAAGATTAGGAATAAACCTCCTTAGAAAATTGATCTTTCCGATGAAAGATTGCAATTCTTTGAGGCTCCTTGGATGGCTGATCTGCAATATGCCATATATCGTTGTAGGGTCTATTTTGATTCCCTCTTCTAAAATTATATGTCCAAGAAGTTTAACTTCTTGGAGACCAAAGAGTGTCTTCTTGGGATTCAATGACAAGCCAAATTTCCTACACTTCTCAAAAACGTTTCTTAGGTGAATCAGATGTTCTTCATCGGTTTTTGAGAAAACGGTTATGTCATCAAGGTAGATGATTATGAAATAGCCAATATCTTCATAGAAGGCTATATCCATGTCCCTTTGGAAAGTGGCCCCTGCATTGATTAATCTGAAAGGCATTTTGACATACATAAAGGTGCCCCAAGGTGTGGTAAAAGCAGTTTTGATTTGATCACTTGGAAGCACTAACACCTGGTTGTAACCTAAGAACCCATCTAAGAGGGAAATCATTTTTGACCCAACTACCTTCTGAATTATATGGTCCATTTTGGGTAAGGGGTAGTTTTCTTTTAGGGATGCTCTATTTAGGTTTCTGAAATCGATACAAAGTCTGATCTCCCCTGTCTTTTTCCTAACAGAAACTAAGTTTGATACCCATTCTGAAAATCTAATAGGTACTATAATGCCAGCATCATGCATCTTTTCAATTTTGGCTCTAGCTAAAGGTAATAAAAGTGGGTTTATTCTCCTCAGTTTTTGTTTGAAGGGCTTTTGATTTTCCTTCAAGGGAATCTTGTGCTGAATAATGTTGGCATCGTAAGATTTCAGATCTATGTCTGCCC
This sequence comes from Pinus albicaulis, assembly GCA_034641835.2. Lineage (NCBI taxonomy): Eukaryota > Viridiplantae > Streptophyta > Pinopsida > Pinales > Pinaceae > Pinus > Pinus albicaulis. Next base: position 1,499,721,458 of record CM076570.1, on the reverse strand, counting down.
AGGAAAAAACATCTTTAAACTCCTTAAACAGATGAATGTATCAAGATTTTATGTGAGTTGGAAGAGTGCTGGACAATTTAACCATCTTGGGTTCTGTTAGGGAGCCTATGTTGTGTTCTTCTACGTTTTTTTCTACAGGCTCCATTCTTGGTTCTTTGGCTACATCGTTAAATCAAAAAGGTGTTCTAAAGGTGCTAGACCTCTTGGAATTTTATCATTTTTGCATTGTAAAACTTCCAAGTCTTCTTGGTCCACGTTGTCAATTGACTCTGCTTCAAATGTATTCTCGTAATGACTTATATCAACAGAGTGTGTTATTTCAGCTTCTGGGATTTCCTCAATATATGGACAGTTTTGATTATGGATAGATTTTGATGTTGGTATGCTAAAATCGTTTTCTGATTTTAAGAAATCATCTATGTGTTTGTCTGAATCAAACACTTGCCAGTGATCTTCGTTGTCAGGCATAGCAGGCCTATGTTTTACCTTCACACTGAGTTGTTCATTTATTTCAAGTATCTGGAAATTTCTAGCATTGAAAGCGAGTTCATTCGCTAGATGATTCAATTCTCTCAGAATGAAAATAAGTTCATACTTTTCAAAAGTTTTCAAAAGATCAAGGGCAGCGTTTCGATATTCCCTAAGCCTTGGATTTCTAGCTGAGTATTCTCCTTTGATTTTTTTTATGATAAGTTCAGAATCTCCTAAGATTGATATCTTCTAGGTTTCTAACTATTTAAGCAGTTGTAAGCCTAGGAGAAGTTCTTCATACTCAGCAATATTGTTAATGCACGGGAAATCCAATTTGTATGAAAAACTCTGTTTTGTATTTTGAATCCACACACCTGCTCCTGCACTTGTTTTATTACAAGATCCATCAAAATTTATTTTCCAAAGTATGCCATCCTTATTTTCATTTTCTTGTTGCTCTTGATTGGTAATGTTTTGAATTTGATTGAAGGGAATATTGGATTGTTGTGGTGAACTGATTGGGTCTATGTTTTCTTTATCTTGTTGAGTAATTTCATCTTCGTTACATAAGATAAAGGAATCTAAACTTGATTGAATAGAATAGATTGGAGAGTTGTTTGGTTTGTATATGTTGCTCACCATGTACTTCATGTGAGATTCCCTATATAGTCTTCTGTTTTGGTTAAAAATGGGGATGGTGGCATAAGAAATGTCCATTTGAAGGCTTCCCTGAAGTTTGGCTCCCCAAGATCTTGATAAGAGCATGCCATACTTAGGGGGAATGTCAGCTACAACTATATCCATAACTAGACTCTTAGCAGGGATCTGAGCTAGAGTAACACATAAATCTTTGATTAAATCCAAACACTTGACTCTGCTTGAGTCAAAGGAATACAAGTCTTTGTATGGTTTAGTAATTTCTAAGCCCAAGCTTTCCATCACTACCTTGGGCATTAGATTGTGTGAAGCTCCTGAGTCTAACATAACATTGTGTAAAATTTTCTCATGTATGTTCAAGCTAACATAGAAGGGAGGGACAGACCCTTCTTGGTATTTTCCTTCAACTTCTGGACCAAACAACAACTCAGGTTTTTCATCTGTCAAGTTTAAGGTGTCAGTATCACTTCCTAGGTTCCAAGCTTTCAAAACTTGGTTTTTGTACACTTCTTGGGTTACTAGTTCAGCTAGGGGAATGGAAATTTTTATCTTAGCAATCTCTCCCTCAAAACTGAAAGGAATAATTGATTTGTTGATATTTGCATCTGTTTTTTCAATTGAATTCTTTTCAGCAATTTTGATTTGCTGAACCTTGTTTGGACTGGTAATTGGGACAGTTTTATTAGGACCACTAGCTGAAGTGCTAGGGGTACTGTGTTCAATATTTGGCTAGACCCCTTTGTCTTTGTTTAAGTCAAGTTTCTTAGCCAAAGTGTTGGTCTTCTCTGCTGTCTTTTTGGACTGAGCTTCTACGTTTTTCTTGACAACAGTATTAGTGTTCTTGTATTTTAATTTATCTATGCTTCCCTTACTCCTAAGATCATACTGTTTATGTACTTCCATAATTTCATTTTCAAAACCCAATCTATAGTCATCAGAGTCTTCATAGGTGTTTTTATTTTGATCATAAGAGAATAATCATTGTTCTTCCTCAGTGAGGAAAACATCATCTCCACTGTCTGATCCAATCAAGTTTACATGATCTTCTTCCAACCTTTCCAACTCCCTATCTTCCTCATATTTATCTACATAGTTTTGTTGGAAGGGAGGTCTAATCTGTTGGTCATTCTCGTTCTGTTTGTCTTGATTGTTTTCTCTTCTATAATTATGATTTCTATTTCGAGGAGCAGTTTGATTTTGATTTTCTTGTGCTCTCTTAATTATGCTCATCTCTTTCATCATTTCTTCTAACATTCTCTCCATTTTTTAGCTTGAAGTAGAAGGAGTGGACTCTTCTCTAAAAGATACTCTCTTCTCAGTTTTCATTCTTGCTCTCTTCTCCATCAAGTTGACTTCCACAGAAAGAGCGCCCTTTTGCATATCTTCAAGAGTTGCAAAATCTCTTTCTCTCAGCTGATAGGTCATGTCAGAGTCAAACCCTTCAGGAAATCTGTTTAAATTTGAGCCCTGTGGAGGTTTTAGTTCTGGGGAAAGTGCATTATACACACTATTGAATCTAGTGCAGTAAGCTTGCACACTTTCCCCAGTGTTTCTATGGAGGTTCTTGTAGTCAAAAAGGACTTGGAGAGGGTTTTTCTTTACTTCCCATTTGTTTAAGAATGTTTGATGGAAGCCTTGGAGATCATTAATACTATGGGGGGCTAAACCTTTAAACCATTTTCTTACTTCTCCCCCTAGGCTCTGAGAAAATAACCTAAGCTTGACAGAATCATCATCAATTTCATTTCTGTCAAAGTAGTCATTCATTTTATCTACATGTTGTGATGCAGTAGTAGCATTGCTAGCATCATATAATGGAATTTTGGATTGATAGTCCTGTGGAAGGTTGACCAATGGTACAGGAAGGACTAGGGGAGCATACCATGCTGCCATGATAGGTGGTGGGGGTGGATTTACAAGGAGCGGATTAATAACAGGAACAGTGGGCTGAGGTGTAGTGGTTTGGACAGTGGATGAAGAGTGAGAAAAAGTGGATGGACCAGGAATAGACTGTTGAGATGATCTTGGATGAGAGACACCTAAGTTGTGAAGGAAATGTAAATCGGGAGGTGTTGTTTCTCTGCTACCAAGAGGTTCACTTTCTTCGGGAGATGATAGTGAAGACTCAGAATCTAACTGATCTAAATCACCAAGAGACCTAGTTCTAAATGGATTTACTAAGTCAACTTGAGATTGTTGTAGAGCTGAAAGATTTTCAGGAACTGAATTAGCTCTCAAGGGTGATCTGAAAATAGTTGATAATTTAATCTTAGGAGACTTCCTAAGGATACTTTCAGGGTTGTTAACTATTCCTGGTGGGTTTGGGTCAGGGTAGGATCTAGTATGAATCTTTCTAGGAGCCACTATGCTATGTTTTTTAGACTTGGTTAGAAAGAGAGTTTAACCAAATATGACAATCTTTAAGAGACTAATTGATATTTTCAGAAGAAGGAAAATTTTAATCTTAAAGCCTTATAACTGAGCTTGTATGATGTTATTAAGGCTTGGGGTCTTCCCAGTGGAGTCTTAAGGTCTGTTTTTAGGATTGTGGAGTCGCCAGGTGGAAATTTTTAGCTCTTTTGGAGGTAAAAGGTTTTACGGTCCACCACGAAGTTTATTATGAAGCCAAAATGAAATGTTTTGGGTTTTTCTAGGTTTCTTGATTTTATAGGTAATGAGAGTGTCCTAAATCTGACTTAACACTTAGCTAGGGTGTCAAGACATACAGAGTTCACTCTTATGTCTTGGTAACTGAATCCTTCAAGGTTTGATAAGGTTTAACAAGAATCCTAAGGGTTACTTAGTTTGTCACTGATTTAATTAAGTCCTATCATGATTACCATCGCTCGGTAGTGCTTAAAGGAGGTTACTTATGTTATACTAAACAGTGAGTGTTTTTTTTTTCTGAATATTTTACTCAGTGTCCCACCGTGATCACCATTATGTTGGTGGCGATGAGGTGGCTAATAATCACTGGATAGTCTTTGAAAATAAGGGATTTCTGGAGTCCTAAGGGGTACTTAGATTGTCACTGACTCAGAATGGTCCCACCGTGATTGTTGTTGTGGTTATGATAGTGGCTAATAATCACTGGATAGTCTTTGAAAATAAGGGATTTCTGGAGTCCTAAGGGGTACTTAGATTGTCACTGACTCAGAATGGTCCCACCGTGATCGCCATTATGTTGGTGTCCCGTGTTTTGATAGTTTGGCAAATCAAAAGACAAGGCAACATCAGAACCAATCTTTAGAGTTACAGGATCTAGTCCTCCTGTTCTCAGAGAGGGATCTCTCAAAAAGTTTGTTTGCAAAGGTTTATCTTGTGTGCTTTGAGTATTGGTTTTAGACAACTTATTAAGTGTAGATGTTTATTTATTTGTTTGTTTGGTTGGAATGATATAGCAGAACCTGAAAGGCCTAGGAAAGATATATAGGATAGAGAAATATCTGGTTCATTGGGAAATGGAGTCAAGAAAAGGTCATAACAAACTCATCAATGGATATGAGATATCAAAGGGCAAATCTAACTTGGCCACAGGATCCTTTTGTTTTTGGAATGAGATGAACAATAATGATTTGGAAAGAGAGGTTTAATTCTCAACAAAGGGAATTCGAAAGCATAATTTGAACAATAAAGAGTTCTTTGATAGACAGGGCTAACCATAAATTCTACAAATCACAGCTTTAAGCAAATAATGATCTCAAAACAACTTTTAAAATGAAATCTAAGATTCGGGGAACACCCTATTTCCTCAAATATTTTATTTCAAATGAATTAGAAAACATAAAAGATTTACTGATAATTAAAGTCATAGAAGAGGGAACACTTAAAACAATCTATGATCATAATTATAAACAACCTTTAAGCCAACTGTTTAAGCGAGGACAAAGGGCAAGATCAAAATCGACCTTTTTGATTCACTGTAAGCAAAGAACTTCAAAGGGAGACTTCAATAATAGTTTTTAAGTGGCAGCAGACAAGCAGGGAGAACCATAAATCATGCTGAAACCAATTGTTCGAACTATTAAGGAAATAAACAAGCATGAAGATTAAAGACAGAGATTAAAGACTCTAGAATACTTCAGCAGAAGAAAACATGAAACAGTGAAGGATGAACAGGTCTAAGGTGCTTCTAGGAGTAATTTCTTAGCCTAATACTTTCTATCCTACTGTAGTAAGAAGCTATGGAACATAATGAAAACAGGGGAAAACATTAAACAGTTCAGAATACTTCACCAACAACCAAGCTCATGGATCCAATGATAGAGCCTTCTCAGGAACAAGCATGCAACAACATCAACAAGGTTTCCAAGACTTCAATTTCTCCTTCAACTTCAATGGACTATGTATTTATTTCAAAGAGTTTCAGTATTACAACTTGTGATCACACACAACCAACAACCAACCTCTCACTCATCTTCTGCAGTAGTATATATAGAAGGATGAGGAGGTGAGATCTGATAAAAGATCTAAATTACAATTAATACAGAATTAATGGCTTCTTGGCCTTTAAGGGGCTCAATGAAGAAACTTACATTCAGATCCTCTGTATTAAATTATTTACATAAAGATTAAGCTCGGTGGGAGATTTTGTTGACCTTTGAGGCTCTGTGTGGCGTCGAAGTAACTCTGCGGGTGTCTGTCATTCAGTTCTTTGGCCAAATTTACTCTTTAGCTACATTGCGAGGCATACATCTGGTCTTGATCAATAACTTTGGCCTCTGATTGAATACTTTGAGGCACAGGTGGCGTCGTGGTAGCTAGAGGGATCAATTTGCCTCAATTGTGGTGGAGGAGGTTTTCTGTAGAAATTTGCTGAATAATGAATATTTATCCACCGAGATTAACCTGATCATACACAAATTCGATTTGCTGCACAACACATAATCTCTTCTACAAATTAATCATCACATGCGGAAAATAAAACAAGTGGCAGAACATCAATTCACACACATAGAACGCAGCATGTATGGGGAAAGCTTATAGCTGAAAACCCCCAGCTATATGTATCATATAATGGATGAGAAACATGTAACTTTACACAATACAATACTCCTCACAAGTACTCAGTACTGTCTCCAAAAGCTACACACAAAACTAGCTCAGTTTTGAACAAGTCACGGGTTCAAAACTCCTCCACTAGCTGTCTGCCTCTATTGCGCAATCCAAAAGGAGAGAATGGATTGAATGAATTCGAATTCCCTTGGCTTTAAATGTGCAATCCTCATTGGCAATCTCCTCCAATGATTGTGAAAATCTCATTCACACTATAGTCACAACTGATAGTAGACTCCACCGTTTCACCCACCTCTAACTGGTCTCCACTGAACTGTCCATGCACTGTTGTTAACTGATGTGTTCTTTAGTTGAATAATGAGTTAATAATTAGTGAATTAAATAATATTTAATTCACAACACTCATTTCTAGTGTAATAGCAGTTAAACTAATTACAACTAGTTCAACTAAGTTAAACCGAACACAACTCCACCAACTGTCTCATCAACTCCACCAAACTCTGCCACATGAGTTCTAACTGAAGTCAACCATGCAATAGCTCAACTAACCCATAGGAAATTCGAATTTCCTTCTGCCAGCTGCATGTGCCACATCTGTAGCTCAAACTGAAGTGCTCCAAGAGGATAAGATAAAGTTTATAGTCCAAATATTATTAAGGGCTAATAATATTTGACTGTTCTATTTTTAGACAGGCAGTCTAAAAATAAACTTCGACCTGTATGTCTAAAAATAGATGTCCATATATTTTTACCAACTTGACCAATCATCCAAGAATAGCATCCCGCAACTCCTAGACCATGCTCCATATGTCTAAAAACAGACATAGTCTAAAAATAGACTTTTCGACAAAAATCACATGTGTGGTCCCCACCTAGTTTAGGTGATCACTTTCCAACTAGGACCAGGAAATATGTTTCAGGAGGCCTCCTTCACTGTTTCTTGTTGCCATTTTCAACACTCCCTCTCAACAAGAAAGGACTGTCTTTGCATGCGACATGCAACTCCATGCATTCGCCCTGCAACCTTCACAAGCGCCATGCAACTCCATGCATGCAACATGCAACTCCATGCATTCGCCATGCACCCTTTGTATGCGCCATGCAAACTCATGCATGCACCATGAAACTCCATGCATGCGCCATGCACCCTTTGCATGCAACATCTCCGAAACTGAATAGGCTCCAAACAACTCAATCAGTCCGATGCATCTATCATCAAAGTCTTCGACTTCTGCTGGTACCAACTGCACATGTCATCAGGAACCACTGCGCTGTTGAACTCTTGCACCCATGCACTCTGCACTTGTTGTCAATCGATCCGCGCTCCGCATCCGAAATAATCGGGCGCCCGATTCACCGGGACGATCCAACCGGACCGCGCCACTTCCGCGCTCGTGGGCAAGGCCCCTCGGAACAGGCCAAACCTGCGAGATCCACACCATCTCGTTTAACCATCCCGTAAATTCTGATCGTATCAGCCCGCGTCGTCGCCCACCCCCTCACCTTGTGGCATAGCCGCATGCACTCCCTCTTCCCATCTACAAGAAATTTTCTCTCGCATGAGTGGTTTCTTCCACTCCATGATCCTCTTGTGGCCAGCTCAATATCCCGAGGTTCATCATCACCCGCATGCAAAACTTGCTCCTCTGTCACATCAGCTTGTCATTCTTTCTCCCCCGCTTCCTGGAACAACAAAAGAGTAGTTTTTCCCTATATCCTATCTATCGAAGTGGACATAGACTCTTTTGCTCGAATCCCAACCTTCTTGACTTGTCCCGTTGCCTTGTGCCAAAGGAAAAATTTTCCTTCTCTGAAGACAACTTCATACCCTTTATCCTCTAACATTGCGACTGAGATCAAATTCTTTGTTAGACCTGGTACATGCAATACATCTTGTAAAAGAATGAGTTTACCTGACTCCCTCCGAAAGGTTATGGTACCAATGCCGGTCGCATTGTATCGTCCACCGTCGCCCAACTCAACATGCATCTGGAGACCTTTCTCCACCAAGTCACTGAAAAGATTTGCATCTCCCGTCATGTGAAAGGAAGCGCCACTATCAATATACCACCCCGATCCCAATGCACCAGACAACATGCATGCGATCAATGAGAAGTCCAGCTCAAATTGCGAGGCAAGAGCCTCACCAGCTGCAGATCCAGCAGCCTGCTTGTTCTTCTTCTTCTTTGGGAAATTCGTGGCGTAATGTCCATGATCGTGACAATGAAAACACTTCACTTTGGACATGTCACGCTCTTTACCATCTACACCGGATTGAGAAGCCTTCTCCTTTCCCTTCCCCTTCCTTGCTTTGGCAGCCAAAGCGCAGTCTTCTTCATCAGATGCCTTTGATGAAGATCCATCCCTGGTATTCCGCCGGATCTCCTCTTGCACCAGATCAGACCACAGTCTTTCCCATCCGGGAAATTTCTCCCGACCATTGACACTATCTTGATATGCATGCCAACTTTTCGGAAGACCCAGGAGAGCCAAGCTCACCAAGTCCTCATCCTCCACAGTCACTCCCATGATTCCCAACTCATCCCTGCATTGGGTGAACCTCGTGAGGTACTTGGGAATGCTCTCTCCTTTCTCCATCTTGATGTTTCTGAGTCTATCCTTGACCGCCAGCTTCCTTTGGTCGCTCTTTCTTTGGTATAGATCTATCAACTCTTTCTACATAAAATATGGAGAAGCCTTTCCATGCAGGCTGGACACTATGTGATCCTTTACGCCCTCCAACAGAATCCTTCAACATTTTTCTTGTTTCTTTCGCCAGGCTTCCACAACAACAACATCAATAGAAGTAGGCTTTGGAATCTCTTTCTCCATGAATTCCAACAGCCCATTATCATCTAATACAGCCTCCATGTGGTCTTTCCATGCAACATAATTCGAACTGCCTTCCAAGGCATATTCTAGTCGCAATCCGTTGAAAGACATTTTCGCCTCGACACCAAAAACACAAATCTGCGAATTCGAATTTCACCACCAGCTGATAACTCAACCACTTCAGATCTACACTTGAGAACAAATTATTTCCAAATCAGAGATTGACTGCATGGGAATTTACCATACCTTTCACCTTCAAAAGAAGGATGAATCCGGAGGCTACCTGGCCCGTATGCAGGCTCTGGCCGAGGAAATAAAATGCAATCACCATAATAGATCTTGACGATTAATTTTGCTCCGATACCATGTATAAATTTGCTGAATAATGAATATTTATCCACCGAGATTAACCTGATCATACACAAATTCGATTTGCTGCACAACACATAATCTCTTCTACGCATTAATCATCACATGCAGAAAATAAAACAAGCGGCAGAACATCAATTCACACACATAGAACACAGCATGTATGGAGAAAGATTATATCTGAAAACCCCAGCTATATGTATCATATAATGGATGAGAAACATGTAACTTTACAATACAATACTCCTCACAAGTACTCAGTATTGTCTCCAAAAGCTACACACAAAACTAGCTCAGTTTGAACTGATCACGGGTTCAAAACTCCTCCACAAGCTGCCTGCCTCTACTGCGCAATCCAAAAAAGAGAGAATGGGCTGAAACAATTCGAATTCCTCTTTCTTGAATAGCGTAATCATCATTGGCATACTCATCCCACTGATTGTGCAAATCTCATGCACAACTAATGTACAACTGCCGGCTCTTTCACCTATCTCTTGCACTAGTCTGCACTGAACTGTACATGCACTGAGTTAACTGATGTGTTCTTTTAGTTGAATAATGAGTTAATAATTAGTGAATTAAATAATATTTAATTCACACCACTCATCTCTAGTGTATTAGCCAGTTAAATTAAATACAACTAGTTCAACTAAGTTAAACCGAACACAACTCCATCAACTTCTCAATCAACTCCACCAAAACTCTGCCACATGAGTCTAACTGAAGTCAACCATGCAATAGCTCAACTAACCCATAGGAAATTCGAATTTCCTTCTGCCAGCTGCATGTGCCACATTTGTAGCTCGAACTAAAGTGCTCCAAGAGGATAAGATAAAGTTTATAGTCCAAATATTATTAAGGGCTAATAATATTTGACTGTTCTATTTTTAGACAAGCAGTCTAAAAATAGACTTCGACCTGTATGTCTAAAAATAGATGTCCATATATTTTTACCAACTTGACCAATCATCCAAGAATAGCATCCTGCAACTCCTAGACCATGCTCCATATGTCTAAAAATAGACATTGTCTAAAAATAGACTTTTCGACAAAAAATCACATGTGTGGTCCCCACCTAGTTTAGGTGATCACTTTCCAACTAGGATCAGGAAAGATGTTTCAGGAGGCCTCCTTCACTATTTCTTGTTGCCATTTTCAACATTTTATGTTGGTTAAAACACTTTATATTTTCTTCTTTCTGTGTTTTAAATCGGGTATTAGGCTTTTGATAATCATTCTTAGCCGTGATCCCCGCAAAAGCTGTCTTTTAATCCTTTGCTCTGATAAATTTTGGTCTTCGTCACTGATACTCTCTAACTGCACCCGATTCATGGTTTTTTCTGATGTACAGGGCTACGCAGGAGCGATATGGCATCAATGCCTGAAGGAACACTGATGAAACGTGTTGTCAACACCCTGTGATGATTTTCTTTGGTGAATCGAAGGCTGGAGGATCGTCATCCTTCGCCTTTGAATTTTCCTCGAAAAAAAGTGATAAAACCTCGAAACCCTACAAAATACAAACAACTTATTATAAAATCCATGCATTTATAGGTTTATTGCTGCGGAGGCATGTGGAGGAAGCATGGTCGTTGGATGGCATCATCCAACAGTCAGGATTGATCGGAGAAGGCGGAAGAAAGATTAAATCAGAGCCATCGATCGCGCAGAGATCGATGGTCGATAGCAAGGGGGAAAGTCAAAATGGAGAATCTTTGACTGGGCAACGGAATCAGGGCGATGGAATATGGACTATCAATCTGCAGATCAGATCGATGGTGGAGATTAACTAGATGGCGCGCCGGGACCACGTTAAGCATCGGGCATCTTTAGCGAGCGATAGTCATCGGATGACCCACCCCAGATCGGACGGTGCACAGCGATATCGCTGGGCATCCACATCCGAACAATAACACACAATGGACGACGGTTTTATGAATAGTGCCCAGGACACGCGTCAAACGGCGTATGGAATCGCTGGCGTTTGGGAAAAAACCGCCTTCGCCCAAAGGCGGTGCGATAGATACCACGATGTTTTTGGATGGGGTGAGTGGAATGTGGGGACCAAGGGAGACATGCTCCGCACCGTCGATCTGTAGATCAGATCAACGGTGGAGATTAATTTGAAACTCAGACCGGTGGAAACTTTGTAATATAATAAAAATCGAAATTTTAACAAAACCAAAGGTTTTAAAACTTTAGGCGGGTGCGTTTAATATTTGAAATGGATCGACGCCCGATTGCGGGGTCGAGGGTCATATGAAGGGTCATATGACCAGGGATTTATGTGGGAAGGGGCTAAGACCCATATATGTACAAAATGTGGGTTTTTATGGTTTTCCAATTGTTTTCAAGGGAAAATTGAGGGTTCCGATAAGGCTTAAAAGTGGGTTTTAAACCTTATAAAAGTGGATTTTGATGAAGGAAAAATGGAAAAAACATGAAAATGAGGGGTTTTCATGGGAAATAGAGGGATAGGAAATGAGGTTAGCTTTTGGAAAAGGGGAAAAGGGAAATGATGCTTGCAGCAGTATTCTGGCTTGGAAATTAGCAGGATTTCTGAGTTTTGAAGGGAAACAGCAGTGACGATTATCCAAAGGATAGGATATTATCAAAAGACTTTAAGCATCAACAATTTCATTAATAAAATTGTTTCTTGAAGGCTATCCAACATTATTTAGCCACCACCTGATATGACAGAATTTATCAGTGGCTAACATGGTCCAAAAGAAGAACCGGCAGAGCTTAATTGTCTTGATCCACAAGAACATTTTCAACAAGCAGGGTTTCCTTCAGTAATTAAAGACCAATCATATTTGCATGATGAAGACCATGTCTCGAATTCTCTTTCATGTTATATCTTACCTAAATTTACAACCCTTGAACAAAATCATAAAATTTCTCAATCATTAATTTCTTCCTTGTATATTAATTAAGTAAAACAACATATTATTACAAGTCATGATCCTTCACCTAAAATTAATGAGAGTTTGCAGCTACCTTGCAAGCTTATGTTAAGTGAATGATAAGGGTAATCAAACACCTCTTTCTTCTTCTCATTCACTCTCTAACTCAATCATTAAAAGAGAAAATGTTATCTCAGGTCCTTTTGAAGAAAAACATGAAGTGTATGTTGAATTAAATGAAGGGTCATTTTCAAACTTCTCTATTGCACATAATATTGTTGTTATATTTGATGAGATTCAAGAGCATTCAGAACACTTGATGTTAGCATAAATTATTAACGCAAGTGTATGACAAGAGCTCACTTTAGCTACGTGTGATAAACAACCCTAACAACAAATATGGTTGCTTAAATTCTTTAGATCTGCAAGTGATAGTTAAAACAAATACTACTAGAAACCTGATCTATGCAATAAAAGTAGTTAAACAGTGAAAAGAAATAATAAATGCTCCATACACCCAACAGAAAAGACAAGATATAAATAATTTTATATGTATTATAATACATGGGAAGGGAAAAAGGAATGATGTTACCAGTCCCCCTCAATGGGATGGGTTCTTGGCTATCTTCAATGCTTCAGATCCAGAAGTCTCTCTCTCTCAATGGTGTAGAAAACCTGAAATGTGTTGAACTCTATGGGAGCTCAAGAAGCAAGAAAATAGTAGCATCAATGAGAATGATCAAAGCGTGACAATGAAAGTGATCATAGTGAATAATGAATGGAAAACCCTCTTATTTATAACAAAATATTGAGTCATCCTCGATAATGGTGAATAATAAAATATTATTAACCAAGATCTAGATATAACTGCTTGGACTATTTTATTATATTTTTTTGGAGGAAATAAATGATTTATTTATCATTTCAAGAATGGGGTTAAGAAATAATTTAACAAATAATGATTTGTTAAATTATTTCTAGGTGATTTAGTCAAATTTAACAAGGAATAATAACTAAAAAATGATTTAATTAATTATTCCTAGAGAAAAATATGAAAAATAATGTTTTATCTAATTATTTATCATAATTGGGTTAAATATGATCAGGAATATTATTTAAAGAGTGGTTTAATTAATTATTCCTAGAGGAAAATCAAATAAATAATGATTTATTTAATTATTCCTCATGGGGTTTCATCTTTGAACCAGAAAGAACCAAACTCACATGTGTATGTGCCTTCCTCATGTTGGACCCACGTACAGATCTATAAATAATTCAGGACTGTGCAATACTTCAGAACTTCAAACTTACTCAGACCATACCCTTAACTGCAAAAAACATGTGCCAGACCACATATCTAAAAATATCATAAACAAATCATGCAAATACATAGTCATTTCAAGTCTAGAGATCTTGGTCCATCATTGTATTCATGGGTGCATCATTATTTCATACCTGTCAATCAACTATATCCCATAACATACAAATATAATTCAGATTGAAGTACTCATTCTTTACCCTTACTCCTGCACCTTTAGCACTTTGAGCTTCACCTCCTTATATAGTTTGAGCCTTAGCTAATACCATGAGAGAAAACCACACAAGTGTCGATGGTATTATTGGATGGGATCAAATAAGAATTACTATGCTCAATATTGTGGGATAATACCATGGTAAAGACCTTGGTATTATTAAATTAGTGCACCAACAGATACGTGACTTTTCTTCTTTGTACCCGCATGTATACGCAACTTTGCCTTGATGAATCCGTGTATCGATCTTCAAATATTTACCTTCATCCATATTCTAATTTTGATCTACAAACCTCTGTCCCATCATTCTGTCATTTTTTTCCATCATTATGTCACCTTTGAATTGATCTGTGAACTCATCTAGTTACCATATATTTGATCTATTATAAGTGTTTTTCCATCAAGGAAAACACATGCATCATAATGACAACATGAAACTGGCACTTCATTGCTTCATGCAATTTCTGGGCCCAAGCTACATGGGCCATACAATGAAAAATTGTCCTCAAAGGTATATAGGTGATGGTTTTGATATCCACCTTTCCACTGGTAGTATTTTTGGCACCTGGACGATGTCTCTGGATGAGCATGCTAGTGTTATCTCCTCCAGTAAAATCTATGGAGAGTTGGATCATCTCCCCTCTCCTGGAAAATCCTGTTATGAAGTAGATGTCCTAAATTTCTAGTTCAATATTTTGATCCCCAATAATGAAAATTTGGCGATCGACAACCCATATCCTGAGGAGATATTCTAACAGCTCCAGATGAGCTCTAAGTCCTAAGCTCTAGAAAAAATTAATCAATCTGCAATTTCTTAATTCATTTACACAATTTGGTTCTTGGAGAGCTTCGTGGTCTTCCACCTCGTGACCTCTATCTTTCCACTCAATCACCATATTTGTTGAAGAAACTTTCAAAACATGTACAAATGGAATTTTAGGAGTTTTCATCAGAGTAAATTTTGAAATTAATCATCAAAGGTGGAGTTATTTCATGTTTTAAAATATTTTCCATGGTTAGTCGTTCACGACGCACTGGCCTAATGGGCTAGGGGTGATCGACATAGGTCCGATAGGTCGAACCCGCACTGATTTCCTACAAAGTAAAAATTTGAAATCCTCCCCCAAACGCAAAAATTTCTAAACTAAATTATTTTAAAATGGAATCAAATTGAAGCGAAAAGATAGGGCTTTAACTTGTAGTTGACGTATTTTTGAATGGTGTCCTCGATCGCCCACACCACCAGTCTAAAGATAAAGATAAAATGGGGTAAAAAGTGCTTCTCCAATTTACTCAATATCAGTGATGTTTGTCATTTTTTTTGGAGCAACGGGATATTTTATGGTGATGGTAATAATTTTTTATGCAACGAGTTTTATTTTATCTCTTTTTATGACTCGTTAAAAATAAATGAAAAAGGAACCCCTAGGAGTCATCTTTCAAATCTTTTCTGACTCTTGAGAAATGAAAATATTGTTGAGTACTTGTCATTTCGAACTCGTTAAAGTGAATGAATTGACGTGGTATCAGTATACGTTTACCCATTTTTTGGGTTGAGATTAACTATTTACGAAAAAGGAATACCTTGATCGAACATGGTCAAGAGGTTCTCTTGGATATTATCTACCTTTTCGGATTCAAGAGACAATTTACGAAAAGGACTTGATGGAGTTTTATTTTTTGTTTCTTTTTCAAACTCCCTAAACATGAAAAATATATCAAGTTACTCTTCCGTCAAACTCGTTAAAATTAAACAGTGAAATACTTGTCACAATGACAACACCAAGTTACTCCTTCTTAGGGCTAGTTAAAATTACTAAGATGGATTCATTTTAAGAATGGACATATACCCTCAACATACGTTATCCTCTTCACATTAGCTATAAAATATAAATAATTACTCGTTATCAGTAACAGCGGAAAATTGAAATTGGGATGTCCTATGTGTTTTAGGTAGCTTGTCACTCTTGAACATGACACTCATATGAATTTTGTGTCAGGTTGGGGATATTCTTCATTCGTCATTTTGCATCCCTAGGTTTGGGAAATCTATTTGCCTCTCATTCGATCACCATTTTTGTCACCATGACCTCTGATCCCATTTGAGTCAAATGATGTCCCACTCTGGAGTCATGTCGCCAATATGATCAAGAGAAGTTCAATTTTTCAAAATCAAGCATCCTCTTCTTATTTGACCCTCTTTGTAATAGTCATGAATCACTCCTATCATCTTGATATATCCTTTGTTTCGTGTCGATGGTGTTGGAATAATTATGGCCCTCCTTCGATGAATCACTTTCGATTGACTTCATCCCATTATCCAGAAAGATGGTTTAGAAACTCCATTTTAGTACCTTGTAGCTTGCATGCCTCAATGGAAAGTTCTTCACATTCGTCGACAGGTTCACATCATTGACCTTTGATCAAATGAATTTGCAAGTGTTTGAATTCAACACTTTCATTCACACTTGTAGATTTTGTTGTTGTACCTTGAGGGTCATCGTCATTATTGATAGTTTCTCTCGTTCCTTTTAACAGTTCTCATCATTAAATAGTAATCAGGTGGCTTCTACCATGTTCAACATCAGCACATCTATTCACATGGTTAGATTCATACACTGGGTAGATCAATATTGAGACGAAGACCCTGAATCACATCTTTTATTATCCAGACTGCATGGATTTATTGAGTATTCGTGATTGTACACATAATCCTTTCTATATGGATGGTTGTGCCCATACCGTGGATCCATTTCCATGATCTCCTTCAGACGGATAGTTGTGCCCATACCATTGGTTCATGTGTTATTTTATGCCTATTCCAGAGATATTCTATTAGGCATATTCACATCATAGATTTCATATATTTTATTTTCTTTAATGTGGCAGGTTGCCTAGCAGTATTACGAGTCCTTACCTTGGTTTGTAAAGGATTTCACCCATCACTCCCTCTTCTACCTTTATGATTTATGGGGCATTTGTTACAAAGTAATTTTTCACTCTTCTCACTTCTCGTCCCTGATCATGTAGTGCCCTATGATAAATATTGTGCAATATATCCACTCGGGAAAAATACATTAAAACATCCTTTAAAGACTAAAATAAATCTTCCTTGAAGAATCACTGAAGAAGCTTAGCTCAAACCCTAAATTTATGGGTATAACGTTTCTTGAGTTATCTGCTCGTGCTGATGGCAGGTTGCATGTTCTAGCCTAGTGCTGTCAGTGCTTTTTTTACTGAAAAAACCACGTTGAACCCTTTCTGTCAGTGTTTTCTCAAATGGAGGAGAAGCTTCAAGCTCTAGAAGTTTCCAGGATGACGAGTTGGATATTGTTCGGTGGAAATATGGTCGATTTCTGTCATTTGTATCTCTTTATATTATCAATAGGGAATTATCACTTGAGAAGTGGGCCTTCCTCCTTCTTTCATGGGATCCTAACTCCCTCTCCCTTCCTATAAATTTGTCCCATTGCTCCACTACTGGTTGGTCATTGTTGGGTTGGTCTAATCATTCATCCTTTGCATCCTTGTACTGTGATAACGCCTAAACTTCCATTCGGAAGAAGGATCGCTTAAAGAGATTTGGTGAGGAATCAGACATCACCAAAGGGAGGCCTCCAACATCAAGGCCGTGATTGTAAGCTTCCTATTTTATATTTATCAATAATACATTTGGTGTTTCTCTTTCTATATTTTTGTATACTTCTATACAAATATCCTAATCTTCCTTGATCTATTAGGTAGTTGATGTTCAATGTATACTATGTATTGGATCATGGTTGTTGTTCTCTATTGATCTCCTGCAGGTAATTGTGGGTTGATTCCATCATCAAAGGATTTGAGCATAGCATTAGGAAGAGGTAGGACCATTCCCTTTCTCATCCTTCTTTGATTATTAGCTAAGAAAGTTTCCATTAGATAGTCTCGTAAGTTTCTATACCCAGTCTAGGGCTAGAGATATCGCCTCTATCTACAGAGGGGATTGTCTTCACAACACCTCCAATCACCATACAGCAAGCTTCTGATGGATAAATGAAAAGTTGTGAGCTATTTATGAAGATTAACCATGCATTTTAACTCCCAAGGTGGTTCAATGTGCATTTAAAGTGTGATGATTGCAACTTTGAACTTAAATAATGAAATCACAACACTTGTTAGAAGTGCAGCATTGTCCTCCTATTCATTGTACTAGAGTGATGTCATGACTGATTATTATTTGACACTCTAACTGACCCAAGAGACCCTAAAAAATTGTGCCCACGATGACAAGACATGGCAACATAATCTCACTCGTGATATTTTGATGAAACATGGCCCTAGACTCACTTAACTCAACCTATCAATACATCAATGACTATTTCCATGAGTCTTCACACAATTTTGACATAATTAAATTCAATAATGGAAACTTTGTTCTAAAATAGGACCCATATATTTATCTCTATAAGATCAAAGCCTAATATTTTACACATTTACCAATAATTTCAAAGACAAAACTTGTTTTTTGGCAACTATGACTATAGGATACTAACAGGCTAGACTCTGGTTTCTTTGGGACTTATTTCCCTTGCCTGTATTTCCCTTCCCAACCAAGGAAAATTTATCTTCCTTCTCATATTTGGATGTTACTCCATCTCTAGTGTTCCACCGAATTTATTCTTACACCAAATCACACCAAAGCCTCTCCAAATTTGGTATTTTTTCCCTTCCATTTATAGAGTCCTAGTAGTTGTGACATGGTTTTGGAAGGCCTAGGAGTGCTAAGCTCACAATTTCTAAAGAGGGAATATTTTCTCCAACTCCTCCACGCTCCTCTTGACATTGACTGAACCTAGAGAGGTAATGTGGAATGGTTTATCCTTTCTACATGTATATGTTTCTAAGTTTGTCTCTCAATGCCAGTTTCTTGAAATCACTATTATTTTTTAGTAGTGACCATGAGGGCCTTCCACATATCAAATGGAGTATCCTTGCCATCTAAATTTTAGACTATGTGGTATCTCACACCCTCAAGGATTCTCTTGTGAATCTGATGATGTTGGTTGTGGAATGTTAGTTTTGGTGTATTCCAGCACTCCATTATCATCGAGCATTGCTTCCATCCTATCCTTCCAAGCTATGAAATTTAAGGTTTCATCAAGGGAATACTCCAATATCAACCTGTTGAAACAAATTTTATTGCACGGAAGAAAATTGTGTCACTGAATTTGTAAATCGAAATATCTGAAAGATAGGCTCTATATACTGTTCTATTGTGATTTCTTCTCTGATGCCATGTAGAAGTTATTAGCAATTTGCTACTACTGATGTATTCGAACTAAAAATAAGAGATTACAAATTCCCTCTATTATTTTGCGTATTCGAAATCATAATTTAGAAACACATGAAATTACATGCAACCATTAAAACACCACAAGAACACAATGATTTATACGGGAACCCAACTAGGAAAAACCCCTTTGTTGCTTTTCATTATTCAGATGAGAATGAGAAACTATTACAATGTCTTGCTTATATCTTGAAGCACACCGTCCACTGTAAACATATTCTTTTGTTGATTGTCCTACTCTAGCCAACACTTAACCCATTCAAGTATTTCCTTGCACAATCCTGAAGGAAATCAACTCCTGAAATATAGGAATTTCCTCCTATTTTCCCACACAATTCCCAAGGAATGATTCACCTGCTTAACTTTCAAGCCTATACACTCAACTAGTATACAATTGATAATAACAATATGCCTTTTTTTACACTCCAGCTACGCAATTCGAATTCGATGCATTTATAGACTATTTTTAGTTGATCGACTAGTTTAATTGAGAGATAACTAATTTAACAATGGTTCTATTACTCAACTAACACAACTAGTTACTTGAGCTCAGTTAACTATGTCAAATTAAAAATAACTTAACTAGACTACTAAATTTTAGAAATCACTACATGCACAACTCTACTTCTAGCCTATAACTCAAATTTACTGAGTAACTAGTAGACAAAGCCATGTCACACAAGTTAAATACAATCCAAGCCATCATGTTGATGTGGAAAATCAAATTACTAAATTTGACTAATGCACAAGTCAAATTTAGTCTTTCTTGCTACAATTTATAACAATAGCTCACCTACTACATTCTCTAATAGAATTTAAGCTAGTTTATTTTTATTAATAATAATAATATCAATCTATGAATTATTTCTTTATTTATTTTTGACATTTAATGTTGGATGTTAATATTTTTCTATTTTATTTATTAAGCTAATGGAATACACATGATATGCATATCATCTAATGAGAATGTAGAGAACCTTGCTTCTCATAGTGCAATAGTATTTAGAATTGCAATCTACCACACATGATCGGATATGAATAATAACACGTGAGTACTAAATCTAAACGTCTTTTATATGATGCTTTTTAAATATTTTAAATATTTTTTTTTGTTAAGTTTTCTTCTTCCACAAGTGCTTTAGTACTCCCTATTTAGAATAATATGGGAATGCTTCTTTTAACTCTTATTAACACCATATTATCAATATTGAAGAGAATTAGTTGATGGTGTAATAGCTAATATCTCAATGTCTTACCTATAAACGTAGTTTGTTCATGCAGCTATAGCATCCCAAAGGAAATCATGTCACAATTAAGGGAATTAAAATATTTTATTGAAATATTAACACCCTCAATTTACCAAACAATCAAGTCCCCATTTACAAGTACTTTCACCTTCATTCCTATAAATGCAGTCTTTATGAAATACACTAAGGCATTATCTAAAAAATTTCAAAGTGGTTGCAGTCTCTTTAGACCTAAATTTCTTGTATCACCTTAGGTTTTCATAATGTATTTCCTCACTCTTATCTCAATGTGATCCAAATCAAAATCATTTGAAACTTCCTCTATGAATTATTGCATCAAAATTATGTTTGATTTGTATGGTTGATTCTCTCAATCAATAAACATGCCCTTTCCAAATATTTTCTCAGACACTTCAATAATTTTTCTGAAGTGGTTGAACAATCCAACCTTGGTGAATTATTCTTCACAATGATACAAATAATTACGATGAATGATAAAAAAAAACAATTTCATTATGAATGTTTAGTTTCCACAAGCCAAATACCCCTATGTTAACTCTTCTAATAGCTCTAACTTCATTTTAGTAAGTATAAATAATTTATAGGACATGCCTTCACAATTCAATATATTTTAGTGCTATATTTTAATATTATGATCTTTAGTGTGCTTTGAGTTTTTTAGAAGCCCTTATCAACTTGAAATGTGATAGAAAGCACACATACAAGATTTTATTATGTCTTAATGTGTTCAATTTATTTCATATGATTATATATTGTTCATTTTCAATATTGTCCATTCCTAATTATTGACCCAAAGAATTACGTTAAGATGCATTTAAATTGTTAAATTCACTTTAATTATCAACCCAAGCATTGTGTAAACTTATCAGGTATTGTGCACTATCTATCCAAATCACAAAATTCAATCGGACTACTAATCTAATAAAAATTATGACAAGGAAAATGTTAAGCCCTAAATATTGAGTTATTTCATTTTTATTGTTATCACTAGTGTTGTCCTTATTGGTCAACTAATACTTTTATGTGCAAAAATATCCTTCAATTGTAATTGTGTTGTTTGTCTCCTATATGTTATCACAAAATTGTACTTGATTGGATGCTTATCAAACAACTCAGTGTAATTTTTTCAAACCACTTCTAACTGAAGCTTAGCCTCTTTAGTTTGAGAGGGCTCTCTCAAGGGGGTTTTATGATATTGAATAATGATAGTACTAGATGGCTAACTCTATGGGAAATGTATCTTGTTGTTATGTTTGCAGGTTGAAAATAATGCAGGCTTGCTACCATTAGGCTTATGGATTCAACAATCAGTAATTTAAGTGACCAAGGTTCTTCAACATGGAATTTGAGGCAAATAGAGGTCTTTAACAGAGGCAACTCACACATAAAACATAGGAAAGCACAATCATTTCATCACTAAAGCAAGTTAGAGCATAAAATTATGAATTTTAAGTAATAGAGATAAAATCTACTACAAGTGGTAAAATATAAAGATATAGATCAATAAAACATCAAAAACCTCATGAGAATCTCAGGTCTGTCAAGAATAATATCACTTTGTATTACTGATATTTTTCAAAGCATACAAGCAGTAGTTTGGTGCAAATATTCTCCAACCCCTTACTACTTCAATGCTTTGTCTTTAAATAGACATTATTTACAATAAGGATCATCTCCATGGTAGCCATATCATCGAATTCTCCTATGACAACTTTCATAACTGAAATACATAACTTCTAATAGAAAAATGACAGCTACACCTTAAAGAAACCATCTCTTAATAAGACTCCAACTCCTATTTATTACATTTCTCTGCTTATCTGTGAAACAATTACATGATGGCTACAAAATAAGTATCACATGCTCGAAAGACACATGACAAATTTCATCACCACTTTACATATTTAAAACCCTCCTAGATCTATGGAACATAACCCTACTTTTTAGGAATGCATGACCCTTATCTTAAAAGCTACTTTGGTTGATGACTTGTCTTCATATTACTTCCTTCGAGTCATAAATATTAAATAATAAGCTCCAATGACATGTTTCAGGTCTCCAGATAACCAAAATTGCCTTTAAGATGCTCAAAAACCTTCAGCAATTGCTTGCTACAAAAACAAGACAGTTTCGTAGCAAGTTTTGGTAGCATTGGAAAAGTAGCTTTTGCATCCATTTACTTCGCTCCTTTGTTGTTCCATGATGTTACTCAAGTCATGACACATCACCACCATGAATCCCCCTCCTTGAATCATGTAAAAACTGACTTTAGAAGCAAAAATGTTGCTACAGGTTTTTTCGTAGCGTATTCCTGGCTTCAAGCCTGAGGAACGCTACGAAACTGTGTAAAAACCCATAAATTTCCCTTTTCACAATTGTCTTCAAAAATTGATCTCCTGATGAAAAATTTTGATTTTCTGCATGTTATGGAGCTTTTAAGGCATATTCCATCTTACCTTATCACTCTTGTGATGTTTCCTCCTCATTAAAAATCAGTTGAGCAATGGGCTCCTCAACCATTGTCATCTTCAAACCTTTCTTTTCCAGCTCTTCATGAATCAGATCTAATTGCTCTTAAAGATCTTTCACTTTGTCCTTCAATGTCCTATTATTGGATTTCAAGTGCATGTTTACCTTTTTTATGTGCTTGACCTCTCTTCTTAGTGGTTGATTCCACTTTATCAGTTTTTTTTAATTTTCCAAGGTCTTTGAGACACTTGTGACTTGATCTTCCAAGATCTTCCTCATTTGTTAAAACTAAACCCTTTCAGATCTATGCTTCTTTGCCTCTTTCCTCAAAACTAATATCTCTTCTCCTGCCTCTTTCAAATGCTCCTTAAGGGTTTCAACTTTTGGTTTTTCAGTGATTTTCTCTTTACCCTTCTTTTTTTTTATGACCAGCTCTTCTTTTGTAGGTGAGGAGAGGTCTATGATGCTTGGTGGTGGCTAAGCAGTTTCACTAACCTTCTGAGTCTCTTTGCTGCTTTCCATGACCTTTCTTGCATGTCTTGTCATTGGCTTTCTAGCTTGAAACATGAAATCAGCATCGTCACCTGCAAACCCTAAATTTTTAGTTTTTTTTCCTTTCTTTAGCTTTCTACCCCCATCTTCAACATCTTCATCTTGGACAATGGGAGTTTCTTCAATATCAATTGCATGCAATATGTCCTCTAAGTTACCCTTAACCACTGTTTGGCTCCTAGTAACTCTCTTACTGCCATGCTTGCTAATTGTTGGCTTATGTTTTGCAAGTGTAGCTTTGGGTGTGTCAATTTTTTGCAAAGGCTTTGTCTCCATGCTCACTGGTTCTAGTTTTTCAGCTACTATCGGTGATGAAATATCTCTAGGTTTGGGAACTCTTTTAGGAGTGACAACATCTACTTCAAAACCACTCATGAATAGAAAGGATTTCCAATCTATGCCTAATCTCTTTAACTCCTCTAACACCAACAACTTAATCAAACCATGGTGAAAGAGAGAAGTTTCATTTCCTTCTTTTTTAACTTGGACCTTGTCTGAAATTTTAGTTAGACTTCTATATAAGTAAAAGGGAAAGTCAAGAGACCTCTTACCCACAAAATGCAGCAGAAGCCTAAGGTGGTAGGAGTATACCATGTGAAACCTCCCTTCATAGGTGAAGTAATTTTGAATGATCATCAACAACTTTGAGTATTTTTCCTTCATGTTGCTCCTTGGGATAGCATTTGTGAGATCAATTTTACTATGCTCTAGCTTGATGAATTCTTTGCAGTCCTGCATGGTAAACTTGATGCCTTTAAACCATTTTTCCCCTTCTCTAGGGATTCTTGTTGCTTCTGAAATATTGTCTGGTGTTACTGTGAGGTTTAGCATTCCCACCTTTGAAGTTGTCCCAGTGAAACTGATAATAAACTCCTTGGAAAATTGTAGCTGGTGACCTTGCAATCTTAGACAGAATTGCAAGAAAGCTCTTATTCTGAATACCTCCAAGGCAATTGGGTCTTCATTTAGCACATTCATGTCCATGGGCTCATACCTGTGGCAGTGACGACCTTTGTTGGTTTCTTCCTTGTAGCCATGGTGGTTTTATATCTTCTCAGCCTCACTTGATTAATGACACCTGCAACCTTTGAAAATTCCAGCAACCTACTTGGCTCGATGAAGTAGCTCTCCAAAACTCAATAACATGCAAAGATGAATCAAAGAATGACAAAAAGACCCAATTGGGTAAATTTTTATGGTTCCAATGACAACTCATGCCTTAATCATGACACATGCATGCTAAAAACGGTAATGATGACCTCATACATGACCTTTGTACTTTTAAATTAACCCTAACAGAATCGAATGACATCCACCCTAACTCCTCTAATCATGAACTGACACTTTGCATTAGATTTGACAAGACAGATAGAAAAACAATTTTTCGTAGTGTATCTATTTCATTCTCTGACAGTTTCGCTACGAAACTATTAGGAAGTTTCATAGCGAAAACTGCTATTTCACAGTGTAAAATGCTACGAAAAGAGGTAAGCCTAGTTTAAGTGTCTTTTTTGAATTCAAGCGCTTGGGAAATGAAATATGACACCTAATGATGACTGATGGGACATGACATGACCTAAATGAAGGTGGGTTTGAACCTTAGGATAGGTTAAACATATAAAAATTGAAATTTTCCTATACTAACTTGAAAGGCTTAAGGAAACCATTGACAAATGAACTCTATGACCATGTCAAATAATGTTTCACATTTTTCTGAGTGATGACATTATATATAGAAAAAATGGCTAGTTTTAGAGATTGTCTAATTATGTGAATTTATTTTATTGTAAAAAGAGGTTGCCACATCAAATAGACTTATGCTTCATTCTTTTGTCTCATTCTTGAGGCTTGGAGTTACTTATATTTCTTTTATTATTCTGCATGGATGATTTTTGTTTGAGACTTGATTTCAAAGCATATTATTATTGGGTTTGGGTTTCAAATGAGCCATCTTGAAATTCTTTCTATGACATTTTAATTTTGAAAACTCTCAGGTAGAAATTTTTTGGATGCCTAATATGACATAGTGAAGAAAATATGGTAAAATTTTCAAATTTTGTTTCATTATACTTTGCAAGTTACATTTTTTGAAAGTAAGGGTTTTTTACAAGTCCTAGTTCCAGTTTCAAATAAGTGGTCTGGGAAAAGAAATCATAACTTATTCTAAAGATCTAAGTTGAGTGTTGCCTATGGTATTGAATAAACTATATACAATAGAATTTATGTAAAAATTTCAAAAGGATATATGAAAAAATGAACATGTGGAAGTTCATAAAAGTTTGGTATATTAATAGGGTGAAAATTAGAAAGTTTTGGGATTTTGTTTTGGTATCAAGAGAATTGGTAAACCTATCACCTGCATTGAGGAGACATGGGGTTAATTTGAAGAAATTTCCCCTATACTCATAATCCTAATGAAAACATCTAGAAGAACAATAGGTGAGTTAACCAAATTTTGAACCTAGGTGACACCCCAATATTGGTTAATGCATGACGTCCATTGTTTGGCCTAGCCAAATTTTGGGAAAGTTACCATAATATTTTCCTAGAACATTAGGATCTAGTCAAATCTAGGATTGTAAAGAAGACATGTAAGGTAACGTTAAATTGAAATTTCAAACTAAATTGTTCCAAAATTTTGGAATTATATAAGAAGTCATATCAACTTATAGAATGGTTTCTAAATCAAGGTTTTAAAATGTATGTTAAATTGGAACTTGAATATTTTTTTATTGGATGATCTATTTTAGGTGATTCAAAAGGTGTGGTAAAAATAAAATAAAGGACAACGCTAATTAAATATTATGGTCGGCTCAAATTGAAAGAGATAGTGGAGAATATTGTACACTTACTAAGCATCTAGAGAACTTGTTACTCATCATTATTTTTCACTATCTTTAGATGACTATAGGATGGTTTTAGTTTTCTGAAAACAACATTACTTGAATATTGTGAGTTTCAGAAATCTCACTACCTTCATTATCCTTATAAAAAAAATTCACTATTCCTTAGTTTTCCATCTCAAGGTCACCCTATTGCTCCTGAAAGACTCCTTATGGGCTTGTACTTCTCATTTTCATCCTTTTTTCCTACCTAAGCCCTCATTGCCCCATTTTTCCCCTATAAATAGGCTCCAACATCCCTCTAGGGTTTCCTAGTGTTGACTCATCCCCATGTCCCTTTTGGGCACAATAACCCATAGAAATACTCTATTTTCACTTGAAAATCCCTAAGCCAAATTTTAGTCAAAATCAGGTCAAAGGACATCCCCATTAGGTCATTAGGGTTTTTTACATTGTTTAAGGTCATCATTAGATGTTTCAAGAACTGCTTTTCCTTTGCTAGAATCTGGCTCAAATGTAATAAAATGTTAAGACATGGTTATTAAAGAAGGGCCTAAAATTTTTCCAAATAATATTATCTTTTTAGTTCAAAGTCTGCAAGTGACAAAAATGGAAGAGTTTAACACTTCTGCAGGAGTGTTGAAAGATTTATCAGCAGAAGGTGCTGATAAGGTGGACTGTCTACTCCTTAATGAAAACAACTTATAGCAAGGGAAAGAAGAAAAAACACTTGGTCTTGAAGATGAATAGGGTTATGGACTAGTTATTCCATTTGAATGCCAAAGCAGTGATCACTTGCAGAAAATGAAAGAGGAAACACGCAAGGAAAAACATGAAGAAATTCTATCAGAAAAGATTGATGGAATATGGAAACAGGTGAGGTGAAACTGGACAGCAACGAATGAACATGAAAGGGCTATAGAGAACTCATAAAACAACACTGATGATTGTTGTGAAGAAATGCAGACACCTAGGGTTTTAAAAAAGTGGCCAGAGGAGGTGGAGAAAAGAGAATATTTTAAAGATGCTACTATGTTTAAATCCAAAATTCGTTAAAATGAAATTATCATGCCTTAAAGAGCAAAAGAAAAGTCAATTTCATGAATTCAGCAAACCTGCAAGCAAAAGTGTCAAAAAGGGTTAGTGAGAAAACAAAGAGGACTTTAGAAATTAGAAAGTGGGTTTTCAAAGATAAATTAAATTTCACTTAGCTATAAAAGCTCTTCAAACACTTCAAAGGAGTCATTTTTTCCTTTCAAGAGATCAAGAGAATTCAGAGGAGAATAAATTTGCTTGACACTATGCGCCAGGGAGTTGGTACTGCACCCTTTGCATTTTTCCTCCATTAATTTTGTGAAGGCGATGCACCCTTGACAAAGTGTTGTGCTCTTGCCTGATAGGACCCTGCTCAATCCTCTTGGTGCTGCACCCTCAGCCCTTGGCGTTGCGTGCTCAGCTTGGCGCTGCACCCTCAACCTTGGGCGCTGCGTGCTCAGCTTGGCGCTGCACCCTCAACCTTGGCGATGCGTGCTTGGACAGAGTGGGTTTCTCACTCTTATAACCACTCAAATCACTTCAATTTGCTTCCAAGTCTTTGCCAAAGGTTCTCCAAGAATTTTTGAGGGGTAAGTACCTGACATACACCTTGTGTTCAAGCTCTTTTGGTTCTCATTTAATCAATGAAATGAAACCCTAACCAAACCCTAAGCTACCCAATCAGAAATCATTGTTTCATTCCTATTCTATCCTCCTTGAAGAAAACAATCATAACAAGGGAAATTTTATTGCTTGAGGGCTGCCATTCATCTTTCTTGTCACAGTATCAATTCCCTTCATTCTCACTCATTCCCTTCATTTGCAAAGATGCCATTTCATTACCATGACTTCATCTCATTTCACATCAACCCTAGGGTTTTCAAAATTTCATAGGGTGAAGACAGTGGCAGTGGTGGTGAGGCACAAATGCCAAGGAGGCATGATCAAAAGGGAGGGAAGATAAACAGATTTGAACCCCTCAATACAAGGGAACTCATGGAATTTCCCCTAACTATTTCTTGCTTCAAACATATGGCCTGATTTGAATTTTGTGAGAACGTGCAGCAAATAAAAAACCACCCATATCTAAAAACACTATTCATCATTAACCTACATGAAAATAAATTAAATCTTGTTGGAGTTACATTTGAGATGTCCATTGATGTTATTTCTGCAGCTACTAGGATACCAAGTGTGGGAGAAAAGTGGTTCAAGAAAGCAAACCTATGCATGATTTACTTTGAACCATATCTTAAACATAGGTATAAAGATCACCATAACTCCGTCTTCCCTTTTTCTCATCTGCTTGATAGATATGCGCCCATGATGAGGATCATAATGAATTATTTTACATGTGAGGGAAGATTCTCTCGCCTCTACTCATACCTCATTCAGCTTTTTATGCATTTCACTAGGGTTAGGATGTTGCATATACCATATTACCTCTTCTGAAGCATTGACAAAATGACCTACATAGTGCAAAAGAGAGATTTCCCTCAGAAAATGCAGAGCCTATTCCATCATTCACTTATTAAAATGGTGGTCATACATCAACTGTAGTAGAAAAACATTCCATGGGAGACCTTCATTTCTCATGAGGTTTTCACTACTCCACATGGCCATCATCAGCAAGACATTCCTTCATCTTCTCATCCTCACATTCCTACTTCTCCATCAGTTCCTTTTGTTCCTACATCTCCACACACTCACATTCCTTCACCTCATGATGATCCTTCCATATCACCATCCACTCAAATTCCCTCACCTCATGATGATTCTTCCTCATCACCCTTCCACAATCCATCACCCTCACCTCATGATGATTCTTTTTCATCACCCTTCCACAATCCTTCACCCTCATCTCATGATACCAGAGCACCAAATAATGAAGAGAGCAGTGAGACATATGACACTGAGATGGTTGACATTGAACCTTTTCCTTTGACCTATCGAATAGACCACAAGCAGGAGTTTGCTTCATATATTGTGGAAGGGTCCATGCCTTCATCATCAACAAAAAAACTTGATAAGGGTAAGGAAAAGGTTGCAGAGCAGGTCATTGTTGAAGAGGAGAATACACATGAAACTAAACAAGAGTTTCAACTTATTGACCTTGAGGATGAGGATGAGGAGAAGATCACCAATATGTTGCTCAAGAGAAAGGATGCCAAGATTAGTGAGCTATAAGCTAATCTTGGTAGGGCAAAGAATGTGATCAACTTCCTTGAGTTAGAAAACTAGCAGTTAGAGACAGAGAATGCCATCAATGAGGTCAGGGTAATCAGAGCCCATAAATAGGCCGGAAAGGCCAAGGCTATGCTAGATGAGACCTTGGGAATTTTCGATGACATTGAGGATGAGGAAGAGTGGCTTCCTAGGAAGAGGCTAAGGAAAATTGTGTTGAATAAGGCTTTAGCTTGGGAAAGAGAGAAAGAGACCGAATGGGCAGAGCAGCTCACTCCAAGTGAGCTGCTTGCCATTGAAATCAACTATGATAGAGAATCTTAGCTAGAGAGGGAAAACTTGCACTTAGAGGGTCAGTTAGAGAAGGCCAAGAGAGACATTGACATGAAGAGAAAGATGTCAAGACATTATTCCATGAGGAACAGGATTGCAAGGCCAAGCTCAAACGATCCCATGCAAAGATTCAGGCCTTGACTAAGGAAAAGGAGAAAGAAAAGATTGACATTCTTGCTGATGTGTCCCTCCAAGCATCCTAACCATGATCAGTGTTTAGGTTCCCATGTTTTGGCCAGATTGGCAAGACCAAAAGATGAGACAACATCATAACCACTTTGGGGCTCTAGGATCTAGCCCTCTTGGACCCGGAGAGGGATCTCTCCAATAAAACAAAGAATGATATATCTTTGAAGCTAAATTGAGATGTTAGGCTAGTTATGAAGCACAAAGGGGGGTTTTAAATGATTTGGTTGGTTGGTTGCTGGGTTGGTTATGATATCATAGACTGAGAAAGTGATGGGAGAAAAGGCACAAAACAGCAGGATGTTTCAGCAAAGAGGATAGGTTAAGAAAGTGCCATCCATTGGGCTATGGAGTCATGAAAGGTAATTACATGCAACAACTAGCCAAGGCTTTCAGAGGGCAAGTCATCTACACTAAAGGATCTTTTAGATAGATGGTGGGATGGGAAATTAAGGATTGAAAGTGAGAGAAGGAAAGCAACCCAATTTTCTGTCTATAGATCAGGTCAGAGGTCATTTAACTCCAGACCTGCTTGGACATACTCCAAAGGTAGCTCCCAAGGAGGAACAAAGGGGCAGCTTATAGTTCGGACCAAAGGTCATTTAACTCCAGGTCAGCTTTAGCATGCTCCAAGGGAAAACAGAGATAAGTTTACAGAGAGATCTTAGAAAGGCCAGCTGGTCGCACAAGGATCCTAGTGGACAGGGCTAACTCTAATCCCTAGTGTTCCCAAATCTTCTAGCTTAAACCCAACAAGAACAACTAACAGCAGAAAACATCGAAGGCAAGGAGAGCAGAGACATAGGGTACCTAACAAGGGTAAGTCCTATGCCATATTTCTGATGCAAGCCAACAGAAAACGAAACATTATGAGAATGTAATAAACAGAGTTAGAAAAAACATCACCAATAGTAATAAACCAGGATCCTGTGAAATGTGCTTTGATTAATTGATGCAAAACCAGTCACATACATTGAGCTCAATAGCTGTTACAATCCCAAATTCTCCTCCTAGCCTACTACAATACAAAATAATCTTCTACTCTCTCCCAAAACTGTTCTAACAGTCAGAATGAATCCCTCTAACAGCAATCGGCAACAACCGAACAACAACCATTACAATATGTTCCTCAGGATTCTTATAGGGGAAAAGATTAACAGGAGTAGATGTCAACTTAAATGCAGCATTAAACTCTGAAGTAGTAGGAGGGACGAGGCTCCATCTCCCTTTAAATTCTGGGCATTTATCTCTGGTACTCTTTGGATGATGGGGTGGTCTTCGTCAGGTTTCCATTTACTCCAGGTATGTCTCTGGTGTACTTGAACAAAATGCAAAACGATGATGTTAGGGTCTGCCATACTGTATACTTAATGTACTGGCAGCATAGGACTGTTGTCAGGGCCAAAAAATCTCATTAGAACACGTCATAGAATAAAAGCAATATGAATGTTATGTCCTTATATGAAGAACGTTCCGTTGATATGGAAACCCTGATAGTATGGTTTTCGGTACATTGAACCCTTTGAGCGATCCACGGGGTCTTTGATTTCTGGTACCTTTTCTCTTTAAACATTGGATTAAGGTTTAAGATCTTCAACTACACGGCTTTAAACTCTCTGCTTTCCACTGATACTCTCTGCCTGCAAAGACTGCGCTTTAAATGGTTCTGGATGGTTTGACAGAGTTTAAACCCTATTCCTTTACTGCAAGTCCTGTCAAACACTTTCCCCGGCCATTCTTCATAATTCCAGCTCCTGCAAATGGTTCTTTCCCATGTTCTCTGTCGATGTGACAGGGACTGTGAATTATGGTGGTTTTTTGCCGCCCGAAACCCTGCAACACACAAAACTGTCAAGAATTCATGCACGAGGTGGGATGTTGTGGATGATCACTGTAATGGTAACATAGCATGGATGAAGGACGATGAATGCAGCGACAACCGTGGAAGAAAACCATAGAATAGAGGGGGATGCATGGGAAGACGATGAGATGGAAATCTTAATGCAAAACATTAAAATTTGACCTTGGAGTGAATATATATAGGAAACGGGAGAAGACACGATGACAACACGTGAAAAATGATGTGGTGAGACCGGTCAACAGCGGGCCATGCAAATGAATCTGGATCATCTGATCTCAAAGGAGATCAACGATGGAAAACACGTCGGAGGGCGATGGAAAGTGGGCCAGTGGGTACGATTGCCTCAGTTAACCTGCACACAACTTCGCGAAGCGACAACCGTTAGATGGGTGATCGCAGATCGGATGGCTGATACGCATATCGCTCTGTGTCCTGTACCAAACGATAATGCGCGATGAGTGAGCTGTTTTCCAGCCGTACCAGTGCCACGCGTCGGATGTTGTATGGAATCACTGGCCCATCAGAAATTACCGCCTACCTCCGAAAGGCAGTGCGATAAAAACCAGATGGTTTATGAACAGTGCGCGGGGACCACCGGGGCGGGTAAACTCTTACCGTTGATCTGCGGGTAAATGAACGGTGGAGATGCGATGAACAGGCAGTGAACGGGTTGAACGGTGGAAGTTGTGGGGATGCGACGACCGTCCTATCTATACAGATCGAAGGTTTAGACTGCTCCCGATATGGATTCTGCGATAAGCGCCTTTCGGGCTAGCATGTGGTTCTAGCGCCAGGCCACATGGGGGGGAAATATGGTTCTAGGGCTAGCCGAAGGGGGCTAAGACCCATATACATGGAGAACATGGTTTTTGGCACATTTTCAATGAAATTGAAGGCCAAAAGGGGTAACGATAGAGGGAAGAAGGGGTTATTAAACCACACCAGGGATGTGTGTATGGTTTAAGGGGGGAAATTTGGGGGTAAGAAAGGGGAACTTTGACAAAGGGAGAAAAGGATGAAATGGAGAATTCTGTAGGGGTACAAGGGGTAAATGAAGGCCTTTAGGAGCACATTTTTTTGCAATTAGAGAGGCTTCATAATGGGAATCAACAAAGAGGATTTCATCACAGGGCAAAGGCATAGGAGACTTCAAGGATGATGTGTCTTCAGGGGAGATGCATTCATTGAAGGCTCAGAAAAAATTTAGCCCCCTACTTTGCCTGTCAAAAATTTACAGGGGGCTAACAGTGGCTCCACATGGGGATGGCTTCTTCTTGAAGGAGTCATGAATTCAAAAAATAAATCTTTGGTGTAGGCCAGATGCCTGGTACTTGACTCATTCTT
Organism: Pinus albicaulis; assembly: GCA_034641835.2. NCBI lineage: Eukaryota > Viridiplantae > Streptophyta > Pinopsida > Pinales > Pinaceae > Pinus > Pinus albicaulis. The sequence goes on along the minus strand of CM076570.1, from coordinate 1,499,688,271 downwards.
TTCTTCTCTTGGATCAACTGCCACAATTTGTGAAGACATTACATCAGAAAAAAAAATTTCCTCGACAATCTACCTACCCATCCTACAATCCTAGCATTTTTTCTTCTGGGGTGCATTTGAACTTGCAGACCCTTTACATCATTTTATTTTTTACAAACAAGAAAATAAACCTATTCTACTTCTACCCTTATTACTCCATGAGACGAGATTAAATTGTTGGTCTCATAGCTTCTCTACCTAAACTAATATCTGCTAGGATAAAACTGTCTAGCATATTTCTTCTCTACATTCTAAGACAGAAATTGAAAACAATCAAGCCAGGATTAGACTGTCTGGCTTGCTGGACTTTGCAGAAATTAAAACAACTAACTACATGCTCACAGACTGAGCTTTATCGAGCTATTCCTACCTACCCTACTCTAACTAGAATATTTACAAGTCTAGCTTACAAACATTGTCTTCTAATGTAACCAGTCCATCAAGTGATCCCATGGCTGGTCCTTTCTGCTCAGCTCCTTGAGCAGGCTGGATAGGCAGGGTAGCTCCCACTCTTTTTGTTCAATGACAGCAACTTTGAAAAATCTTCTTTCTGTTTGCAACATGCTTCTCAAAAATACCTTTGATCCTTCTTCAAATGTTTGCAGGAAATGTGCATAAGGATGGTGATATGATACCTGGTTATGAATATTTGGTAGGGAGGCTTCAACCAGGATTACTTCTTCCTCCACTGGATCAAGAACAAGACTCTCTTGAGAAAGAGAATCTCCCTCATCTTCTTCATTTTATGAACTGGAGGACTCATCATATATGGCAGCACTGTCCTCTTGGAGCTCTGATATATTCTGATCTAGTGGGCTGAGCTCTGTGAAAAGATCTAAGTGTTCTTGAGCAGTGGTTTGTTCCATTGCTTCCTCTTTTTCAAGGGAAGGCTCATTGCTTTCAAACTGCTCAAAGATCTCTTCCTTTTTTTCCTCTTCATCCTCTGAGATGAAAGGCTGCTGACCTCAAATCATGTGGAAACCATTACTGATGAGTTGTGATGGAGTGAAGCAAAGATCTAGAGATCCTTCACCCTCTTCTGCGCTCTTAAAGCTTTCTTCATCAATATCATAAATAACCTGCATTGGCTCATTACTCTTTGGAAGTAAAGGGAACTGATTTTCGTCCCATATATCTACTAATGATGACCCTGCAAGATCATCTTTTGTTTGGAGAACGTCATCATCAAAGAGATCAAAAACAAGAAAATCATGAATGTAAGTAATGCTGCCAACCGGACATACTAGATTATCAGCAGATTTTTCTTCACTCTGATTTACATGTGAGCTTTCCAACTCTATATAATGAAGCTCATCAAATGAATGGACAAGAATGTCTGGTCTATAAAAAATTTCAGAGGCTGGTTGTCCATTGATGATTTGATATATTTCTTCTTCTGTCAAAGGGGAAGATGGTCTTGTGTTCCTTTGTGCAGAATTGTAGCAGCTCTCTGTTTCCCTTGAAGACTGGTTTTGAGGCAGGATGTCATCTTGAGCCTCAACTACAAAGGATGATAAATCAGCATCTGAGTTTTTAGGTATATCTTGAAGAGTATCTACAGTCACTTGATTGTTTTCTTCCTCAGCTGATTCATCTATGCTCTTGTGATATCTAGGGTGCATATGAAATGCTTGAATGGCTGTTGACAGATCTTCAGGATGCATATTAACCAAATCCTCATCGATATATAACAGGTATTGTATGATATCCTAAGACAGATCACAACAATCCCATGATAAGGACAGAGAGTTTCCTTTATAATTCTTGTAAAATACTTGGTGCATGTCCCTTAAAGAAAACAAACTCCGAGGTTCTAACCATTCATACCAGACCCTAGCCTTTCCTTCTAATGTTGCCATGAACATTTTCATTAGGAAATATTCATGCCATTCAACTTTAAATTTCCACACATGTATATGAAACTTGATGAGATGTAGCAAGGGGTCATCACCGTTTTCACCCTGAAAGGTAGGCAGGTTTTTTAACTAGTCTACTTCAGGCATTTTGTGTGGGAATCCAGGGATATGCTCCCTACTCATTGGGGCATATCTTCTCTGTATGCGTGGAAGCATGTTTGTAAATTAGAAAGAGGTCACTGATTCTTCTCAACCAGTTTAGAGTCTTCAACCAGTGGAGTCATTTGGTCTTTTGGGAGTTATGGACTGTGGAGTCACCAGGTGGATGTATATGAATGCTTGAAGCAGGATGTTGTCCACCATCAGCAACTGAATGCCAATCTAACCAGAGATCTTGGGTCTTTTGAGTGCCTAAGAATGTTTAAGGTGAAATGCACTCAAGTCCCCAGTGGAGTCGTCATTATGTTGGGGTTCCCATGTTTTGGCCAGATTGGCAAGACCAAAAGATGAGACAACATCATAACCACTTTGGGGCCCTAGGATCTAGCCCTCCTAGACCCAGAGAGGGATCTCTCCAATCAAACAAAGAATGATATATCTTTGAAGCTCAAGTGAGATGTTAGGCTAGTTATGAAGCACAAAGGGGGGTTTTAAATGATTTGGTTGGTTGGTTTCTGGGTTGGTTATGAGATCATAGACTGAGAAAGTGATGGGAGAAAAGGCACAAAACAAAAGGATGTTTCAGCAAAGAGAATAGGTCAAGAAAGTGCCATCCATTGGGCTATGGAGTCATGAAAGGTAATTACATGCAACAACTAGCCAAGGCTTTCAGAGGGCAAGTCATATACACTAAAGGATCTTTTAGATAGATGGTGGGATGGGACATTAAGGATTGAAAGTGAGAGAAGGAAAGCAACCCAATTTTCTGTCTATAGATTAGGTCAGAGGTCATTTAACTCCAGACCTGCTTGGACATACTCCAAAGGTAGCTCCCAAGGAGGAACAAAGGGGCAGCTTATAGTTCGGACCAAAGGTCATTTAACTCCAGTTCAGCTTTAGCATGCTCCAAGGGAAAACAGAGATAAGTTTACAGAGAGATCTTAGAAAGGCCAGCTGGTCGCACAAGGATCCTAGTGGACAGGGCTAACTCTAATCCCTAGTGTTCCTAAATCTTCTAGTTTAAACCCAACAAGAACAACTAACAGTAGAAAACATCGAAGGCAAGGAGAGAAGAGACATAGGGTACCTAACAAGGGTAAGTCCTATGCCATATTTCTGATGCAAGCCAACAGAAAACAAAACATTATGAGAATGTAATAAACAGAGTTAGAAAAAACATCACCAATAGTAATAGACCAGGATCCTCTGAAATGTGCTTTGATTAATTGATGCAAAACCAGTCACATACACTGAGCTCAATAGTTGTTACAATCCCAACTTCTCCTGCCAGCCTACTACAATAAAAACTAATCTGCTACTCTCTCCCAAAATTGTTCTAACATTCAGAATGAATCCCTCTAATAGCAATCGGCAACAACCGAACAACAACCATTACAATATGTTCCTCAGGATTCTTATAGGGGAAAAGATTAACAGGAGTAGATGTAAACTTAAATGCAGCATTAAACTCTGAAGCAATAGGAGGGCCAAGGCTCCATCTCCCTTTAAATTCTGGGAATTTATCTCTGGTACTCTTTGGATGATGGGGTGGTCTTCGTCAGGTTTCCATTTACTCCAGGTATGTCTCTGGTGTACTTGAACAAAATGTAGAATGATGATGCTAGGGTCTGCCATACTGTATACTTAATGTACTGACAGCATAGGACTGTTTTCAGGGTTTAAAAATCTCATTAGAACACGTCATAGAATAAAAGCAATATGAATATTGTGTCCTTATATGAAGAACATTCCGCTGATACGGAAACCCTGATAGTATGGTTTTCTGTACATTGGACCCTTTGAGCGATCCACGGGGTCTTTGATTTGTAGTACCTTTGCTCTTTAAACACTGTATTAAGGTTTCAGATCTTCAACTACATGCCTTTAAACTCTCTGCTTTCCACTGATACTCTCTGCCTACAAATACTGCGCTTTAAATGGTTCTGGATGGTTTGACAGAGTTTAAACCTTGTTCCTTTACTGCAAGTCTTGTCAAACACTTTCCCCGGCCATTCTTCATAATTCCAGCTCCTGCAAATGGTTCTTTCCCGTGTTCTCTGTCGCTGTGACAGGGACTGTGAATTATGGTGGTTTTTTGCCGCCCGAAACCCTGCAACACACAAAACTGTCAAGAATTCATGCACAGGGTGGGATGATGTGGATGACCGCTGTAATGGTAACGTAGCATGGATGAAGGATGATGAATGCAGTGGCAACCATGTAATAAAACCATAGAATAGAGGGGGATGCATGGGAAGACGATGAGACGGAAATATTAATGAAAAACATTAAAATTTGACCTTGGAGTGAATATATATAGGAAACGGACAAAGACACGACGACAACACGTGGAAAATGATGTGGTGGGACCGATCAACGACGGGCCATGCAAATGAATCTGTACCGTCTGATCTCAAAGGAGATTGACGGTGGAAAACATGTCGGAGGGCGATGGACAGTGGTCCAGTGGGTACGATTGCCTCGGTTAACCTACGCGCAACTTCGCGGAGCGACAACCGTTAGATGGGCGATCACAGATCGGACAGCTGATATACATATTGCTCTGTGTCCTGTACCGAACGATAACGCGCAATGAGTGAACAGTTTTCCAGCTGTACCGGTGCCACGCGTCAGATGCTGTATGGAATCGCTGGCCCATCAGAAAATACTGCCCACCTCTGAAAGGCGATGCGATAGAAACTGGATGGTTTATGAACAGTGCGTGGGGACCACCGGGGCGGGTAAAGGCTTACCGTTGATCTGCGGGTAAATGAACGAAGGAGATGCGATGAACGGGCGGTGAACGGGTTGAACGGTGGAAGTTGTGGGGACATGACGACCATCCGATCTATACAGATCGATGGTTTAGACTGCTCCTGATATGGATTCTGCGATAAGTGCCTTTCAGGCTAGCGCGTGGTTCTAGCGCCAGGCCACATGGGGGGAAATACGGTTCTAGGGCTAGCTGAAGGGGGCTAAGACCCATATACATGGAGAACATGGTTTTTGGCACATTTTCAATGAAATTAAAGGCCAAAAGGGGTAACGATAGAGGGAAGAAGGGGTTATTAAACCACACCAGGGATGTGTGTATGGTTTAAGGGGGGAAATTTGGGGGTAAGAAAGGGGAACTTTGACAAAGGGAGAAAATGATGAAATGGAGAATTCTGTAGGGGTACAAGGGGTAAATGAAGGCCTTTAGGAGCACAACTTTTTGCAATCATAGAGGCTTCATAATGGGAATCAGCAGAGGGGATTTCATCACAGGGCAAAGGCACAGGAGACTTCAAGGATGATGTGTCTTCAGGGGAGATGCATTCATTGAAGGCTCAAAAAACATTTAGCCCCCTACTTTTCCTGTCAAAAATTTACAGGGGGCTAACAATCAGTAAGCTAATTTCCAAATTTTGGCACCTTGTGCACTTTTTTTATTTTTTATTGTTTGGCTTGCAGAAAAAAGGGCCAAACGCACAGTGCAACTAGCGTTGCGCTCTTCTTTGGGGCACTCAAATGGGAAAAGGTTTACACTTTCATGTTCCTCATGCCAAGGACATCATCCTCAGAAAATTTTAGGTCATTTGGAGCAAAAACAGGTCCCTCAAAAGGGCCAAAAACCACCTAAAAATCACCTTTCTACCCTCTTTTCAGCACTGGCACGACGCCCTTATCAGTCTTTGGAAAAGTGGTTTTTGACTAGAAAAATGGTCTCTAATCTAGAAACTGAAGGTTGATCTTGAAACTAGACAAGACAGGCTTTCCAATGAGCTATCATGGAGCTCATTTGGATACCGAGAAGGCCTCCAAAACGCAGCTACAAAACAGGTAATATTTCTAGTCTTTGTGTTGCGCCCCTGTACCTTGAAGTTGCGTGCTTGCTAGGAGTTAATGAAAAAGATATTTTGAAGCCTTAAATTTAACTTTTTTTTCAAGCCCCCATTGCCCCATTTTTCCCCTATCAATAGACTCCACCCTCCCACTAGGGTTTCTTAGTGCTGACTCATTCCCATGTCCCTTTTGGGCACAATAAACCATAGCAATACTCTATTTTTACTTGAAAATCCCTAAGCCAAATTTCAATCAAAATTAGGTCAAAGGACACCCCCATTAGGGCATTAGGGTTTTTTACATTGTTTAAGGTCATCATTGGATGTTTCAAGCACTGCTTTTCCTTTGCTAGAATTCGGCTCAAATGTAATAGAATGTCAAGACATGGTTATTCAAGAAGGGCCTAAAAGGTTTCCAAAGAAGACTATATTTTCTTTTCAAATTCTGCAAGTGAAAAAAATCAAAGATTTTAACACTTTTGCAGGAGTGTTGAAATATTTATCAGCAGAAGGTACTGATAAGTTGGACTGTCTAATCCTGAGTGAAAACAACTTACAGCAAGCGAAAGAAGAAAAAACACTTGGTCTTGAAGATGACTAGGGTTATGAACTGGTTAGTCTATTTGAATGCCAAAGCAGTGATCACTTGCAGAAAATGAAATAGGAAACATACAAGGCCAAACATGAAGAAATTATATTAGAAAATATTGATGGAATATGGAAAAAGGTGAGGTGAAACTAGACATAAATGAATGAACTTGAAAGGGCTATAGAGAACTGAGAAGACAAAACTGATGATTGTTGTGAAGAAATGCAGACACATAGGGTTTTGAAAAAGTGGCCAGAGGAGGTGGAAAAAAAAAGAATATTTTGAAGATGTGGCTATTTTTAAATCCCAAAGTTATCAAAATGAACTTATAATGCCTTAAGGAGAAAAATAAAATTCAATTTCATGACTTCAGAAAACCTGCAAGCAAAAGTGTCAAAAAGGGTTAGTGATAAAAGAAAGAGGACTTTAGACATTAAAAAGTGAGTTTTCAAAGATAAATTAAATTTCACTTGGCTATAAAAGCTTATCAAACACTTCAAAGGAGTCATTTTTGACTTTCGGGAGATCAATAGCATTCAAAGGAGAAGAATTTGTGAGTTTTCCAAGTGAATATGGGCAATTTTTCTTGGCGTTGCACACCTGGGAGTTGGCGCTCTGCCACTAGTATTTTTCCTCCATTAATTTTGTGAAGGCGTTATGTGCCTGGAAGTGGGCATTGTGCCCTTGATAGAGCGTTGTGCTCTTGCTCGACAAGATCCTACTCAATTATCTTAGCGATGTGCCCTCAACCCTTGGCGCTGCTCCCTCAGCCTTGGCACTATGCACTTGGACAAAGAGGGTTTCTCACTCTTCTAACCACTCAAATCACTTCAATTTTCTTCCAAGTCTTTGCTAACGGTCCTCCAAGAATTTTTGAGAGGTAAGTACCGTACATACACCTTGTGTTCAAGCTATTTTGGTTATCATTTAATCAATGGAATGAAACCCTAAAAAAAACCTAAGCTACCCAATCAAAAATCATTGTTTCATTCATATTCTATCCTCCTTGAAGAAAAACAGTCATAACAAGGGAAATTCCATTTCTTGATGGCTGACATTCATCTTACTTGTCACAGTATCAATTCCCTTCATTCTCACTCATTCCCTTCATTTGCAAAGATGCCATTTCATTACCCTGCCTTCATCTCATTTCACATCAACCCTAGGGTTTTCAAAATTTCATAGGGTGAAGACAGTGGCAGTGGTGGTGAGGCACAAATGCCAAGGAGGCATGATCAAAATGGAGGGAAGATAAACAGATTTGAACCCCTCAATACAAGGGAACTCATGGAATTTCCCCTAACTATTTCTTGCTTCAAACATATGGCCTGATTTGAATTTTGTGAGAACGTGCAGCAAATAAAAAACCACCCATATCTAAAAACACTATTCATCATTAACCTACATGACAATAAATTCAATCTTGTTGGAGTTACATTTTAGATGTCCATTGATGTTATTTCTGCAGCTACTAGGATACCAAGTGTGGGAGAAAAGTGGTTCAAGAAAGCAAACCTATGCATGAGTTACTTTGAACCACATCTTAAACATAGGTATAAAGATCACCATAACTCCGTCTTCCCTTTTTCTCATCTTCTTGATAGATATGCGCCCATGATGAGGATCATAATGAATTATTTTACATGTGAGGGAAGATTCTCCCGCCTCTACTCATACCTCATTCAACTTTTTATGCATTTCACTAGGGTTAGGATGTTGCATATACCATATTACCTCTTCTGAAGCATTGACAAAATGGCCTACATAGTGCAAAAGAGAGATTACCCTCATCAAATGCAGAGCCTATTCCATCATTAAAAAAATGGTGGTCATACATCAACTGCAGCAGAAAAACATTCCATGGGAGACCTTCATTGCTCATGATGTTTTCACTACTCCACATGGCTATCATCAGCAAGATATTCCTTCCTCTTCTCATCCTCCCATTACTACTTCTCTATCACTTCCTATTGTTCCTACATCTCCATACACTCACATTACTTCACCTCATGATAATCCTTCCACATCACCATCCACTCACATTCCCTCACCTCATGATGATCCTTCCTCATTACCCTTCCACAATCCTTCACCCTCATCTCATGATACCAGAGCAAAAAATAGTGAAGAGAGAAATAAGACAGATGACACTGAGATGGTTGAAATTAAGCCTTTTCCTTTGACTTATCAAAGAGGCCACAAGCAGGTGTTTTCTCCAAATATTTTGGAAGGGGCCCTGCCTTCATCATCAACAAAACAACTTGATAAGGGTAAGGAAAACGTTTCAGAGCAGGTCATTTTTGAAGAGGAGAATACACATGAAACTGAACAAGAGTTTCAACTTATTGACCTTGAGGATGAGGATGAGGAGAGGATCACCAATATGCTGCTCAAGATAAAGGATGCCAAGATTAGTGAGCTACAAGCTAATCTTGGTAGGGCAAATAATGTGATCAACTTCCTTGAGTTAGAAAACTAGCAGTTAGAGATAGAGAAAGCCATCAATGAGGTCAGGGCAATCAGAGCTCGGAAAGAGGCCAGAAAGGCCAAGGCTATGCTATATGAGACGTTAGGAACTTTTGATGACAGTGAGTATGAGGAAGAACAACTTCCTAGAAAGAGGCGAAGGATAATTGGGTTGAAGAAGGCTTTAGCCCGGGAAAAAGAGAAAGAGACCGAAATGGCAGAGCAGCTCACTCCAAGTGAGCTGCTTGCCATGGAAATAAACTATGATAGAGAATCTTGGCTAGAGAGGGAAAAATTTCACTTAGAGGGTCAGTTAGAGAAGGCCAAGAGAGACATTGACATGCAGAGAAAGATGGAAATACATTATGCCATGAGGAACAGGATTGCAAGGGCCAAGCTCAAATGATCCCTTGTAAATATTTAGGCTTTACCTGAGGAAAAGGAGAAGGAAAAGCTTAACATTCTTGCTGATGTGTCCCTCCAAGCATCCCAACCATGATCAGCAAGCTAATTTCCAAATTTTGGCACATTGTGCACATTTTTTATTTTTGATTATTTGGCCTGCAGAAAAAAGGGCCAAATGCGCAACGCCACTGGCATTGCACTCTTTTTTGGGGAACTCAAATGGAAAAAGTTTTACATTTTCATGTTCCTCATGCTAATTACATCATCCTAATAAACGTTTAGGCCATTTGGAACAAAACAGGTCCCTCAAAAGGGCCAAAAACCACCTAAAAATCACCTTTCTTCCCTCTTTTCAGCACTAGCGTGGTGCCCTTATCATTCTTGGGAAAAGTGGTTTTTGACTAGGAAAATGGTCACCAATCTCGAAAATGAAGGCTGATTTGGAAACTAGACAGGACAGGCTTTCCAATGAGCTATCATGGAGCTCATTTGGATACTGGGAAGGCCTCCAAAACTTAGCTACAAAATAGGCAATATTTCTAGTCTTGGCATTGTGCCCCTGTACCTTGGAGCTGCGCCCTTGCTAGGAGTTATTGCAAAAGATCTTTTGAAGCCTTAAAGTCAAATTTTTTCCAAAATTAGCTCAAATAGTTATGTTAGAAGTTATTTTTTCCATAAATTCGTTTTAGATATTTTTCCTTGGGCCTTGCATGGTCTCAAAGGTCAAAGTGACTTAACTATGTAATTAATGACCTCTAAAACCCTAGCTAGGGCTTACTTCCTCCTTTTGAAGATAAATACTGCATGGAGGCTTCATTTTTGTTGTTGGTTGATTATTGAGAGGAATGTTACATAGATTTTTGAGTTGTGAAGAAGTTGGTTTTGGAGCTTTGTGACTGTCTTGGATTGAGCACCAATGGAGCAAGCATATTCATAGGATTCATGAACTTGTGTAAATTGTGATGTTGTTCTGATTTTGCACTTGTCTTCTCATTTTTTCCATATTGTTCATCTTTTCACTTATGACAAAGTAGAAAATTAGGATTAAGACATGCTGTTGAGAGGCACCTTAATGTTGTCTACTTTCTGTTGTTTAGATGTTTTCCTCTACTAGCTCTGATTGAAGAATTCTTAATTGCTCTTTGATTCCACTTATGCTTGTTTTCTTGAAAATGATTTAATGGATCCAAGCCAAAGAATTTTATGATATGCCCTATCCTTTGGTGTAGTTTAAAACATTTTTTTTAAGGCCTTTTCTTTGAATTTTACTAATTAGGGTTTGGCTGAAGAATTTTATGGTTTTCCCTGTCCTTCAGTCCATCTTGAAGAGTCAATTTGAAGGTCTTTATAGTCTAATTGAAGAAACTTAGGAGTTCCCTGCTCTTTAATCGTTACTAATGTGTTATCTTGAATGTTTTCTTTCTCTGAAAGTGAATAACTAGAGAATTTAGGAGTTCCCTGCTATCTAGGGTTTGTTGGATTGTTGTTTTATAGTTTACTTGGTGAAGTCTGGCCAAAGAATTTTATGGTGCACCCCGTCCTTTGATTCTTTCTTAAGCATAGTACTCTTAAAAACTCTTCTTGTTATATTATATGTTAAAGGATTCTTAACTACCCTTTAAACCTACTAAATTCACAACTTAATGTTCATTTCACACCCACCTAAGTTATTAAGATCCATTTAGCTTTGTTAACTTGCCTTATGAAACACCCTTGATCTATTGTTGTGATTTTCAAGACCTTCATAGACCCCATAGCCCAATGGTTTGAATTTCTCTTACTCTATCTGTTCTTCTTGACAAGCAACCCAACCAAACAAAACAAAACAAAACAAACCCTATCATTTTAACTAGCCTAAAATCAATCAAGTTACATCTTTTACACAAATATAGAGAAATCCGTCTCTGAGTCCAGGAAGGCTAGGTCCTAGGGCTCCAAATTTGGTTTGATGTTACCCTTGTTCATTTGGTCTTGCCAATGTGACAAATTATAGGGAACTAACAGAACTCATCCATGATTTCTAAGGAATGTGAAGGCTTAGAAAACTAGGTATCCAAATTAAGGAACCAAATTAATGACATGGGTTTTTACAAAGATTCTTTTTATTGAGATTTTTTTCTCAATGTGATTTTCAACTTTTTTAGTTTCATGGCACACAATTTTCAGGTCCATGGTAATGTAATTTTTATTAAGAAACTATGGTTATATTTTGATACAGGGACAAAGGATTGGGGGAGACATACATATTGTATTATAACATAGTAAAGATATAATATACTAGAAAATATTTGTAGTTTTCTCAATATCCAAAATTCTCTTGCATTTATTTTAATATGAGAACCACACATATAAGTGTTCTTTCGTTTTTATTTTTGTTGACGACTAACTTGAAATTTGAGTTTGTGAACAACTACGACATAAATCATGCAAAGAGACAAAAAAAATGGATTGATGTACTTTGATAAAACTATATGGGTCTTGAAATTTATTCTGATAATTTATAACATCAAATCATTTTGCCTTAGATCAGCATGCTTAATGTTGGCATGACAAGGTAATAGCTTAATACATAATGTCTGAGATAACTAGCAAGTGTGTGTGTGGCACTCAATTAGTTAAGAAAGAAGAACATTTGAAAAGAGACTACCCTAATAAATCGTAGAGGACAAAAAGCTCAGATACCTAAAAATATAACAAACAATGTAGGAAAGGAAGAGGGAACATCACCTTAAGCACTCTAAAATATTGGAAAATTATCTTGAATAATTTTGAAGGGATTTTCAAATTTTAAAATTGTTGAAGACCTTGGGAAATTCACTGCCCTAGATTCACTGTCCTAGATTTTGTGCACATACTTAGTGATATTGTTGCAATGAAAATGGGATGTTTGATGTGTTGTGCAACCCTCGTTTTATTATCGTTGATTATATGTCTATATTTTTATTAATTGTGAGCATAGCCATGCTTTATGTTGTTGTCATGTGTTGTTGTGATATTTTCTTTGTTTTTCTTTGTTTCCTTCTTTGTATGGTCTAGATATTGTTTAGTTGGATAGAGAAAATAAAATTAAATAGGTTCATGAGAAAGATATTAAACCAAACCAAGAGTTCAGGAAAGTGAATTGTGCATGAGATAACTTGTAGCGAATGGCTAAAGGTCATAACAAATCAGCCAAGAGGACCTAATTGCATCCATGTGTTAAATGAAAAATATAAAAAGGAATATTTTTCTAACCTAACTACTACTTAGTATATATTCCTTATGTTTCACGAATATGTCAGTGGTGAGGTGAATGTATAATGATGCCATTGTTGAGAATCGTCATAGTGAGACAATGATTGTTTAATTTTCTTAAATATAAAGATTGTATGAATGGTATGCTTTAGGTAAATGTTGTAACATATTTTGGTACACTGAAAATTACATTTTTTTTTTTTGTGAGAAATTTTTCATTTTTTATTGGATAAATTCTCAAACATATATTTATTAATTGTTTCAAAAGATTTCTCCGGATGCGGATGACACCCGGGCTTGATGGGACGCCCATCTCATGCCGCCTCCCAAGGACATTGATGTGGGACGGCCATTTGGCCTCCCACAAGGGCATTAAAGGGGGCATTCAATATGCCACCCTGCGAGCCATTACCGCAGCTCTCTCGAACCGTCGACGCTCATTGCATTTCATCTGGTTCATTTCAGCTTTTGATATGGAGTTCAGTCTACTGTATGGCGATTGTTCTGTTTGCACCACCACTTCTCTGTGTCGAAGCTCTTGCCCGCCCGCCTATGCTGAGCCAAGCGCTCGAACGCAGACTGGTAGGCGTTGTGCGCTTCTTTGTTGCTTGGAGACTGTTCCTGAGTTTCATTTTACGCATAGCAATTTCTGTTGTTCAAATTCTCAGTACGTTTCTTCCAACTCCCCATCGTCACTTCTCCTCTACCCTTTCCACCAGCATCTCCCTATCACCATGCCTAGATTGCGCCATCGAATGTGATGTCGTCACGGGTCTAGCAGTGGCCGCGCCATTCATTCTCGGTCCTCTCCCAGTTCGGATTCCTCCTCTGAGGATTTTGCCTGCGACCACATCCCGGAAACAAGGAGTCGCATAGGTCGGCTCCATTCCACTGAATTCGCTCACCCCGTTCCGTTCTCTCCTCTACGCCTCAAGCCTTCCAATCTGGTGCCCCTCTCGCTCCCCCTTTGTTTACCTCCACACCCCTGCGTCAATCTTCTCAACAGGCAGAGTTCAGATTCGATTGTTCATTTGATAGGCCGGTCATCACAGCATATGTCACGGTTACCATTCGAGAAGAGACAACACATCCTGCTCCCCCTTCGGTCATTTTCCTTGGTCCCTCTGTCATTTTCCCTGGCCCCAGTGTTGCTCCAGACTCCGCATCTACAGAAAATGCGAAGGCCTCCTTGGCTCAGTTGAACTTTTCCCGTGACGTCTCTATGCAGGATCAAACGAAGGATGGCGAGGACAAAGACAAGGCGATTCCCTCTACTGATGAAGGCAGAAGCAGTGATGAGTACAGATGCAGAATCGTGGAGGAACCGCCTTCTCCAGCCAATGATCAGTAGACCAGAAGACCCTCAGAGGTTTTTGTTTCTCATGCACAGCATTCCCAAGTTAATTTTGGCTTTTCTATTTAATCATCCTCTTCTTGCAGAGTGGTTAGTCTTATTACCTATATTTTTGTTAAACTATTTGTTTCAAGGTCTGGTTTCCCCTATGAGGGCGGAAAATCTTAACTTTCAGGGACTGGTTTCCCCTCTGTGGGCAATCCAGACTCTTGTTTTTCATGGAAGTCAAGCCCTACGCTCAGGCTATCTCAACTAAGGCAGCAGCAGTTTTGTACTTATATGTTATATATTAATAGATTTAGCATTACTCAAAAGAAAAAAAAAAAAAAATTTCAAAAGATTTATTAATTTTTTTTCTAATAATAATTTTAATTTTAAAATAATTGTATTTTTATAAAAATATGATGGCATATTTTTATGGAAATATTTATTTAAAATTAAAATTTATCTTATATTAAATTATTAAAACTAATTCTAATCATAAAAATCAAATCCAAAAAAATCCTATGGCTCACCCCACACTTAGCTTTAAACTTCCATATTTTTCCCTTGCCTTGAAATATGGGCACAAAAATCTATGGTTAAAAATGTATTTTGGACCCCAACGATAAAATCAAATTCAGGGATGCGATGAATTTATAAGAGAAAATATAAAAATGAAAATTTATACATTATGAAATATAATTAAGGATGGACGGCCGAGAAAATATGAGACTGAGGTGAATAAATTTCATGGAAGCTAAAGGAAATTTACAACATGAAAGTAAATGAAGTAAAAATGAGTTTTTATAGGGAAGGAGAAATAGGACATGGGTTTACAGAACCACACATAGTTTTGTAAATCCATGAGAAGTGAAAACAATCAAGGGTTTTGGAAAGACATGAGAAAGAAATACACGACATAAGTGGATGAATGTATCCATAAATTTATTATTTGAGGAGATATTTTCTGAATTTATTTAGTAAATTCATGAAAATACAAATTTATTCACGGAATATTTGAAAACGTTTATCACATTGGTGAAATATATTTTATGATATTATTGAATCATTGTCAAAAGTGGCATAAAAGAATTTAAAATATATCTTCAGCAACAAACCCCAATTTTAAGGCACAGAAATATCAATTAAATGGAAAATGGCAGAAACAATAGCTCTAGATTTTTAAAGGCATGGAAATATCAGCTTTTAGAACAACAAAAGATAAGCAGACTGAGGATCATTCTGCATTTTTTCAGTAATCATGCAACAATTTCCAGAGTCTAAGGCAGAGAATTTGCAAACAGTTCCAAATTTCTGGCAGGATATCAGGAGATTATTTATTTTTAGGATATTGTTTAGGATTTTATTCCTGAAATTTTGTACGAGTTTAACAGTTTGTATTTCTATATATATGATCAATTTTAATAAGAAAGTGTGGGATTTTGAGGCCAAGACATTTCAATTTTGTAAAACTTTTCTCCAGAAATTCTAATTGAAGTATTTCAGCTCTGGCATTGAGAGAATTTGTGTTTCTCATTTTTTTTCCAGTATTATCATATTTTATTTCTACACATGTTCAAATTTGCATAGAAGAGTTGGGTAAGAATAGATTGACTTTCAATCTCTCTGAAACCCACTACAGATTATAATTGTTTAAATAGATCATTATATCTGATTGTTTGTTTGAGTTAGCTCCTATTTGAACAGATTATTGTTTGTCACTTCTATCTTCTCTTGGATGTTCTATGTTTGGTTGTAGAACCTTTCTACACACATCCAATTCCGCCTGATTTATTAAGTATTATGTTTGACTCCTTAATTATCAGGAACCTCCATACATTCTTCTTTCAAATTCTTTAAAAATATAAGTTATTTTTTCAATATGGAAGCTGACACTTTGAGAAAGGACTATGAAAAGGAGGGAATTTATATTCATGAATAGGGATTGTGCATTGATCACCAACTACCCCAAATTAAAACCATAAATTTGAACATTGTGCTTCATAGGTTGTTGTCCAGTGACAGTGAACAACGCTAAACAAGGCCTTGTAATTATTGAGGGATCCCCCTCTAGTTCAAGGGTCACATTTAACCTAAAGATTGGTTGAGTTGGTTTCTCGACGTATTTTCTATAGCCAAGAATTGCCTACGAGAAACAGGTACAATAGTAACATGATTAGGTTACTTGTAATTTACTTGACCCCTTCATTTCACATTCAATAAATGGGGTAATAAATTTCTTATTCTTCTTCTTCTTCTTCTTCTTCTTCTTCTTCTTATATTACTGTGTTCTTAAATTTCTTATTAATGTGTTCTTTAATAGATCCTATATCTGAGTTTTGCCACTGAATGTGTTCTTTCATTTTCTTTTTAAGTTTCTCACATTCTAGTTTTTGGATTGCAATTTGCTGAATCATTATTTTATTGGAATCACAATAGGAATCAATCGTAGTAGCTTTATGACAAAATATTTTTTGTTGTTTCTTTATCAAATCATTTATCTCAAGTGATTCTTTAATGAACTTTTCTAATTGTGATTGATTGTGTAACTCTGCCATGGATTTTTCCAGCTGTGTTTGTTTCTCTTTAAGCTCTATGTGATGTGCTAACTTAAGATTTTCAATATCTTTATGGAACTGTGCTGAACTTTCCCTGATTTGTTCAGTAGCCTTGACTTTCTCTGCATTTAACATCTATTCTAACTCCTGTATTCTGGATTCTCTCTGTTTCAACAAGGTTCTAACTTGAGTTGCCTTATCTACAGTGGTTGTGGCATAAGCTCCTGCATATTATGACAATTTAGTCAGATGATCAGTGGGATCCTCTAATCAATCCTTCCAAAGGACATCAACTGATTCATCTGTCATTTTAGGAGTAGTCTCATCAGTTATTTTTCTCTTATTCCTTTTAACCACAGCTCTGTGACTGGGACTGTAGAAAACATCCAATGATGGAATGTCTTCAATCTGTAGGATGATTTGATCTGTAGAATAAGCTAGAATGATTTCTTTGCTCTATGTTGCTGGGATTCTCTGTAGAGGGTTGATAGTTTCAATTATTCTCTGAGAAGGCTCTGGTGTTTGAAAACTTACTGCTTGGTCCATATTGACCTTTTCTTTAAGAGTGCTTATTGCTTGGGAAAATTGTTCCCATTCATTCACCAGGTCTTTACCTTGGGATGATTTAGACTGATCTACCGTGCTCTGATCTTTTTGAACTGCCTCTAAACTTGATTTAGTGCCATTGTTCTTTGTTTTAACTTGCAACTCTATTTCTTGAAGAATTTGTTCGATTTCCAAATTTGCTTTTATAGATTCAGATTCATTCTCAGATTGATCTAACTTATCAAAGTGTTGTTGAGACTGACCAGATTCATTTTCAGAGCCATCTTTCATTTCTTCATCGAGACTGACACTTGGAGTATGTTTTTCTTCTTCAATAACTAAAAAATTCAAAGGGACATTTTTCAATCTCTCTTTTCTATATACCTGAAAGACTTCAGCCTCTTCTTGACTTGATTGACTAGAAATCCTTTTAATAATATCAGAAAAATCTTTGACTCCTTGGAAGAAGTCATCAAATTTGTCTTCTTCTTTTATGAAAGGCATTGTTTTGAGTTTTTCCATGTAATTTTTAATTACATCATCGAGGTCATATAACCCTCCTGGCATGAATGCTAGATTCAACATCTAAATATTAGGAACCTCTTTGTATGTATGGTCGATATTAGCCAAGGCGAAGGTGCCACATTGTAGAGGGAAAGAAGGCCAAATAGCCTTTTTATCATCTTTTAACTATTTTGTGACACCATTGATGAGCTGATAAGCTATCTCTCTCCCAAACAATATATTTGGAACATAGTATGGAAAAACATGTGGAAGAGCAGAACTTCCAAATACTCAAACATATGTGAATTTCTCTTCAGCAAACCATCTAGCTGTAGGAAGGATTTCTTTACTGACTTCTTTGGAAACCCTAGGGATCTTTTCGTTAAAAATCATTTGATACATAGGAAACATGACTCCATAACAGAATTTTTAGAAATGTAGGTGGAATTTAGAGTCCCAGAGTTCTTCATGGTATATATGAATTGGGGTAGGGTTTTTAATGGTCCATTTCCAACCCATGATTGGAAATGTAGAAGTGAAATAAATGGAATCCATAACATAAGCAGACATGTAAAAAGGTGAATTTTCTTGGGATGAAGCACTCTTTTTATTCCTATATTCGGCAATATGTTTGGCTAAATAATTGGACAAAAGGTCTTCCCAATTCAAAATGGATGAATTCACAATTGTGTCAATTAAGGGAACCCAAACTCTTGTGAACCTAGTACTATCAGGTTTGGCAAATAGCCTACACAACATACCAGCAGCATAGTAATAAGGGTAAGGGATTTGTGTAATGGAGTGCGTACCAGATTTTTCCTGCTTTAATTTCCCTTCATTGTCCTTCCATTCTTGGATGACCTTGATAAGATCTGGATGTTTAGCTTTGAACATTTGCACATATCTATTATCATATTTCTGTTGCGGAGCTGGTAGATGATACATGGCTGTCAAATCTTCGGGTTTAAAAGAGCCCATAATCTCTCCTCTGGAATTCTTGAAAACTCTATCTTCAATATTTAAGTTCTCAACTGCCCACTTAATCATATTCGTGTAAGGCATAATCTTCGGTCTTGCAACTATTCTATGAATAAACGAGCATGCAACGTCGAAAAGAGTTGCATCAGAGGTGGAATCAGTACATGTCGCACATATTTTTGTTATCACCTTTGGTCCTTCATCCTAAAAAAGTTTGTACATAGCTTCCCATGAAGAAGTGCCACACTCCTTGTTACAGACAGTGTCTGAAAAATAACAAAGGCAGATTTGAATCCTCTGAAGATGTTGCTTGAGACACAACTTTATCCTTTTTATTCATCTCTGACTTTCTTAAATCGATAATTGATTTCCTAAGATCAAAGTGAAATATATCATATAATGAGCATTTACAAAGATATATCAGGGATTTATTTCAAACTCACACGAAAAACTGTCAATCTTATCAATTATCTCTTCATAATTCCTTATGATTTCAAAATTTATTGCTTAACATGACTTCGCACACAATACTTATCATTCGTTTAAAGCCGTTAAGATCTAGAATTCAATTTGATATGACATAAGCCGCTTTTCACACGTTGATATCATTAAATGCGCAAATCGTGATGATTTTTTATAATATTTCGTGATTGTCTCATAAATGTTGTGAAATGCGATCTGCGCAAAACACAGATTGCAAGATTTAAAAAATATGTTTAAGTCTATATTATAATTCACGCACGATGCGATTTGCGAAAGCTTAAAGTGGATGCGATAGCAAAAAAGGATTTATATTTTTGAGTTTACTTGCTTTGTCGGGTCCGCGGCTATTGCAACTTATATCACTTTGTTTCTTTAAGTTTTAACTAAATCAAGTGCGATGCAAAAAAAGAAAAATAAATATTTTTATTTCTTTGGAAAGGATTTTTAAAGAGCGCATTTTTCAATTCACAAATTTTATGATTTAGGATTCTTTTTTAAGGATAAAATATGTGATAAGCGGTGCGCTTTAGGCAGAAAAATTATTTTCTAATTTTTTTTAAAAGAAATTTTGAAATGGATTTTCCTATTTATTTCTAAAGGCTCCCTATTTATGAAAAATAAATGGAGGTTGTTGTATAGCACAACAATTGGTGATTCACTTGGACGGACCAGATGTCTCTAATAAAAAAAATTTCAGAATCTTGAATCCTTTTATATAAAAATAAAATAGTTAAAGAAATGAAATTTCAAATAAATAATATCTTTTTCAAATAATGAAAATTTCATTTATTCACTTTTTCAGGAGAATTCCTCTATAAAGATATAAGTATAAAAATCAATGTCAGTCTTTACTTAGTTAAAAATAAATAGCAAATAATCTTTCCAGATAAGCTTTTTATAAATTTACTCTTTTATCAAAGATAGAGCCTCTGTTCCAATGGGAAATTTTAAGCTTTTGGCAGGGTTACCTTTTAACCAGCTATGATCCATTTTTCCATCGAGTATTTCTCATCATTTTCATAAGTAAATTATATATTTTTATTTTTTATATCTTTTATCTACTTAAAAGCCATTGTCTTAGCTAGGTAAGCAAATAGTGACAATGTCATTCACAAATAGTAATTAAACTGATCAAGCTGGCTCTTGATGAGACCCCTTGTCTTTATGATATAATCTCAAGTCATTACACTATTTTGGTAGATAGTATTAGTAATGTTAGTTCAACTATTTCTTTATGAATATGGTAAACAAGCTCGTGATGAGACTTATTATCTTCTAAGTTTTCTCCAAACTTTTTCTTTTCATTTTCTTTTTAAATTTATTTTGAAAATTATAAGATTTATTGGATGGGACGAATCATATTTCTTTTTAAGATGTTGGATGATAATTTCGAGTTGTTAGATTTGTTTTCTATAAAAAGATCTCTTAATATATTAAAATTTACTTTTCTTGACTAACAGAAGTATATTCATACTAGATATAAATGAGAGTTCATCAAACAAAATAAGAATTTTATTGGAATTTCATTTTTTTAGAAAGATAAAATTATTCTATTTTTGCTCTTAAATCTTTTGATTTTCTTTCTTTAACAGTTCTATTTTTTAACAATTAAAAAAAGAAAGTGAAAAAAAAAGAATTATCTAAGACTTATTTTGAAAATTCAACTATCAGTACTAAACAAATTTTTATTTCTATATGAAAGAAAAAAATTTAATGTACAAATATAGAAGGGTTACCTTCTATGAGAAATATTTTTTCAAAACTTGCCCATTAACAGGTAAAGAATCTTTCTCACCTGATAAATCCTGTAACAGAAATGTTGATGAGCCAATTTTCTCAATTATCTGAAATGGTCCTAGCCAGAGTTTTTGAAACTTTATATGTTTACCCTTTTCCTCATGAGCTTTATCCCACTTTAATACCAAATCACCAATTTGAAAATCTCTTGAACTAATAGATGTTAAATCGAATGAAGCCTTTATTATTTGTTGATGATGGGTATGAGTTTGTTTAGTTTTTTCCCTTTCTTCTTCTAACTTAAGGATTTGATCTTGTCTAAGTTGAAGAGAGGAAGAAGGATTTTCATCAATAAATTGTACTAAAGAAAACGATGGTATCGTTACGTTTGAGAGTAGAATTTCTTCTTTGCCATAAACTAACATGAATGGTGAAGTACCTATTGAAGCTTTTTGGGTGATTCTATCTGCCTAGAGAGCAAACAATAAGCCTTTGTGCCAATTCTTATGATTTTTCTCTATAGTTTTTTTGATAATTCTGATAAGGTTTTTATTTGTAGATTTAGCTAATCCATTTCCTTGTGGATAATAATTAGCTGAGTATTTTAATTTGAAACCTATTTTCAAAGCAAATTCAATCATGGCATTTCATAGAAAAGTAAGATGCATTATCAAATATCAAAGCTGATGGAAGGCCAAACCTGGTAATTATGTATTGATCAATAAAATCTGTAATATTCTATGTATTGACCACCTTTAATGGGATAGCTTCTACCCATTTTGTGAAATAATCAGTTGCAGTTAGAATATACCTCTGTTGTTTTGAAGAGTTAGGAGTTATCTCACCTATAATATCTAACCCCCATTGTTCAAATGGTTGTTGTATATTTATTGGTTGTAATGGGAATGCTGCGTTCCTTTCTCTTCCTGCTGTAGTCTAGCATGTTTTACATTTCCTTGTATATTCATGTGCATATTTAAATAGAGTCGGCCAATAATAACTAGCATGCAATATTTTATGAGTTGTGGTATTTCCTCTAAAATGACCTCCAGCTAATGCATCATGTAGTTCCTGCAATACTTTTTCGAATTCAGCTTTTTCTAAACATCTTAATAATACAGAATCATAATTATTCCTAAATAATACATCGTTTATGAGTTGATATTGATTTGATTTAAGTCTCAAAGCACGCTTTGCTGTATAATTGAGATATGATGGAGCATGTCCATTTTTTAGAAAGAATTTCATATCATCATATTGTGATTGAGAATCGTTTAGGCTTACCTTAAATAGTTGTATTTCATTTGATTGATCTTCCTCTTTTGACAAATGAGAAGCTCCAATTAACATTTTTCAAAGACCTTGTCCTTTAACATTTTTAGTTGGATGTATTTCTACATCATATTCTTGGAGTGCAGTGACCCAATTCACTCTTTTTTCTCCTACTTCTCGTTGTATTAATAATTTCCTTACTGCTGAGTAAGGTACTATTATCTTGGTATGTTTTTTTAGGAGAAAAGGTCTGAAATGTTTCAAAGATTTAAATACAGCATAGGCTTGTTTTTCTACAGCTGAATAATTTAACTCAACACCTTGAAGATTAGAACTAAAAAATGCAATGGGTGCTTCAATGTTTTGATCATTCAACTGTGTTAAAATAGATGCATATGATGTATCAGAAGAAAATGTGTACAACAGGAAAGATTTGAGAAAATCTGGAGTTGTTAAAGAGGGAGCTTCAACAATAGCTTTTTTAATTAACTCAAAAGAATTTCTTTCTTCTTTTCCCCATTTAAAGATTGAATTTTTCTTAATCCTTGACTGTAGGGGTAGGACAATTTGGGAGAAATCTGGAACAAATATTTTCACAAAATTAATTTGTCCTAAAAATGAATACATTGTTTTTTTTATGTGGTAGAGGAATATTTTTAATCTCTTGAATCCTATCAAGGTCTATATGAATTTATTTCTTAGAAACAATGAATCCCAATAATTTACCTTCTGATAAGGCAAAATAACACTTTTTAGGATTAAGGGAACTGCCATATTTTCTGCATCTTTCGAAAATATTTTTCAAGTCACTGATACGATTGTTCCTATGCTTAGAATAAACAGTGATGTCATCCAAGTATATAACAACTGAGCTATTGATTAGTCCTCTGAAAGCTATATCCATAGCACATTGAAATGTGGCACCAGCATTAATCAGTCCAAAAGGCATTTTTTGATATGTGTATGTTCCCCATTTTGTTCTAAACGTTGTTTTTAATCTATCGTCAGGATGTACCATGATCTGATTATACCCTAAAAATCCATCTAGAAAAGACATCAATTCAAACCCTGTAACCGATTGCAATATCTGTTCCATAGTGGGTAAGGGAAATTATCTTTCTAACAGGCTTTATTCAAGTTTCTAAGTTTATACAAATTCTGATGTATCCGTTCTTTTTCCTAACTGGAACCATGTTTGACACCCATTTTGAATGTCTAACAGGAAATATGACTTTAGCTTTGAGTATTTTATTCAGTTCAGATTTAATTTGACTTTCTAAATTTGGATGAATTTTTCTGAGCTTTTGTTGGACAATTTTTTCATTTGAGATCATAGGAATGGTATGTTGAATTATGGAAGTATCATATGTTTTAAGATCTGAATAATCCCATGCAAAGACCTCTGTATATTTTTTTAGCAATTTGATAAATGACATCCTTTCTTCATATTTTAGACCAAGACCTAAGTTGATGTTCTGAGGTTTTTTTAGAGTACCGAGATTAATCAATTCAAATTTTAAAGTAGAAATTTGAGTTTTTGAATTGGTCACTTTTTTAAATCTATCTTTCAAATCATAAAGGTCTTCCATTTTGACTACAGATATGGGAATTGGAATTTTTTTTGTTTTATCCTCAATCTGTAAATCATGTTCATGTTCATCTAAGATTTGACCTTCATAAGCTCTGTTTGATGTAAGAAAGTCTACTATATCTGCATCATCGTTAAATACTCTCCAATTTGTTATATTGTTAGGAATGGATGGTCTAAAAATTAATTCAATTGAAAATCTATCTGGACTAAACTCTTCAGGTGGTATAAGTCTAGATGCTACATTAGCAAGTAAATCAGTGCTCGTATTTTGTAATCTAGGAATTGTAGAGATATCGAATGTAATAAAATGAGAAGTAAGATTCTGAGCTAAAGTTTGATAATGTTTCAAGTGTCCAGAAATACAATGAATCATATTTCTAACTTGATTAACTATTATTTCAGAATCTCCATATACTTGAAAACATTTAACATTCAAACCTATAGCTTTATACAGACCTTGTATCAATGCTTCATATTCAGCAGTATTATTTGTGCACTGAAACTCGAGTCTACAAGCTAGCATCGTTTTCTCTCCTTATGGATTGATTAAAACGCAACCTGCTCCTGCACCATCTTCTGATTTCGAACCATCAAAAAATAGAGTCAAAAATAAATATTGTTTTGGAATCTGATTGCTAAAATTAATACATTTAGAAGAATCTATTTGAAAAAAAATTCAATTTGAGAAATAATAGTATTTGTTGGAAAAGGTGAGACCTGAGCATTGAATGATCCAAGGAATGATTCAGCTGAATAATTTCCTATGATATTATTAGTAAAAGCTACAGGTTCATTTGGTCCTTCTAATTTAGTAACTGTATGTTTCATAAATTTTTCACGTTCAATTTTGATTTGATTTGGTTTACCATTGTACGGTAACCACATATGTGACCAATCAGTAGCAAAATATCCATGTAACTTTTCAGACCAATCCCTGCTTAAAATAAGACCATAAAATTCAGTGATGTCTGCGACCAAAATATCAATCACTTGTAATACCTTTGGATTAGATGACAACTTGATAAATACTGACAACATTTCTCTGATAACTTCAAATTTTTTTCTATCCAATTGAACTATATGTACAGATGTTTTTTGAGAAATGATATTTAATTTTTTACATATTTTTCTTGGCATAATGTTTGAAGAAGCCCCTGAATCAATAAGACAATTATGAACATTCTTATTGAAAATTTCATAAGTCAAAAGAAAAGGAGGAGTTTGGGAGATAGATCTATCACCATTTAAAACAAGATCATTGGAATTTACTTTATTGGGAGATGATGGAGGTTTTTCCATATATTTTAAAGCTTGTGCTATAACTGGCGGTTGTATAGGTTCTATAGGAATTGCTTTGAGTTCTCTAAGCAAGATTTTATGTTGTTGTTTGAGTTTGGTCATTTCATGTAATGAAATATTTGCTTTAATATTTTTCATGTCTTCAACTATGTTATATTCAACTGTATTTGAAACTATTAAAGTTTTAGAAGTTATAGAAGGATATTATGGAATCGGATCTGTCTTTACAGTTTTAGATTTTTTTATTTTTCTTTCGTATGAACAGAATTTTGTTTGGGATTTGACACGATTGGATCTGAAGAAGATTTACTTCTTGTAGCTACAAGCATAGATTCATTTTCTTCTTCTATGGGAAGAATAAAATCCCATAAACCATTTAATTCAACTTCTTCTTCAGACTCTAATTCATTTTCAGAAGGTGAGGGACCTTTAGTATCTTGATTAGATTCAGCATTTGAAATCTCATTTGGAGGTTGAGATGTTGAAGGAGGACTTTTCTTAAATGGACAGAATGATTTTTTAGCGGCTGAAGTTTCAGCAACTTGTTTCTTTATATCAATCATATCATTTGACATAGTCTTTAGCACTTTTTTAAGACCTTCAAGATCAAATGGATCTTTTGAAACTTTCTTTTTAGAATCTTGACTAAATGTCACTTTCTTTGTTTTCATCTCTTCTGTCTCTAATCATTTTTCTAATGCTAAGATTCTTTTCTCTACTGCGAGAGCTTCTTTCAAGTTTTCTAAAAGAGTAGCTTTATTAGCTCTATCTACAAAAATAGCTATATTATAAGGCAAAGCATAAATATACCATTCTATTTGTACTTCAACAGCAGATCTAGAAGTATTTGGGATTTTATTTAATAACCTGTTAAATCTGGAGTTGAAATCTTTGACCTTTTCACCTGAATTTGTTTTAAGATTGGAAAGGAAAATGATTAAGGATGCAACTGTCCTATCATCTCCAAATTTTGCAAGGAAAACTTGTTCAAAGGTTGCCCAAACGGAAATTGATCTGGCTGGAAGAGAAAAGTACCAAGATCCCACAGATCCTTATAAAGTGTATGGAAACAATCTAAATACAACATCTTCATGAGCAATTACTTTCAAATTCATGGCTAACATAAATTTATTGATGTGTTCTTCAGCAGGAAGACCACCATCTGGATTATATTTAGGTAACCATTTTTCTGGATAATCTGGAAGAGGATTAGGATTTAATAATAATACAGTACCAAGATTCGTCCAAGGTTGATTAGCCATAACTGGATTTGGAGTTTGTGAAGATGTAGAAGTAGATCCAGAAGTAGGGGTAATGAATGAAGGAACAGTACTACTTGTGACAACATTGATTGTTTGTGTAGAAGAAATGGAAGATAGAGAAGATGTGGATTGATTAGAAGAATGTGGAGGAATGACTGAAGGAAAATTTGATGTGACTTCACTTGTTTCTGACTTAGATCTGGATATAGAAACTTTTTGTGATGAGATTCTAATGGAAACTCAAAAGGGGGAATTCCAAGATTCTCACTTTTAAATCGAGTTAAAATACCAGTTTCTCTAAATAAAGAAGTAACACTTTCCTCATAAGTTTCTGGGTTAACAGGATTTTCAGCAGAAATAGATTTTTCTTCTAATTGTTGAATTAAAGATTGAACTTCGGGAGATTCGGGAATGAATTTTGAAGTAGGTGGATGACATGATACTTTAGGAGATGATGGAAGGTTTATACTACTTCCAATTTCTGAGTTGGTGATCTAGATTGTGATCGGGAAATCATAGAATGCTTTTGAGGAGATCGACTCTTATGAGGGCTTTGAATTTTAGATTTATCTGCCATTCATAGTTAGGCCCTACTTCTAGCACCAAAAATGTTGAGGCCTCAGAAATCTGTGGCAACAACAAAGGGGATAACCAGCCGGTCCGGACCTTAAAGCAGTTCCTTTTCTGTTTGGGGTAGTGGCTCCGACTCGGTGTGATGGGACCAGTTTCCCAGATTTGGGTTTTTTATGATAATTTGTGGGATTTCTTTTCAAAAAAAAATTAAATGATGAATTGCTACAAACTAAGACAAATTTATTTCTAAGTGCAAAACTTTGAATTAAATTTAATCTAACTAAGGGATGATATTTAAATGCGATCTAAAGAGATATCTATTTAATCTGTGATGATGAAATCATCACAGATTTAATAGAATTATTACTGTGTAAGATGATTCTCTCGAAAAAATAGTTAATCAAAAGAAAATGAAAGATATATCGCATTTAGCTAATGACCATGTATAAAATAACTAATTTCTACCTTTATATCGTACACTAGTGCAACTGATATTTCAGATAAAAATATTTAATTCTATATATGATTCATGAAAGTTGAGTTCATCACTAACATTCAAAAACAAAAATAACTTACATGATAATAGTACCAGATGTGTATTACTATGTTTATCGGATCAGTGATAATAGGCCGTATCCAATTCTTAAATCAAAGAGTCATTTAAAGAATACAAAAGTGCACCAACAGTGATTCAACAAAATGATATTTGTAACTGAAAAAGGCAGTGTTCCATTACTTCATCAAGGCATTCACAAACTTACTTAAAAAATAAGCATTCTTTGCAAATTTTCTTAACAAAGTCTTGGACCCTTCTCTAAATGCATGAGAAGGGTTTAAATACTAAAACTAACTATAAACTAATTAAATGATTTACACAAATGTAGAGGAGGTTTCAAACAACCTTTCTCTAAAACTTAAAATCTAGGAATTTAGAACTGATAATCCTAACTTTATGGATCATGTATTTCTGTGTGATCACGAAGTTGGAAGATATCTATCATTGTCTTGAGCTAAGCTGGCTGAGATATTCATGATCTAATTTGGTCCTTGAAGATAGCATTTGAGATTGTCGTCTGAGACTTTTGGGCTAATTCTGTGAGAAATAGAAGAGTTTGCTGCTGATGATAAGGTTTGATCAGAAAATTCCAATAATTTTCTTGATCAAACTTATTGACTTTCTTGATTATTTATTCCTGTTGTTCTTCTCTCTGTGTCTATTTTAATTCTACTTCTTTTGTTATTGAAAACACATCATACATGCTTTCTTCAAGAAGTCCTGTTTTGAACAATTGGTCACATAAGAGTTGTATAACTTCACTTGATTTGTTGGATGTCTTGGTCACTTCTCTTTCTATTCAGATGATCTACGCTTCCCATTCTGTAAATAATAATTCCTTATGAATCTTATCTATTTGTGGTAGATTAGCTTGCTTTCCTATATATGAGTTTTTCCACTGAATGTGTTCTTCAATTTTCTTTGTAAGTTTCTTACATTCTAGTTTTTGGATTGCAATTTGCTGAATCATTATTTTATTGGAATCACAATAGGAATCAATCATAGCAACTTTATGAGAAAATATTTTATGTTTTTTCTTTATCAAAGAATTTATCTCAAGTGCTTCTTTAATGAACTTTTCTAATTGTGATTGATTCTGTAACTCTGCCATGGATTTTTCCAGTTGTGTCTGTTTCTCTTCAAGCTCTGCGTGATGTTCTAACTTAATATTTTCAATATATTTATGGAACTGTGCTGAAATTTCACTAATTTGTTCAGTATCCTTGACTTTCTCTGCATTTAACATCTATTCTAACTCCTATATTCTAGATTCTCTCTGTATCAACAAGGTTCTAACTTGAGTTGCCTTATCTACAGTGGTTGTGGCATAAGCTCTTGCATATTGTGACAATTTAGTCAGATGATCAGTGGGATCCTCTAATGAATCCTTCCAAAGGACATCAACTGATTCATCTGTCATTTTAGGAGTAGTCTCATCAGTTCTTTTTCTCTTATTCCTTTTAACCACAGCTTTGTGACTAGGACTGTAGAAAATATCCAATGATGGAATGTCTTCAATCTGTAGGATGATTTGATCTGTAGAATAAGCCGGAATGATTTCTTTGCTCTGTGTTACAGGGATTCTCTGTAGAGGATTAACAGTTTCAATTATTCTCTGAGAAGGCTCTGGTGTTTGAAAACTTACTGCTTGGTCAACATTTACCTTTTCTTTAAGAGTACTTATTGCTTGGGAAAAGTCTTCCCATTCATTCACCAGGTCTTTACCTTGGGATGATTTAGACTAATCTACCATGATCTGATCCTTTTGAACTGCCTCTAAACTTGATTTAGTGCCATTGTTCTTTGTTTTAACCTACAACTCTATTTCTTAAAGAATTTGGTCGGTTTCCAAATTTGCTTTTATAGATTCAGATTCATCCTCAGATTGATCTGACTTATTAGAGTGTTGTTGAGACTGACTAGATTCATTTTCAGAGCCATCTTTCATTTCTTCATCGAGACTGACACTTGGAGTATGTTTTTCTTCTTCAATAACTAACAAATTCAAAGGGACATTTTTCAATCTCTCATTTCTATATACTTGAAAGACATCAACCTCTTCTTGACTTGATTGACTAGAAATCCTTTTAATAATATTGAAAAATCTTCGACTCCTTGGAAGAAGTCATCAAATTTGTCTTGTTCTCTTATGAAAGGCTTTGTTTTGAGTTTTTCCATGTGATTTTTAATTACATCGTCGAGGACATATAACCTTCCTAGCATGAATGCTAGATTCAACATCTGAATATTAGGAACCTCTTTGTATGTATGGCCGATATTAGCCAAGGCGAAGGTGCCACACTGTAGAGGGAAAGAAGGCCAAATAGCCTTTTTAACATATTTTAACTGTTTTGTGACACCATTGACGAGTTGTTAAGCTATCTCTCTCCCAAACAATCTATCTAGAACATAGTATGGAAAAACATGTGGAAGAGAAGAACTTCCAAATACTCGAACATATGTGAATTTATCTTTAGCAAACCATCTAGTTGTAGGAAGGATATCTTTACTGACTTCTTTGGAAACCCTAGGGATCTTTTTGTTAAAAATAATTTGATACATAGGAAACATGACTCCATAATATACTTTGTAGAAATGTAGGTGGAATTTAGAGTCCCAGAGTTCTTCATGGTATATATGAATTGGGGTAGGGTTTTTAATGGTCCATTTCCAACCCATGATTGGAAATGTAGAAGTGAAACAAATGGAATCCATAACATAAGAAGACATGTAGAAAGGTGAATTTTCTTGGGATGAAGCACTCTTTTTATTCCTATATTCGGTAATATGTTTGGCTAAATAATTGGACAAAAGGTCTGCCCAATTCAAAATGGATGAATTGAAAATTGAGTAAATTAAGGGAACCCAATCTCTAGTGAACCTAGTACTATCAGTTTTGGAAAATAGCATACACAACATACCAGCAGCATAGCAATAAGGGTAAGGGATTTGTGTAATGGAGTACATACCAGATTTTTCCTGTTTTAATTTCCCTTCATTGTCCTTCCATTCATGGATGACCTTGATAAGATCTGGATGTTTAGCTTTGAACATTTGCACATATCTATTATCATACTTCCATTGTGGAGCTGGTAGATGATACATGGTTGTTTAATCTTTGGGTTTAAAAGAGCCCATAATCTCTCCTCTAGAATTCTTGAAAACTCTATCTTCAATATTTAAGTTCTCAACTACCCACTTAATCATATCCGTGTAAGGCATAATCTTTGGTCTTGTAGCTATTTTGTGAATAAACGAGCATGCAACGTCAAAAAGAGTTGCATCAGAGGTGGAATCGGAACCTGTTGCAGATATTTTTGTTATCACCTTTGGTCCTTCATCCTAAAAAAATTTTTACATAGCTTCCCATGAAGAACTGCCATACTCCTTGTTACAGACAGTGTCTGAAAATAATGAAGGCATATCTAAATCCTCTGAAGATGATGCTTGAGACACCTCTTTACCCTTTTTACTCATCTCTGACTTTCTTAACTCAATAATTGATTTCCTGAGATAAAATTGAAATATATCATATAATGAGCATTTACAAAGATATATCAGGGATTTATTTCAAACTCACGTGAAAAACTGTCAATCTTTGGAAAGGATTTTAAAGAGAACATTTCGTAATTCGTAGATTTTGTGATTTAGTATTCTTTTTTAAGGATAAAATATGTGATAAGTGGTGTGCTTTAGGCTGAAAAATTATATTCTAAGTGTTTTTAAAATAAATTTTAAAACGGATTTCCCTATTTATTTATAAAGGGTCCCTATTTATGAAAAATAAATGGGGGTTGTTGTATAGCACAACACTCCCTAACATCATTAGCTACAATACAATCTATTTGACCATATATACATTGTGCATTCATTTACAAGTAAAAACATGGATAGATCTGTCTGCTCAACTTAGTGTTCCTAAATTGATGTCATAAATTGTCAACCAGGGCTAGTAAACTGTTGAAGTGAAGTGCATTATATGTGCCTAGGTATCTGCTTCCTACTTCGTTGTGTTTAGTGTTTTTCTAGTGTTTTTGGTTTTGTGTTTTTGTGCTCAGAGAAAAAGAACTAAATTGTTGGCAAAGAGAAGTTATTAGTCACACTAAAACAGAGAAAAATCTATTTTAAACTATGTATGGCACTGAAGAAAAAAAAATGCTAATTCACAGATTACAAAACTTGACAAGAAAATTAACTCATGGCATGAACTCAATAACTCATAACATGAACTCAGTCCAATTCATTCATTAGAAATATGTTGGAATAACTTGAGAAAATGATAAGTTTAATGCAATGAGGTTCTTCTAAGTAAACAACAACCTACAATATCACAGAGAAAATCTCATCCATGGTTAGAAATTTGTTGGAACACATTTGGAAAATATTATTTGCAATATAGTAAGGAACCCTACTCTAAATTAACTTATTACATTAAAATTAATCCATTCTACAACTCAAAATGTCACTATTAAGCCTCATTCAAGAGTTAGAAATCTTTTGGAATAGCTTTGGAAAAGAGGCAGTTCGTACAATTATGAGAAATTGCAAAACAGTCAAGACTTCAAAATGACATTACCAATTCTTGTTCCTATGATAATGATGTATTAGTAGAAATTAAGAACAAGAGAAGTTTGTAAATAATGAAGGCTGTTAAGTCTAATTTAACAGAACTAAAACACAACTAGCTAACTTGAAATACAATGAACAGAACTGAACTAGAATACAATCAATTAACTTGAAATACAGTGAACAGAACTAAACTAGAATGCAATTAACCTCTGGAGTATTACAGCTGAACTAAAATGCAACTAATCTCTGAAATACTATAGCTCTATCTCATTCATTGTTAGTGATATTTTGTAACAATTCGTAAGAAAAAGATTGGCTGTAACATTCAATGTAAGTGAGCATAAAACATAAAGTTTAGAAAAACTGCTTAAATTAGGAATGAAACAGAGCTAAAGTTACTTATCTAAACAATATGCACAGAGCTTCTCAAGCAGTAGGGGCCCTCTACCACCATATTAGCACACAAATATACTCAATATTTCTTCATATCTTGTATAAATTAAAGTTTTTCTTCTTTCATTAAAGGAAAACGCTTCAAAAACAGAGTATTACGGTCTTTTGAGATCTAACAACAAAACATCAATCTAGCTAACTGTCTCTCGGTTTCCCGAGTTATTCTTATAAGAGAAATACATAACTGCCCTGGAGAATAAATAGGGATAAGTTTCTTTTTCAATCAAAATAAAATTAGAACTCTTGTGGAGGCCTCGTACTTTGCTGAAGACGTTTGTAGAGTCCTTGTCCTGGTAGGAATCTGCGTCTTGGTTTTGGTTTCCTCCACGTGCATAAACACCTGTAGATTATTGCTCAGAATTTGTAGAGGGCAAGAAATGATGTAGGAGTGTTGTGGAATTCAACCATATGTGTTTTTCCTTTAAGTGACACCTGTAACCTGTGTGAACATGAAGATAGCTGTGGAATAGTTGACTAGCTACAGAATGACTACATTTTCTAGCTGAGTCTAGTCAAAAATTACTACAACAACAAAACCACAAAAATATAGCAAGTCAGTCATTGTATACATTCCTAAAGTTACTTTAATTAATCCTATTGATCTTTTAAGCCTATAATTGATAAGGGACAAAGGAAATGAAGTGAAATTTGGTGAAAGCAAAGGACATCTTTGGGGCTCAACATACCCCCACTGCAAAGCTTTTGCATGTACTCATGCAATCAATCCATATATTCTGAAACTTCTACTAGGAAATCTAACCTCCTTCTTCTGCTTTGCCTGATGTTAAATGGCCTCCTAGGTTTCCTTATGACCAACTTGAATCTCAAATTTATAAGTGCCCTGCTCAACTTTTTGTTTTTCTTCTTCAATTTCTCACTAGCCTTGTACAATTTTTCCATTTGCAGAGAGAGAGTTGTATTCATATCACTTTTCATCTTAACCTTCTCCCTTAAAATTTCATTTTCATTCTTTATATGCCTATTGAGTACTTCTAATTCATATTTGTCTCTTCTTAGTACTTCAATTGCAGATTCTAGTAGGCTAGGAGTTCTTCCTCTACTTTCTGAGGCTCTCTTTTCTAATGACTCAACATAATTATAGATTTGTTGTTGTGCTGGGTCTATCTTCGGAGTTCCTTCATCAAGATCCTCTTCGTACTAGTACTCAGGAGATCTAGCAGTTGGTGTCTCTTCATCCTCAATGTCTATGATTCCTATTTGTCTAACCCTTGTTTTCTTCAATATACCTCTAAGTCTATGGCTTCGTCTTAGTTTAGATGGTCCTTCACCTCTCTCCTTGGCATAATTTCTTATTATCTTTTCCTTTTTAAGTTGTTTCTTAATTTCAGCCAATTTCTCAGAAATAATCTCCTCACTATCCTCTTGTATGGACTTACCAGTTTTAATTTCAACAGATTTCAAAATTTTCCCTCTCCTGCTTCTTCTTGTAAGTTTTCCTTCAGATGGAGATTCCTTGGGTTCTTCAAAGTGATTCCTCACTAGGAACTCATCCCAATTGTCTCCCACCTTTCTCAAATAATGTTCAATTAGGATTTTAACTAGGTCATGGTGATACAAAGTGGTTTCCAAGAATTGAACCCTCTTTTGAACATTAGAGGCCATTCTCTTTAGGCTATGAAGTAAGAAAAAGGGTAAATTGATTTCTTCATCTAAGAAATGCATCATTAGCCGAAGATGATAAACATATAGGGTACCAAACCTTCCCTCACAAGTTATAAACTTTTGCAAAATTAGTAACATATTCCGCCATCTATTCTTCAATGCTGAGCTAGGAATGCCCTTCTTAAAAATTCAAATATCCATACCTGGTGTTTTAGCATTTTCCTCCATGCCTCATTCTGAAATTCCTTATTTTTGAACCATCGTTCACCTTGCCTGGGTAATTCCATTGCTTCTGCAATGAAGGATTCTATAATAGTGAATTTGACATCTCCTATTTCAACTTCTACTCCATTGAAGGACCGTGCAAATGTCTTAGTTACCTCCTTATGAAAACCATTGAACTTTTCCAAAAACTGTAACCACCCAACCTGCTGTAGCACTTCTCTAATCTGTGGGTAACCCTCTAAGTATTTGGTTCCGACTGGCTCGAACCTTACAATGAGACCCATGGCTTCTTTTCTCAACCTTCAATTTACTGCTCTTCTGTTCATGGTAACAATGGCTGTAGAGAGTTGTTTTTATCCCAAAGATACCTTCTCTATTTATGTAGCAGGAATTAGCTACAGAAATATGACATGAAGTGGTTATGGGAAGAGTGAAATACGGTGAGGGTGATTCACATGAATTAATGAGTTTGAGAGCTATCATGGAGGAAAAAGGCCGCGGAAAAATCTCGTGAGAATTTCAAAATCATCACTGAATACTTCGGGCTAGTGACATGACCGAATAGGTCACTTCAGTACTTAACCGTTAAGTTTTAAATGATGATTTGAAATGGTGGAATGGAAGGGATTTTTTCCAAAGTTTTTATGATAGGTTTAATAGGCATGATCAACACAAATAATCAAAATAACTTTATGAATCATACATGACTTAATTATACTATAACTTTCATAATCTGTCATCATAATAATTTCACAACTTTACCTTTTCCTTTCCTTTAATTTTTGTGGTTTTAATATGCTCTGTCCTCCTTTGAAAATCATTGATTCTTCAGTCTTCATAATCCCTTTGATTTTTCTTGTTTTCATAGGTGTGCAAGATCAATTTGTTGCTGATCAAGTGATTACTGGATAGTTGCCTTCAGGATATCTAGCTGCAGAATGTCTGGCTACAGAATATACATGTACAAGCTTTGAAACATGGAATGAAATGTTGTATGAAGTGAATTAGAATGGATCATGAAATATGGTGTAATGGAGCATGAGTGAAGTGAAATGTAATGGAATGAAATGGATCATAAATGTAAAGTGGAGTGAAATATAAAAAGTGGCCTGCAACTTATGATTTGTAATACTCAATTGCAGAAAGAGATCAGATTTAAAAATCTGAGATGAAAATGAGGTGTACCATGGAATGGAGTGAATGAAGTATGGATGAATGGAGTGAATGAAATATGAATGAAGTGAGACATGATGGAGTGAAATGGATCATAAGTGGAATATGATATATAAAATGGGTCTGCACTTATGATTTTGTGATAGTTGCTTGTAGGAAAAGAACAAATTTGAAAAGATAAAGTGTCAGAAGGATTCTGATTTTCACTTTATATTTTCTGTATAAACATGCTAATCAGTGATTAGTTTTCATGTTTATACTTTTTTTTTTCATGCATTTGAATTCAAAAAATTCAATTAAGCTGATGAAGAAGAAGAATTCTTCTTCATTAACTTCACATCACTGTTTTCTTGGAATCTCTTGACAAATTCTTCTCTTGAAAGTGGCTTATGATACAGCTTCAATCTATGACCATTTACAAGAAAAGTGACCTTCTCTTCATCTATTGTCCTGATTTTTATTTCTCCATTGTCAAAAAATTTCATAATTTCATATGGCCCAAGCCAATGTGTTTGGAATTTACCTTGAAAATCTTTGAACTTTGAATCAAACAAGAGAGCCCAGTCACCTTCTTTGAACTTCTTTTCCTTGATGTACTTATCATGCCATCTAGTCCTTTGCTGCTGGACTATACTTGTTTTCTGAACTGCATCTTGTCTGATCTCATCCAATTCATTAATCTACTCCAATCTGTGCTTTTGTGCCTCTGTTAGATCAAGTCCTAGCTGAACTGCCATTTTGAAAGTTTGAATCTGGAATTCTATGGGAAACAAAACTTGCTTTCCATAAACAAGTTCATAAGGAGTATGGCTTTTTGTGCTTCTCCATGTATTTGTATAGGCCCATAAGGCTTCAGGAAGCCTATCTACCCAATCTCTTCTATGTAAATGGACAGTCTTCGTTAGGATCCCTTCAATGACCTTATTAGTAGATTCCACTTGACCATTTGCTTGTGGATGATAGGGAGTAGATTTTATGTGTCTGATTTTGTACCTCTCCATCATTTGTTCCACTAGCTTTGATGTAAATTGAGCTCCTTGATCTGTAACAATTTCCCTTGGGACACCAAAACGAGTTAAAATATCCTCAAAAAGAAAATCAACTACAGATGCTTCAGTAGCAGAAAGTAATGGCTTGGCCTCTACCCATTTGGTAACATAATCAGTGCAAACTAATATATATTTCTTTTGTCTTGATGGAGGACTAATAGGTCCTACAAATTCTAAGGCCCATTTCTCAAAGGGTTCAATATGTACCTGAGGCTGCAATGGCATCTCACTTGAAGGAGAAGGTTTCCCTACCCTTTGGCAACTGTCACACCTTTTGACATACTCTTTAGTATATTTAAAAAGGGATGGCCAATAGTATCCTAAATGAAGGACCTTATAAGCTGTCCTTTTATCAGCAAAGTGTCCGCCATAAGGTTCATCATGACATGCATTGAGGATCTCAAGCATCTCATCTTCCCGAACACATCTCCTAATGATAAAATATGGACCTGTTTTGTATAACTCATTAGCAACCCATGAATATTTTGCAGTGTCATAAATGATCTTTCTTTTGTCTCTTGCATTCATTATTGAAGGAAATTTCCCTGAAACTAAATAATTAGCAATGTCATCAAACCAAGGAGTCTGAGTAGAAATTGCAAAAATATATTCATCAGGGAAATGATATTCCACTTGAATTCACAGTCCTGTAGTGTACCTAGAGGGGATAATATAGGGTACATAGGGAGGTACCCAAGGGAATAATATGATGTATTAATATAAGAATGATAAATAAATGGGCCATAGTTAATAAATAAAGTGGTTAACCCACATTATGTAAGGGACCATATGTAGCTAGGGAATAAAGTGATAAGTCCATTGTATTGGATGTATGGTATTGAGAGATCCATGGTAACTACCCATGGTATTGCATGTATGAAACCTATATAGAGGCTAGAGAATCTCCATTGAGAGATGTCAAGGATTATTGTATGGGCAAGCATATGGCTTGTGGAGTGAACTCCTTCCTTAAG
Organism: Pinus albicaulis; assembly: GCA_034641835.2. NCBI lineage: Eukaryota > Viridiplantae > Streptophyta > Pinopsida > Pinales > Pinaceae > Pinus > Pinus albicaulis. The sequence goes on along the minus strand of CM076570.1, from coordinate 1,499,650,938 downwards.
GAGTGAATGTATGGTGTTGCCCTACCTTAAGGGTTTTGATATTAATGAAGATCTGAAGTTTTATCTTCAATGGTGTTATTTATTGGGCATATTTTCCATTTTTATAAATTTTCTTGTCAGATCTACTACAAGTGGTATCAGAGCACTTTCTTGGGAAGAGTTTGGAGATTTGTTTTTTCATTTTTTTGTAGGAAATTTTTGGGCGGTGAGTTTGTAGAGCAGATCTGGAAAATTTGGCGAAACATTTTCAGAAATAAATATCAGATCTGGATTCCTTATCAAAAAATACCCAATTTCGAAAAAAAAAATCAGTCGAATCGGAGTCCGGATGAGGGTGATATCGTTGATTTAAATTCAGTTATGTTGCAGAAATGTTTCTAATGGAAATTTGTGTACGGCGGCTCTCCTGACATTTTTAGTATAGTCTGGTAGACAACCAATTACATATCTGAGCTCCCCTTGAAAAATCACCAGATTTCAAAAAAAAAAAAATCGGTCAAATCAGAGTCCGGATGAGGGAGTTAGCACTGATTTAAAATCAGTCATTTTTTCAGAAATTTTGTGACGGCGGGAAAGTTGCAGCACAATTTTGTGTTTCTAGAGCGCCTAGATTGAGATTTCAATCACATGATTAGATGCAAAATGAATATTCCATTTTCCAAAATGGGTTATAATAAATATTCTGAGTTATATTGACCGAGTAATGTCCATTTTAAATTTTTCCCAAAGTAAGTGATTTTCTTCAAAACCCTTACTTTATTTTATGGATTCTCGTAAGATGAAGTTTACAGGAAAAGATGATGGCCCTACTATTGAAGATTTTTTACAACATCTCAAGGCTCAATACCGAAGTTTTTGGATATGCTCCATAGGGCTTCATCTGAAATATGAGGCAAATAAATGGTGGACCTCACTTGACAGCGCAGTAAGGAAACTTCCCGAGAAAAAACTTGAAAAATTCATTTTGGACAAGTGGTCTAAAGCCGGAAAGAAGGACAAAAAGAGCCATAAAGACTTATTTTGTACTAATATTTCCATATTACAGGTTCATGGAAGTATTCAGAAAGAGAACATCATTGTCTCTATAATTCCTAGTTGCAAGCATAATTTATCAATGTGAATTTGGCTAAAAAATTGCAAGTTCCAGCAAAGCATATTGAAAACACACAGGTTGATAATGAAGATGTTCAAATTTATAAATATTTGAAGATTTCTATGGATAAGTATGTGTTGCATTCTGATTTTTATGCTTCAGATATGGCTATTGTGGATGTTGTTTTGGGACATCCTTGGATGGAATCCGTTGGTACTGTCAATTTTAATGTGCAAAAGAAATTCATGAAGCTCTGGTATAAAAAGAAGAAAATTACATTGCACGATATTTGCATTAGGAACCATGCAGAGATCGAGGAGGAAGAAGAAAAAATATCTAACGACACGGACACATCAGATGATGAGCCTTTGATGGTAGACAGCCAAACATAGACATCAAAGCAAGTACCAACAAAAGAACCAGACACCACTCCATCACCAATAATGGAGGAATTAAGGAAAGACATTACATCAGTTAAAGCTTCAACATATCACCACCCGCATCACCCAGCAAGACAACAACCAGCAAGGTGGCAATGAATTAGCAACAAGGACAACAACCCCTGGACGACACGTAGAGAGGTGCGACGATCCACTAACAACACATCAACAATGAAGAACCACCAGAACTCGCTTCCATCTCAAGCGAGCAAGGCACCGACTAGATCAAGTGTTCACCTTTCCCTTGGATGGCTAGATGCACATGAATGGTACCAGTGGAATACTCTTTTGAGTAGATCTTATTATTTGTGTTCTTCTCATGTTTCGGGGATGAAACATGTTTAAGGGGGGTGTAATGTAGTGTACCTATGGAGGGATAATAGAGGGTACAGAGGGAGGTACCCAAGGGAATAATATGATGTAATAATATAAGAATGATAAATAATTGGGCCATAGTTAATAAATAAAGTGGTTAACCCACATTATGTAAGGGACCACATGTAGCTAGAGAATAAAGTGATAAGCCCATTGTATTGGATGTATGGTATTGAGATACCCATGGTAACTACCCATGGTATTGCATGTATGAAACCTATATAGAGGCTAGAGTCTCTCCATTGAGAGATGTCAAAGATTATTGTATGGGCAAGGATATGGCTTGTGGAGTGATCTCCTTCCTTAAGGAGTGAATGTATGGTGTTGCCCTACCTTAAGGGTTTTGATATTAATGAAGATCTGAAGTTTTATCTTCAATGGTGTTATTTATTGGGCATATTTTCCATTTTTATAAATTTTCTTGTCAGATCTACTACATTTATGGCATGAACAACAGCTAAAAACTCTTTTTCAGTTACAGTATAATTTAACTCTGAAGGAGTCAAATTTTTACTTGTATAGTAGATGGCATAAGGAATCGGGTCTTTTTGTCCCAATACTGCTCCTAAAGGTGTATCTGAGGCATCTGTTGAAATATGAAAAGGTAATTTCCAGTTAGGTCCCCTTAAAATAGGTGTTTCAGAGATTTTTGTTTTCAGGGTCTCAAAGACTAACTGGCAATCAGGATTCCACTTGAATTCACAGTCCTTGGTAAGTAATTTGAAAAGTGGAGATCTTATCTTCAGTGAAGTTTTCTATAAACCTTCGATAATATCCTGTAAATCCTAGAAAACTCCTAACATCTTTGACAACTCCGGGCAAATCGTAGAGATGACTTCAACTTTTGACTCATCAACTCTAATCCCATCCCCTGAAATGTGATTTCCCAAAACAATTCTTTCAGTAAACATCATAAAACACTTCTCATGACTTAGTGAAAGATTTGCTTCTTTACATCTCTTTAAAACTTTTTCCAAGTTTGCTGAGGCTTCTTCAAATGTGTTTCCATAAACTGTGAAATCATCCATATATAACTCTACACACTCATGTATTAGATCTGAAAATATTCCTAGTACTGCCCTTTGAAATGTTGCAGGTGCATTTCATAGTCCAAATGGAAATACTCGGTAAGAATAGGTACCCCAGGGACAGGTAAATGTGGTTTTGTCTTGATCTTCAAGTGCTACTTGAATTTGGTTATAACCACTAAACCCATCTAAAAATGAGAAGTACTTTTTGCTAGCTAATGTATCTAACACCTGATCTATGAAAGGTAGGGGAAAATGATCTTTAAGAGTAGCTTTGTTTAATTCCCGGTAGTCAATACATACCCTCCATTTACCATTTTTCTTTGACACAATTACCAAAGGAGAAACCCACTGACTATCTGAAATGGGATAGATAAAGTTGACATTTAACAATTTCTGCAATTCTTCTTTAACAATCTCCCTAAGATTTGGATTCATCTGTCTCTGAGGTTGTCTAATTGGTTTACAATTTTCCTCTATGTAGATGTGATGAGTGCAAGTATTAGGGCTTATCCCTTTCATATCAGTGTACTCCCATGCATATGCAGAAGAATGTCTCTGTAATATCTTGAGTAGCTCTTCTTGTTGAGATTTCTCTAGGTTCTTGTTTATGTTTAAATTTTTCCCTGGAAATATCTCAATTGTAGAGCTGCCAAATTTATACATGGAATAAAGAGACATCTATCTTGATGATAAAAATTCAATGTTGGATTCTTCTTGAAATTTTTCATGTTTGTATTCCGAAGAGGATTCAAAGTTTTCTAAAGTATTCAGAATCTGGCTATCTTCACTAATTTCTGAAATTGTGAAGAGAGGTTGTATGTCTTCTTCATCTTCAATCCACTGAGTATCATCTAATTCTGTAAGTGTCTTTGCTGGAGGATACAAGGTAAATTTCTTGGTTGAACTACCATCAGAGATGTACATATCATCGGATCTACAACTAATGAAAGCATCAGCTGTAGCTAACCAAGGTCTTCCTAATATAATAGGATGCCCTCCTAGATTATTCTTAGGAGCTAGGATCATAAAATCCACAGGATACTCCCAAGAATATAGGGACACTGGAATGTCTTCTATTACCCCATCAGGTTTGATCATAGATCTGTCTTCTAATTGTAATAATGTGGGTGTAAAAAGAATATTAGGAAGTTTCAGTTTATCCATGATTTGTCTACTCATGATATTGATTGCTGCTCCTAAATCAATAAGTGTGTTTTGGATCTCAATTCCATTGATGTGTATTTTAACAATTGGATTTCCTAGGTCTGGATACTTTGGAATAGAAATCTTACCCATCATGATATTTGCTATTTTTCCTGCCAGTTGAATTTTCTTTGTCTCCTTGATTATTTTTCCTGTTTTTTTCATGCTCAACTCCTTTATTGTTTTTGCTAAGATTGGAATTTCTTTGATAGCTTGTAATAATGGGATCTTAATACAAACATTTCTTAGCTCATCTAGGAAATCATAATTAGGCACCATAATTTGTTTTTCTACACCCCTATCAATTTGTAATGTTTATGGAAAGGGAGGTGTAGAGGTGGATGTTGATGGCTGCTCTAATATAGGAGTTGAAATTATTAGTTCTTTTTGTTTTGATTTTTCAATATTTGGGTCTTAAAAAGATGTGTTCTCTTCAAGACTTTTATTTACCCGTAGAGAATCTTCCTCATAATTGTTTTGCTCTTGTATGATTACAGAAGGTTTCCTCTTTTCAAGTATTCTTCCAGACCTAAGTTGAACATCATTAAGGTCTAAAGGAGTGATCAAATAGGTAGGAAACTATTGGCCTTCTATCATGTATGTGTTCTGAGGATTTTTATTGTTGGGTTTGGTATGGGTTGGGCAGGCAACTGATTTGTGTTCTGAGGAAATGGTAATGGAAGTAGTTTATTTTGATGTTGTGGATTTTGATGATTCTGTTGAGGATTTTGTTGAAGATTTTGTTGAGAAGGGAAATGTGGATATGGTGGATAGGATGGTGGATATTGATAATACTGAGAGTATCTTCCATAGGGATTTTGTGCTCCTTGTGCCCAAGTTTGAGATTGATTCTGGAATTGGGGCCAAGGTTGCTGCCAAGAATTTCAATTTGGTGGGGGTTGATTATACAGCTGATCATGGAATATTTGTGTTTGGGGTCCTTGCCAAGGCCTTCTAGAGACAAAATTGAGAGATTCTATGGAATTTGTAGGAGTTTCTTCTTGAAAGACATCTTTAAGGCCAGGAAGTGAAGGACAACTCTTGGTCTCATGTTTTTCTGAACAAATTACACATGTCTCTACTACTTTTGAATCCAAAGGGCACTCTCTCAAGGCATCCTTCTTTCTACATTTGGGACAAAAGATTGCTAAGGCATCGGATTCATATTTTTGTTTGTTTCGTAATTTAAGGGTGTCTATTTGTTCACTAAGACTCCCTAAAATATCAGATTTGACTTCATCAAGAATATGCCATATTTTTGCCCTACTCATTGTCCCAGAAGCAGACTTACTTCCCCTTACAAGAGAAGGGTCTCTTGGTCCTTTTACAGTTTTAGATTTCCCTCTTGAAAGTTTGATACATAATTCAGCTATTTCAGGTAATGTGAGCTGAGATATATCCCCTTTTCCCATCATGTTAAGGATATCTAACCATTCATCCCTAATTTTCTTCAACAAGAGAGCTTTCAAAGTATCTTGGTCTAAGTTTTCCATTTTTGCCCTCTTGATGTTATAGTTAAACCTCTCCAACAAATCTTCCAGATTTTCATCCTCTTTTTGTAACATTTTAAACACTTCCTCCTTATGGTTGACTGGCATACAGTAATCCAAATACCTCTCTAAAGATTCTTGTTTCATGTCTTCCCATGTCCTAATAGAACTATTGATCAAACTCATAAACCATTTTAATGCTGCTCCTTTCAATGTTCAAGGGAATAGTTTAAGTTTTTGAGCATCTTGTAAGTAGTCAGAGGTTCTACATAGGACTTCAAATTCAAATAGGAAGGTTTCAGGATCTTCAGTTTTGAGTCCATAAAAGTTTGGAAGGACAGAGGGTGAAATGTTCTTCATAGTTGCATTGGTTTCTTCATCTACTATAGGAAACCCAAAAGAGCTTCCCATTTCCCTTCTACCTCTTTCTCTGCCTCCTTCTACACCTCTACCTCCTTCTCCTTCTGCACCTCTACCTCCATTAAAGACTCCTCCTCCCCCTTCTTCTTCCATAGTTGATTCTTCTATGGAAGTGGAAATATTTGTGTCTCTAGCAGGGGTCCTTGAATCTTCTTCTAAAACAGGTTCAGTGGATGAAGTGGAAGGTATTTCTGATGGAATATCTGATCTTAAGCCTTCTAGAAGCCTGTGATCAGTATAGGATGGAATGTAGGCTTGAGTTGGAGGTGCGCTGCCTCTTGGTCTTGGTGGAAAAAGTGGTGTTCTAGGAATCAAGCTTCTGCTTCTTATGAATCTACCCCTTGAGTCTCTTTCTCTACGCATATCATTGTTTTTGGGAGGTAAGAAACAAGGCTACCTAGTTACACTTCCCTGGCAACGGCGTCAAATTTTCTTCTCAACTTAGTGTTCCTAAATTGATGTCATAAATTGTCAACCAGGGCTTGTAAATTGTTGAAGTGAAGTGCATTATATGTGCTTAGGTATCTGCTTCCTACTTCGTTGTTTTTAGTGTTTTTCTAGTGTTTTTGGTTTTGTGTTTTTGTGCTAAGAGAAAAATAACTAAATTTTTGGCAAAGAGAAGTTATTGGTCACACTAAAACAGAGAAAAATCTATTCTAAACTATGTATGGCACCTAAGAACATAAAATGCTAATTCACAGATTGCAAAACTTGACAAGAAAATTAACTCATAGCATGAACTCAATAACTCATAACATGAACTTAGTCCAATTCATTCATTAGAAATATGTTGGAACAACTTGAGAAAAGGATAAGTTTAATGCAATGAGGTTCTTCTAAGTAAACAACAACCTACAATATCATAGAGAAAATCTCATCCATGGTTAGAAATTTGTTGGAACACATTTGGAAAGGATTATTTTCAATACAGTAAGGAACCCTACTCTAAATTAACTTATGACATTAAAATTAATCCATTCTACAACTCAAAATGTCACTATTAAGCCTCATTCAAGAGTTAGAAATCTTTTGGAATAGCTTTGGAAAAGAGGCAGTTCGTAAAATTATGAGAAATTGCAGAATAGTCAAGACTTCAAAATGACATTACCAATTCTTGTTCCTAAGATAATGATGTATTGGTAGAAATTAAGAACAAGAGAATTTTTTAAATAATGAAGGTCGTTAAGTCTAATTTAACAGAACTAGAACACAACTAAACTAGAATACAATCAATTAACTTGAAATACAGTGAAAAGAACTGAACTAGAATGAAATTAACCTCCGGAGTATTACAGATGAACTAAAATGCAACTAATCTCTGAAATAATACAGCTCTATCTCATTCAGTGTTAGTGATATTTTGGAACAATTCGTAAGAACAAGACTGGCTGTAACATTCAATGTAAGTGAGCATAAAACATAAAGTTCAAAAAAACTGCTTAAATTAGGAATGAAACAGAGCTAAAGTTACTTATCTAAACAATATGCACAAAGCTTCTCGAGCAGTAGGGTCCCTCTACCACTGTATTAGCACACAAATCTACTCAATATTGCTTCAGATCTTGTATTAAAGTTGTTCTTCTTTCATTAAAGGAAAACGCATCAAAAACAGAGTATTACGATCTTCTGAGATCTAACAACAAAACATCAATCTAGCTAACTGTCTCTCGGTTTCCCGAGTTATTATTATAAGAGAAATACATAACTGCACTGGAGAAGAAATAGGGATAAGTATCTTTTTCAATCAAAATCAAATTATAACTCTTGTGGAGGCCTCGTACTTTGCTGAAGACATATGTAGAGTCCTTGTCCTGGTAGGAATCTGCGTCTTAGTTTTGGTTTCCTCCACGTGCATAACCACCTGTAGATTCTTGCTCAGACTTCGTAGAGGGCAAGAAATGATGTAGGAGTGTTGTGGAATTCAACCATATGCGTTTTTCCTTTAAGTGACACTTGTAACCTGTGTGAACATGAAGATAGCTGCAGAATAGGCGACTAGCTGCAGAATGGCTACATTCTGTAGCTGAGTCTAGTCAAAAATTACTACAACAGCAAAACCACGAAAATATAGCAAGTCAGTCATTGTATACATTCCTAAAGTGAATTTAATTAATCCTATTGATCTTTTAAGCCTATAATTGATAAGGGACAAAGGAAATGAAGTGAAATTTGGTGAAAGGAAAGGACATCTTTGGGGCTCAACAAGATCCATGCATTATCATTGATAAAATACATGCTTATAACCAGCATAATAATAACAAAAATATCATGGATACAACATAAATAGAATCCACATAATAACCAGTACATTTTCATACCAAATACCAAAGGAGTGAGCTCTTCATTATTGGGTTTAAAAACCGATTGGAGATGGTACTTCCACGTTCCACTCGACCATAGATTGGCTAAGCCAAATCTTACTTCAACCAGTCACCCCCATGCCATATTCCAAGCATGAATGCGAGACTCAAACTGAAAGATATAACTAGGGAAACCCAAGGCTAAACCACCTCACCCTCATCAAAATAAACTAGGCTTTACCATGATCTAACCCAGATCACTAGGCCAACACAATAAACATGTCATAACCTGCTTTACCATTATCTACCCTGATGACTAGGCCAACACGAGCATGGATATCACTGGATTCTCTCCTCCTACACTGTGAGGAATTTTCTTGTCTCCTATTCTCTTAGGCTTTACCACAACCCACAGTATGAATCATGGGTCACTAGGCCCTAAACGGATACATAATCTCTAGGCTTTACCATACATCCCATCTCGGGACTACTAGGCCCAACGGGGAGCACCCACCACTTAGGATTTACCGAAACCCATCCTATATTACTAGGCCCTAAACCTAGGAAAACCACCTCTAGGATTTATTGTATATCTATATTCATGAGTTGAGGATTCCTAGGCCCACCAAGGAAACAAAATCTTGGCTTTACCGCAACCCATAGTCTAGTTCAGGGGTTACTAGGTCAGTGGCTTTACCATGATCCATAGTCTGATTTAGGGACCACTTGCCCATGTGTTTTTTATTTCGGAGATCCACCCTATTCGACTTCGAATCTGATCCGATCATCCAACTCAATCAAAGTATCAGAAACGCATCTCATCAAATTTATACGGAAATGGAAAGGTTAGGATGAAAACACTGTCACATATGGAAAAACCCATGCCAAGACAGCAGGAAACCACATGAAATACCATGCATTCCAAATCTAGAAATGAAATTACAAATGTAAATCAATACCTGTAAAGAATCTTGATGTCGCTGACAGGTTCTACTCTTCCCTTTTTGATATTTGTCTTCTTGCTCCAAATCTCCAAGTATGCCACACTCTCCAAGAGTGCTCCAATAATACTCTATGTCAAAGAGTATGGGAGAGAGAGAGAGAGAGAATAATGAGAGCTCCAAAAATGCACTGACAAAAGGTTTGAGCCAAAAACTTTCCAACTGATCCTCAAAAGCCTTTTCATAGAAGAGGCCTCTATTTTCTTCATTTTCCATTAGTTTCCTTCATTTTCGTCCTCACATACAACACGTGACCTTTCACTTCCTTTTTCTCCTATTTTCCTTTATTTTGATAAATAAATGACAATAAAGGCCACTTTCCCTTTCTAAATCCTTTTCTATTTTCCTTTGTTGATTTCCTTAGCTATAATAAACCGAAGTGAACACCCGCTAGGATGTTTTCCCAACATTCAGCTTGGAATAAGTTTCCCATCAACCGTGGTTATTATTTTTCCTTTTTACATGGAACTTCCACCAGGGTTGTTACAGAACCCTCCCCTTTAGGGGAAAACCATCCTCAGTGTTCAACCACACATATACCTCATAAAAACTGCTAAAAAGCAACCATACTTCTCATGGAGCTTTATAATATAGCTCGTTGCAGTATTTACAATGAATAACTTGCTCAAAAGAAAAAATAATCATGACAACATACCGCACATTGGAGCTTTATAACACACCTCATTATGGTATTTACAATAATATACACATATACTCATGCACATATACATATTTTCTCAACCAGTAAATAAAAGGATACGATTCCCATATTAGCAATCAAGGGAATCCAGAGCCTCACACCTCCATTTTCAAAGTTGTTAGCCATCTATAATTTCTGTTATACCTAATGATGGCTAGAAATAGTTTGCAACCTTCAAGAAACAATTTCAAGTTAATATGTTAGTTCTTGAAGCCTGGTTTTTCTCTCTGTCCAAAGAAACCTACCTTCACTGATGTTTTCACTTCAAAATCCTGTTGTTTCCAAAGAGAAAATTGTTTTTCAAAGCCTCATCTCCGTCATTTCATTCCTCCATTTTATCTTCACAATTCCCTTCATATCACTCATTTTTCCCCTCATTTATCCTTCATTTCCTCAAAATTCCCTTTTAAACCATTTAAATCCTTTATTTGGTTAAAAACCCCCTTTTTTACACCTATCGAAACTCCTCAAAAAAGGTTAAAATACCCCAATTCGTCCTATTTTTCCGGCCTTTTAACATCAGGCCTTAAGACCCTTTCTCTTAAGCCCTAGCCCCTTTTCTGCCATCCAACTGTGCCACGTAACCGAGCGCTAAAGCCCCTCGGCTATCAGCCATCGGAGATCTCGTTTCCTCATTCCCGAACACTTTTTTCGTCGATGGCCGATCTCTCGCTAAGATCTAGACCGTCCATTCCCCCCGAGATCCGATGGCCATCGCACTCCTCCATCGCTCCACCACATCGTATCACATTTCACCATCACATCACAACTTCCCAGTCCCCTTGTCCCCTGACCATTTTCCCCCCGCTGATACGATCCCCCGAGTAAAATCTCCACCGTTGATCTCAATCTTGATCCAATGGTCCTCCGTTCATTGCACCAATTTCTCCCATTGGTCATCGGCACATCGCAATTCCAAAATCCTCCTTCCCAGACCCTCTTCTTTGCTGATTGCCAATCCGCCGAGTTCATCTGGACCATCCATTTCCTCCTAGATCAACGACGCAGGTTCATTGCAGGGGCACCCGACCAAGGTAGCCTATACTCCCCAGTCCCCCCGTAGTCCATATCCACCATTGATCTTCTCCCGATCCAACGGCCAGCATTCTCCTATTCACTGTGGAAGCACCCCGCTGACGAGATCCTTCCGTACCCTCAGTCCCCCTGCAGTTAATCTCAACCGTTGATCTGGCCCCCCAGATCCAACGGCCCAGAACTCGTCACGCCCGGTCCCACCTTTTCTTCCTCCCGCACATCTTTTCTCCCCTCACGTTTAATCCTGACTGTCCATCTCCTCGATCCGAAGACTCCTATTTATCCTCGCATTTTAACTCTGCCAAACCAATTTTCACCCTACGCATTGAACTTTTCGCTCCGCGACAAAACTGTTGACGCACCCGCTGGGCCCTATCTTTCTTCTTCCCATGTATCTCTTTTTCCTTCGCGTTTTTTTTTAACCGTCGATCTATTGCCCCTGGATCGAACAACCCCAAATCTTTTCACGATCCATTTCACCAAACCTCCTGAACATGCATCTCAAGCGTGAAATGGGCGGTTTTCAAGAGCCACGTGTCAAGCGATAACCGTATCGCGTTCATTTATCCCCAAACCACTTACCGCCTTAACCCCGCGCGAAAACCACTTGTGGTTTTTTGCAAAACCGCTTATCCATATTTTCGTGCCACAAGCAGATTTAAACCCTATTTCTTATGGTTTCGACCATGGAATCTCATCTCCGCTGCATTCCACCTCTCTGCAATGCTCCTCCACCACCATACCAAGCTTCTGAAGCAGTTTAAACCCCAGACCGTAGGATTTATTTAATATTTTGGTTTGTTTTGTAGGTTTTAATGGTGGATTAATACACAAGCCTCCCACAGTCAAATATCAGTGGCAAAGGACCTTAGGATGATGATCCTAGGATCGTAAAATGCAAAAGGGGATTTACCATGGCTTTTATGTGTTTTATTCGTGCCTCATGAACAATAGTAAAATCAATAAAACCTTCCAGCGCGCCAATAACACCTGCACATAGAACGGAAGGAAAGATCAGTATAGAATATAGAAAAAGGGATTAAGCATAAAGTTGAAGATCAAGAGCTTAACCCGTGAAGATTAAAGATAAAGCACAGCATGACGACAAATAAATAAAAGTTAAATCAATCGACAAGGACATATCAACAAGGCAGAAGACCTCATGCACGACAGAGCAAAGTAGTTAATTCATCAAAATATCTGAAGCCACCTGTAGCCTATTTTTTTACCTACAAAGACACTCTAACAGTTATCACATTGACAAAACATATTTTGACTGTCACAACAGTTATTGTAAGACATGGGAAAAGCTTAAAATCCATTCCTTCCACCTACTTTATCCTCAGGAAGTAAAGACATAGTTATTAAATAGAGAAGTAGTGCAACTCATTCCTACCTTGTGCCCTGCACGGTTTTCCAGGCTAAGAATGAATTTACTCTGTAATTAATAACATTTTTAACCCTAAAATGAGTCCCACCTCCTCTTCCTTCTATAAATACTCTATGAGGAGCTCTTTTTTAAGGGTTGGTTGCTAGCATTCAAACTCTTTGAAGTTGTACATAGTCTAGCTGAAGATTAAAGAAGAAATTGAAGTATTGGAAGATCGATGATGTTTTGACATGTTTTGTTAATGAGAAGGCTCTATCATTGGATCCCTGAGCATGGTTGTTGGTGATGTATTCTAATCTGTTAATGTTTTTCCTGTTTTCCATTATGTTCCATTATGCTTTGCTTGCAGTAGAGTAAAAAGCTTAGGCTAAGAAATGTCTCCTAGAAGCACCTTAGACCTGTTTACTCTTCACTGCCTTTATGTTTTCATCTGTTGAATGTTTTATTGAGTAGTCTGACTTCTTTTCAACCCTTAAGCTTGTTTATTTTAGAAATAGTTCACACAGTTGGTCTCAAGAATGATTTATGGTTTTCCCTTCTTACTTGCTGCCACTTGAAAACTGTTTCGGAAGTCTCCCTTTAAAATACCATTGTTTGCAATCTGCCAAAGAGGTTTGTTTTGATCATACCCTTTGTTCTTATTGAGATAATTGTTTTGAAGGTCTTTATAATTGTAGTCTTAGATGTCTAGGAGTTCCCTCTCCTACGAATGTAATTATTTGTGAATATTTTATGTTTTCTTATCCTTGAAAGTGAAATCTTTGGATGAAATAGAGCGTTCCTCGACTCCTAGATTTCCTTTGAAAAGTTTGTCTTGGAATTGTTATTTTCTGAAGTGTGGTTTCTAGAATTTATGGTTAGCCCTGTCTATGGAATGCCTCTTCATTTTCTGATAATGTTTTAAGTCCCTTTGTTGAGGAGTACATATAATTAAGGATTCTTAATTTCCCTTAGTTCTACTTCTCCTTCTAAATCCTTAATGTCCATTTCATTTCACCCATCAAACCCAAGATCCCCTGGCCAAGTTAGATTTTCCCTTTGGTATCCCATATCCATTGATTGATCTTGTTATAACTTCTTTTTTACTCCATTTCCCAATGGCTCTGATATTTCCCCTATCTATCTATGTTTCCTAGATCATTCATGTCCAACCAACCAAACCCAAACAAACAAACTTGCACTTAATAACTAACCTAAAATAAACCCCTTAAAAGCAACAAGTTATATCCTTACAAATACATTAAGAGATCCCTCTCTGAGACTAGGAGGGTTAGATCCTAGAGCTCTAGATCTTGGTTTATATGTTTCCTTGTCATTTGGTTTTCCAATTAGCCAAATCATTGGACCCCAACATTTTGGCGATCACGGTGGGACTTCTGAGTATATAGTCACATAAATACCTCTTAAAAACTCATTAGACCCTCAGTAAATCAAATAATATCCAGTGAATGTGGCACCTCATCCCCACACCAACATTTTGGCGATCACAGTGGGACTTCTGAGTACATAAGTGCATGAATACCTTTTAAAACTCTTTATACCCTTATTAAATTAAAGAATATCCAGTGAATCTGCCACCTCATCGTCACAATAAGATTATGGCGATCACGGTGGGACCTCTGAGTTCATAGTTTCCTAGAAAGCTCTTATACACTCATTAGTCCTTCAACGACCATAGAAACTCGGATAAGCCCAAAAAAATTTCATATTGGCTTTCATAATAAACATTGGTGGTGGACCATAAAACATTTTACCTCCAAAAGAGCTAAAAATTTCCACCTGGCGACTCCACTGGCCTCTAATAGGCCTGTTACTTTACCAGTTATTGTAAATTCCCCTAGGAATGCATTGAGTAAACCCACTCATGTTGTTGGTGGACAGCAAATTTCAAATCCTCCACCTGGAAACTCCACAACCTCCAAAATACCTAATGACCCCACTAGAAGAAGACTCTGAACTGGTTGAAAAGATATAGTGACCTCTTTTTACAAACATGGAATCAGGTATAGACAAAAAAGCTAAACTAGACATATTATTGGACCTATTTGGAAAAATAGTGTACATACTTGATAAGAAACTGGAAAGGCATGAGGTTGATATAGATGTTGATTATCCAGAGCAACCTATGCCTTTCCCTGATCAAACACAAACTCAACCACTACAAGACATATACAACAAGACAAATATGTATGGTGAGCAAGATTACAGAGAAAACGATGAAGAAGGTTGTCAAGAAAGTCCTGAAAGCATACCTTTATCTTGTATTGCACTGTTAAGAGAACTTTACGACCAAAATGCAAATTCAAAAAGTGAGCAGTGCTTTGAGGAAACAATAAGCCTCCTGAGAAACACAGAGCCTGAAATAGAAGAGAATCCTCAAATTTTTCCTACAAGCATAAGTAAAGACTCAGTAGGAGAGGCTCAAGAAGATATCCAGCCTCAAAATCAGTCAACACAAGAGAAAGAGGGATGTTGTACTTTTGTCAAAATAAAAATAAAAATTCTTTCTCTTTTGATAGAAGAAGATATTGATCAAATATTAAACAAACAGGCAGCCCTCAAAACTTCATTTGAAAAAAACACTTCTAGTCATCTACCTACTAAACCTTGTTGTCTTGAACCAGAAAATAAACTTGTAGATCTGCTTAAATAAGAACAAACTGATAACCCAATATGTTTGATTGTGAGATTGTTTATACTAATGATTCTCCAATTTTTTATCAGTCTGATGATGATAATGAGCTTCAAGCAGAAACTAATCATGCAGGGAAACCAGTGGTTGATTGGTGTCATGAACTTCACTATCATCAGCTTGAAAGCAGCAATCAACCAATCCAATCCAATCCGTCATAAATATCTTTCACATAATTGGGAGTCAGCAATCTATTAGTTGTGATGATGAGGTTGAGAAGAGAGAGGATTTTCTTAAGCGGGATGAATATAAGGAACCTTCTCCTGAGAGGTTTGAGGTAATAAAAGATACCCCTGCTCAAGAATATGATGACCTCTTCACAGAGTACAGTTCAATGAATCAAAGCATACCAAGACTACAAGAGGACAACACTGCCAAATATGATGAGTCCTCCAGTTCAGATCACAATGAAGATGAGGAAGATTTTCTTTCTCAAAAGAATCTTTTTCTTGATCCAGTGGAAGACAAAATGATCTTGGTTGGACCTTACTTGTCTAATACTCCCAACCAAGTATTATTTCAAGATACCTATGCTCATTTCTTGAAGATATTTGAAGAAGGGATAAATATTGTTAGAAGCAGTGTATTACCAAAAGAAAGAAATTTTTTTAGCACTACTGCTAAAGAAAAGAGGAGATGGGAGTGGCCTTGTTTGTCCAGCATGCTCAAGGAGATGAGAAAAGACCAATCATGGAACCATTTTCTTGATTGGCTATATTGGAAAAGGGATTTCATCAGCTAAATATATAAATTTTGCCAGGTTATATTAGGTTATATAGGAAATCAAATCAGCTCAGCCTGTGATAATTTAGTTAGTTTCTTGTTTTTTCTTTGAAAGAAAAATAAAAATTCAAAAACAATAGAAAATCAGAAAAGAGAGCAGATATAAAAGAAGAAAGGTACTGCCCCATACCAAAAAAAAAAAGAATCTAAAAGTGTGCAAGCTTAAATGCCACTACTAAAAACACTGCTATTTAATCATACAACCTAATCATGACTAGATAGAATTCAATTTACTATTGATAGGTTAGTGAAGAATATTTTCCAAATTGTTTAATCTTGGCTTATCAGTAGAATAGATTAGGATAGAAGAGAGAATGGTTCAAATAAGCTCAAAACCTAAACCAAGAAAGCACAAAAATAATGGCTCTAATCAGATCAAAACGTGAGCCAAAGATACAAGGAAGACAAGTTCTAACATGCTTAAAACTTGAACCAGGTAAAGAAGAAGAGGACAGCTCAAAAGGATCAAAATCAGAGCCGAAAAAGAAGGGAAGGATGCTTACTATTTTTAGATCTTAAGCCTTCACAGTTTTGTTTAATTTTCTGCAAATAAAGGTCTATGTGCAGTTGGTTTCTTATGCCATAGACACTACAGCAAATCAGACTGTTTAATCTTGGTTTTTCTGTGTTTAAATTTCTTTTTTAGAATGTAGAGAATGCAGATCTATCAAACAGCTTAATCTTGACAGATAGTAGATTAGGTAGAGAAATTTTTGAGTCCAACTGTTTAATCTGGACTCTTGGAAGAAATAAGGGTAGCATTATATAGTTTTATCTTTCTGTTTTCAAAACTAATATGTAAAAGAGATGCCAGTCCAAGTGCACTCAAGAGAAGAAAAAATGCTACGACAAGTAGTGTGGGTAGGTAGAGGTGATGCCTTAAAGTGTTTTCATGCTATAGGTCATTGAAGAATTGTCAAAATACAAATAAAATTAGCAAGAAAATGAAGAAATTTTTCCCAATGGATGAGGCACTGGTCTGCTAAAAGCCAGATATTGATAAACTGAGGTTCTGGACACCTAAAATGCAAGATGTCCTCCCCAAGTGGAGCCATTGTTAGCCATCTATAATTTCTTTTATACCTAATTATGGCTAGAAACAGTTTGCAACCTTCAAGAGACAATTTCAAGTTAATATGTTAGTTCTTGAAGCCTGGTTGTTCTCTCTATCCAAAGAAACCTACCTTCACTGATGTTTTCACTTCAAAATATTTCTATTTCCAAAGAGAAAAAAAATTTCAAAGCCTCATCTCCGTCACTTCATTCCTCCATTTTATCTTCACAATTCCCTTCATATCACTCATTTTTCCCCTCATTTATCCTTCATTTCCTCAAAATTCCCTTTTAAACCACTTAAATCCTTTATTTGGTTAAAAAACCCCTTTTTTACACCTGTCGGAACTCCTCAAAAAAGGTTAAAATACCCCATTTTGGCCTATTTTTCCGACCTTTTAACATCAGGCCTTAAGCCCCTTTCGCTTAATCCCTAGCCCCTTTTGTGCTATGCAACTGTGCCCCATAACCGAGCGCTAAAGCCCCTCAGCTATTGGCCATCGGCGAACCCGTTTCCTCGTTCCCAAACTCTTTTTCCGCCGATGGTCGATCTCCCGATAAGATCTAGATTGTCCATTTCCCCCGAGATCCAACGGCCATCACACTCCTCCATCGCTCCACTGCATCGCATCGCAACTTCCCAGTCCCCTTGTGCCCTGACCCTTTTCCCCCCGCCAATGTGATCCCCCAAGTAAAATCTCCACCATTGATCTTGATCTTGATCCAACGGTCCTCTGTTCATCGCACTTGTTTCTCCCATCGGTCATCAGCACATCGCAATTCCAAAATCCTCCTTCCCAGACCCTCTTCTTCATCGATCGTTGATCCATCAAGTTCATCTAGACCGTCCATTTCCTTCCAGATCAATAGCATAGGTTCATTGCGGGGGGCACCCAACCAAGGTAGCTCGTACAAACCCAGTCTGCTCGCAATCCATATCCACCATTGATCTTCTCCTGATCCAACGGCCAGCATTCTCCTATTCATTGCGGAAGCACCCCGCCGAAGAGATCCTTCCATACCCTCAGTCCCCCTGCAGTTAATCTCAACCATTGATCTGGCCCCCCAGATCCAACGGCCCAGAACTCGTCGTGCCTGGTCCCACCTTTTCTTCCTCCCGCACGTGTTTTCTCCCCTCAAGTTTAATCCTAACCATCCATATCCTTGATCTGACGGCTCCCATTAATCCTCGCATTTTAACTTCGCCAAACCAATTTTCACCCTGCACATTGAAATTTTCGCTCTGTGACAAAAATTTTGATGCACCCGCTGGGCCCCATCTTTCTTCCTCCCATGTATCTCTTTTTCCTTCGCGTTTGTTTTTAACCGTCGATCTATTGCCCCTGGATCGAACGGCCTCAAATCCTTTTCGCGCTCCATTTCACCAAACCTCCTGACGTGCATCTCGAGCACGAAATGGGTGGATTTTAGGAGCCACGTGTCAAGCAATAACCCGTATCGCATTCATTTAGCCCCAAACCACTTACCGCCTTAACCCCGTGTGAAAACCACTCGTGGTTTTCTGAAAAACCGCCTATCCATATTTTCGTGCCACAAGCAGATTTAAACCCTGTTTCTTATGGTTTCGACCACAGAATCTCATCTCCACTGCATTCCACCTCTCTGCAATGCTCTTTCGCCACCATACCGAGCTTCTGAAGCAGTTTAAACCCCAGCCCGCAAGATTTATTTAATATTTTGGTTTGTTTTGCAGGTTTTAATGGTGGATTAATACACAGGCCTCCCATAGTCAAATATCAATGGCAAAGGACCTCAGGATGATGATCCTGGGATCGTAAAATGCAAAAGGGGATTTACCATGGCTTTTATGTGTTTTAGCCATGCCTCATGAACACTAGTAAAATCAATAAAACCTTCCAGTGCGCCAAGAATACCTACACATAGAACAGAAGGAAAGATCAGTGAAGAATAAAGATAAATGAATTAAGCATAAAGTTGAAGATCAAGAGATTAACCCGTGAAGATTAAAGATAAAGCACAGCACGAAGACAAATAAATCAAAGTTAAATCAGTCGACAAGGACAGATCAACAAGGCAGAAGGCCTCGTGCACGACAGAGCAAAGCAGTTAATTCATCAAAATATCTGAAGCCACCTGTAGCCTGTTTTTTTACCTACAAAGACACTCTGACATTTATCACACTGACAAAACATATTTTGACTATCAAAACATTTATTGTAATACATGGTAAAACCTTAAAACCCATTCCTTCCACCTACTTTATCCTCAGGAAGTAAATACAGAGTTATTAAATAGAGAAGTAGTGCAATTCATTCCTACCTTATGCCCTGCGTGGTTTTCAAGGCTAAGAATGCATTTACTCTGTAATTAATAACATTTTGAACCCTAAAAAGAGACCCACCTCCTCATCCTTCTATAAATACTCTATGAGGAGCTATTTGTTAGGGGTTGGTTGCTGGCATTCGAACTCTTTGAAATTGTACATAGTCTGGTTGAAGATTAAAGAAGAAATTGAAGTATTGGAAGATTGATGATGTTTTGACATGTTTTGTTAATGAGAAGGCTCTATCATTGGATCCTTGAGCATGGTTGTTGGTGATGTATTCTATTCTGTTAATGTTTTTCCTATTTTCCATTCTGTTCCATTATGCTTTGCTTGCAGTAGAGTAAAAAACTTAGGCTAAGAAATGTCTCCTAGAAGCACCGTAGACCTGTTTACTCTTCACTACCTTTATGTTTTCATCTGCTGAAGGTTTTATTGAGTAGTCTGACTGCTTTTCAACCCTTAAGCTTGTTTATTTCAGAAATATTTCAAACAGTTGGTCTCAAGAATGATTTATGGTTTTCCCTGCTTACTTGTTGCCACTTGAAAATTGTTTTAGAAGTCTCCCTTTAAAATACCATTGTTTGCAGTCTGCCAAAGAGGTCTATTTCAATCATACCCTTTGTTCTTGCTGAGATAATTGTTTTGAAGGTCTTTATAATTGCATTCTTAGATTTCTAGGAGTTCCCTCTTCTACGAATGCAGTTATTTGTGAATATTTTATGTTTTCTTATCCTTGAAAGTGAAATCTCTGGATGAAATAGAGCGCTCCTCGACTCCTAGATTTCCTTTGAAAATTTTGTCTTGGAATTGTTATTTGTTGAAGTGTGGTTTCTAGAATTTATGGTTAGCCCTATCTATGGAATGCCTCTTCATGTTCTAATAATGTTTTAAGTCCCTTTGTTGACGAGTAAATATAATTAAGGATTCTTAATTTCCCTTAGTTCTACTTCTCCTTCTAAATCCTTAATGTCCATTTCATTTCACCCATCAAACCCAAGATCCACTGGCCAAGTTAGATTTTCCCTTTGATATCTGATATCCATTGATTGAGCTTGTTATAACTTCTTTTTGACTCCATTTCCCAATGGCTATGATATTTCTTGTCTATCTATGTTTCTGTTGACGGGATTTTGTGTCCGGCCAACAGTAGGGGATCTCCCCGGTAGAAAGTCCCAATTAGACCTTGAACCATTTGGAGTAGGGATCCCGTCCGGGGTGTGGGTCCGGCTACCGCTTAAGATGCCTTCCCTTCGGTCTCAAAAGAACCTGATTGGACCTGTGGACACACACTTATTCACATGATACAGAATACATGATTGATGCATTAGACACGAATCAAACACTATGCGTAGCAGGATTATAAATAAAGCATGTACACCTCAGGAGATGTCATTAGCAACACATCTTTGGGGTACTGCTTGTAAGGTAATCTGACCACGAAAGAAATAGTTCTTTATGGCGAGATATCCCTTTATTTTCTGAAAGATAAAACGAAATGCTAACAAAATAGTTCATTAACAATCATTAATAGAACAGATGATAAATTGAACATCATTGATACAACACAAGTAGCCATGACACATAAATGATGACATAAAGAGTGCAGCTTCATTAATCATAGGATGTTCTGAAACTGTACAAGGAATACACACAGTGTTCGCGCGGCAAAACACATCATAACCATAGGGTTTTTTAGCAAGTATCTATATTCATATGCACAAGAGTATAATCTTTCAATACAATCTCCTGTATCTCTTGAGTTTCCAAAAGTAAAAAGCCCCTTTTACAAGCTACCGAAGGAGTATTTATAATATGAAACTTGCCCTTTGGGCTTCCTTGACTTTTCATCTTCTTGACCGTTGGGCTGCATTGCGATCCAGTCTTTTCTGTGACCTGCGACCTGGGCTGTTGTTGCAACCTGCGACCTGAGCTGTTGTTGCGACCTGCGACCTAACTTGGTCGCGGGGTCGCAAGTCGTAAAAGGCCGAAAACTGAAGATATGCGACCTTGCGACCTTGCGACTAGGTCGCTGGGTCGCGAGGTCGCAAAAGGCCGAAAGCGGAAGATATGCGACCTTGCGACTAGATCGTTGGGTCGCGGGGTCGCACAAGGTTGAAAAATGAAGATATGCGACCTTGCGACCTTGCGACTAGGTCGCTAGGTCGCAGGGTCGCAAAAGGCCAAAAACCGAAGATATGCGACCTGCGACCTTGCGACTAGGTCGCTGGGTCGCAGGGTCACACAAGGTTGAAAAACAAAGATATGCGACCTGTGACCTTGCGACTAGGTCGCTGGGTCACAGGGTCGCAAAAGGTGAAAAACCGAAGATGTGCGACCTTGGCATATCTGCGAGTTGTAGTCTTCTTTCGGTGGATGTGGCCAGGTGCTCTCGAACATAAAGTGCTTTCTTCAGAGACTCATGGGGATGTACTTGTTTGAATAGGACCCACTGTTTGCTGGGGAAAAACTTTTCTCTTTGTGCAAACCCGAAGGTTCTTCCTGCAATAAAATAACATAGTTCACAGATTGAATAATAATAATGCTAAGGGCATTTTAATTAATTTGTGAAAGAGAAAAAAATGAATTTAGACCCCTGTGTGGTCAAGACTTTATCAGAGATAATGGCATGTGTAGGCTTTCCCTGTGCCCTTTCTTTGTTAGGATCATCATCTTCCGCACGCACAAGGTTCTCTTCACTCACATTCTCAGATTTCGCTATAGGTCTTCACTAAGCTCTGAGTGTTTGCAGAAGAAACTATTGATAAGATCGAAGATTTTTTGTTCGTGCTCTGAGTGTTTGCAGAAGAAACTACTGATAATATCGAAGATTTTCTGTTCGTGCCATCTCCTGCTGAGTGCTATCCTAGCAGGTCAGGAAAATGGCAATAGCCTGCAATGAATTTTCAGAGCCACTCCAACCAGATTGATACTTTTTCACTGCCATACACTTATAATATGCTCATACAACCGTTTTCCTACAGTTCAAGTGATCAGCGGATTTGCTGGTGTCTAATCTTGTGACTTAGCAACCACAGGATATCATAAGCGCAGAGCGACTTATTACTGCACAAAGTTTCATGCAACAACGACATGGCCCATGTGTAAAGGTTATGGCGCCCACGCACATTTCAACACATGTTCCTTTTGTTATCTACATCTTCACTCTTTCCTTCCAAGTGCACTGGCCTCCAATGGACGCAAAACACCTTAGATCGAGAATTGTCAATCGTTGCTCCTGGATAGGTTTGAGAGCTTTAACACTAGTTAGTTCACTATCCTGTTCCGCTCGATAATGGTCCATGAGTTCTATGATAAAATTTTGCTGGACAGAATATGTTTGCATCTTCGTTTAGCTTTCAGGTCAAGAAAAAATCTTTGGCGCAGCTTCCTTCCTTGAATCCTTCTGTGTATCATGCACGAAAACTCGTCCATAATTCAGTAGAGTGGCGCCCAGTCCTTTCTTCTGCCGAATCAAAAGAAACAAATGGTTGTTTCCGAAGCGTTTCTCTTTTTCCTGGACAAATCAATATTCAATGGCACTGATAGAGCTGTCACAGCGAAACTCACGCGCATGCATTCGACCTGGAATTATATTTCCGCTTTTATTTGCTGTCATGGCTGAATCCATGCACATGCGTTTCAGGACGGAATCATATGCCACTTCTCACGCTGTCACAGCTGGAAAAACATTGGTCAGTGACACTTTCCACGTGGTATCCTGCATGGTCGAGACCTTCATATGGGCGGTGATTAAACATTATTCAATACATCCTGGAGAGGCGCTGAATGTAACGGTCGGCAGTGGGAAACTTTCTCCATCCACGAGCCATTCCATACTGGCAACAGGTGAAGGGTAGGAAACAGCTAGCGCAGTTGGTGCTGACAAGAACATTAACCCTGCTCTGAGCTTTAACGTAAACTTTGACCGTTATTATTTATGCTCCAACATTTCACCATAGTTTGGAAATCTACCATCGACACGCTTGCGGGCATTTGTAAGAGCTATAGTTGATATAACATGCTGCTACAGGTTCGTAACAACGTTTGGCTCTAGGTTTTAAACACAAAATGAGTGCTATATGTATCCACGCTCCAAATTTAAAAACTCCAATGTAGAAGCACTCGCACCAGTTTGCAACGCTGCCATTATAACCCTGGTTATCACATGTAATGCTCCATCTTTAAACTCTGGCCGTTATATATATAAGAATTCACATTTAGCTCAACGGAACGCAATCATTTAACGTTTGGCTCCATGCACGTAGACTAGACCTTGGACCGTTGAACGTTCGGTCACGTTGATTGCATGGCGCCGTGTGTACATAGCATCTTCGACCACTGAATATGTATACCTATCTGCTCCAGGACTGTCAGCATAGGTCCAAACTGGCCATCAAAATATTTAAGTCCACGAAATGCAGTTTTAAATGGTTCTGATATGTGTCTTAATCGTAAAGTTGACCGCTGGTATTTACGTGTGGTTTCATGCCACGCATGCAACGTGTCTTTATAAAGTTGTGATCCGCCATTTTAAACGTGAAGTTGACCACCCCCTTATATCTGCCTCTCATGCTTTATCATAAATTTACCCGTGTCATCGGATGTTTGACATTTGATATGGTTTGAAAAACCCATGGGGTGGCGCTTTGGTTTTATAACATTTAAAATCATAACCCTAGTCCACCGGGTGCGCACCTCATCTATAATGTTTTCCATAGTTTTGCTTCACGCTCTAAATATAACTTTGCAAATTCCATCATAAAAATATTTGTGCTCAATTGCAACGGCCTTAACAACATATGTTGGCGCCTTGTATTGGATATATAGATGCGCACCCACTTACAAAGTTTCCCCATAGTTTTGGTTCCACGGTCTCTGGTGGTTTTGAAACCCATGTTTTCGAATCTGGTCTTAATTCAATCATTTGCTTTACCTCATAATATGAAGGCTTCTTGTTTTGAAAGATCGAGAGTCAAAATATGCTACTCAAGCCACATTGATGGCCCTTTTAATATTGAGCCTTTCTGCCTTGTAGTCCTAGAGACTATTTGCGTATGCATCAATGCGCCTGGCTGCCAAAAGGTGCATGCGTTTAAGCATCACCTTTTAGGTTCAGTTTGAAGTTTTCCATCCCTTATGGTTCCGCATAGACAAACTTTATGGATATGAAAGAACAAAGGAGACTAGGGTTTTAATTCCATTTCCTTGCTCCACGTTGTACTCCTTGCACCATAAATAATTTCACACCATGTCGCTTAGGACTCATAAATTTTTCTTTTAAAGGGAGTGTTCACATATTTAAAACCTTGTCGTTGGCTTGCCACAGACAACACGTATGACTATGCACTGCTACCTGGCACGAGAACGCCTTGAGTGACACTGTCATTCCCCATGGAGATCTCCTGAGTTCGTCTTGTTCACCGGGCTATACTTCAGGCTATACTTGTAGAAATGGTGACATATGTTTCTTTGTGTACAGACATTGACACAGAGCTGACATTGTGCAGGATCTCCAAAAATTCTGGTGTGCACTAATGAAGAAAGCCTCTTGCATTGGTGTCATAAAAGGTTATTTCTCTGATCGACATGTATCACATTATCCTCCCTTTAATAGTACTGGTCACTTGCTCCTCCTCCTCCCCTGTTCCGCAACTTTGGCCTCATCGTTGAGCTCAATTTCATTTCCCTTGATGTCATGACACGACTGAGGAGTTTGTCACCCGTGGGGTCGACCTGCGTGGAACATTACGACATCATAATTATTCTTTGATAATGGTGACCGCAGATAAAAAATATGAAACTAACAATTTTAAGAAAAGTATTCGAACAACATGCTTAATGACCTACATCGGGAAGGCTTTTACTCGTCAATACACAAAAGGTTTTCGTTAAAACATATGCATGGAAATCTTATTACACATGGCGCGACTGCGGTAAGAATGTTTGGGTGTACGCTAGATGATCCTTCCCACATATGGCATGATTGCAACAACAGCATCTGATCATGATGGCGAGACAACTTATGAGGGGTTGGGGATAGGTCGTTGGGATGTCACTGACTGCAGGTTCGGTGAACGACCTTAACGACTAAGTGAGCATAAGGGGACACGAAATTTTAAATATACCCAAAATTTTGGGTGGTGTTGTAGCGGCTACAACAAATGGCGAACCACTGGTAGAATCCAGCATCTCTGTCAATATCACTACAATAGTCTGAGTCTGGATAATGCTGCAAGGGAATATTGAACAAGTTCCGCGGGTACCGTTTGTATTACTTTGGCCCTTTACAGGTATGCCTAATCCTTGTGCCTCAACTAAGTCCCGCTAATTAGAAACACATCAAAGAGAAAGCTCACAGACGCCAGTAGCTAGTTGATGATGTGAAGAGCAAGGCACTGGGTTTATTATTCTCGGGATTTTTAAAGTAAGCTTCTGGTGTTTCTCCGCTGCCAGCAGGCCTGGACAGTCCCCCGGCGGAGTCACTTCAAGAAATCACAAGCGTTGCTCCACTGCCAGCGAGCCTGGTCAGTACCCCAGCGGAGTCGTTGCATTACCTCTCTACGCAGGAAGCCTTTCTTGATCCTTTACCCTTATTTGTTTCATGTGCTTACAACACTTATTTTCATTTGCTCGTGGTACTTATTTTCATGTGCTCATGGCACTTATTTTTCATGGGCGGATGAGGGATTCCGACTTATTTTACGAGCAAGAGAGGTTGTTTCTCGTGTTACAGAAACTGAAAGATATCCTGATTTGGGTTTTCCCTTGTGCCGAACCTTCACATCCCATCTACCACACTAGGTGAAGCGTGCAAAACAGATCATTAAGATTGTTGAGTCTCAAATCTGGATCTTTTCCATACACCTTTCTATACCTTTTTCATTCACCTGAACCTTCCGAGTTGTCAATATCATTGTATATTAATTGCAAAAGAGCATCTAAAATGGTTTTTAACTATATTTTGTGTCTGTTGTTTGATTTAGATTTTTGCTCATTTAGCTGCGGAATCTTGCCACTTTCCGTGGCTGCTGCAACTTTCCGCAGCCATTTTGTGAAAGTCTATGTTACAGGTGTCCTCAGGAAAAACGAGCCACATGGGCAAGTCAGAAATGATGTGGACATGGATCGTGTCCTATTGGCTCGAGCAAATTCACTTAAGGAAGCTGCGGTCAAAGGTGGCCAAGTGGAAGTCAACCGTAGAGTCCCACGGTGATAGGACTCTGTTTCTCGTCACGTGAAGATTCATATGGCCGTTTCTGAGTTGCAGGAGACACATCAACACCTGTACACGGCTCCATAGCCGAATCCAACATCCACTCTGCATAGATTTACTCCTCAACGCGGCCATGATCCTAGATCTCTGGACGTAATGGTTTACATGTTCTCCATCAGCACAAACTTTAGGGAATTAGTTATATTTCCTTTGTTATAAATAATGTGTTTGCATACGCATATTAGTTAGTCTCCATTAGCTTCCAGATAGCTCTGTAATGTAATTACGTTGCCACTATGCCATAATATCACCTTTCTATTATGACTGCATTTTAATATATAAGAAGACTCTGTTTCCAAGCGTAATTCGTACTTGAAGTCTGTTGCCAAGGCTGGTGTAGAGGGCCCCTGCACACGCTGAGGTTTTTTGCATTATTGTATAGTTCTTGTTTTATTTATTTAAGCTCATTGTGCCATAATTCATTCACATGTTTATACATTGCATCTTTCATGGTATATATGCTTCATTTCTGTTTATAATCTTTCATGCTTTACATCTTGCTTCTGTCCATAATATTTCATGTTTTATGTTATTGTTAACTGATCAGTGTTCTTGTTTCAGGTTATAAATAGGCAACCCGGTCATTTGCATAACTTTTTGACTAATGACATGGAATTAATATTGTTCTGCTGCTAATTTACTTTTCTTAGTTTCTGTTTAATTTCAGTACTGCTTTGTTTATTTCAGTCTTGCACATTTGTTTCAGTAGTTAGATTTAGACATATCAAATTGTTCATGTCATTTTTAGTTACCTCCGAAAGCCACAGCTGGACTGATGGTGAGGGATTGAATTATGAATATGTAGTTTGATATTAGTTTACTTTCTGCAAGTTAGATATATTAAATTGCTCATGACATCTTCAGTTACCTCCGAAAGCCACAGCTGGAATGATGGTGAGGGATTGAATTATGAATGTGTAGTTTGATATTAGTTTACTTTCCGCAAGTTAAAAATATTAAATTGCTCATGACATCTTCAGTTACCTCCGAAAGCCACAGCTGGACTGATGGTGAGGGATTGAATTATGAATGTGTAGTTTGATATTAGTTTCCTTTCTGCAAGTTAGATATCTGGTTACTCAAGTTGTTTATGGTTACCTCCGAAAATCATAGTTGGACTAATGATGAGGGATCGGAAGATAAATTGATGTAATTTGATTTAGATTTAATTTTTTGCAACTTTTGGATTTCTTTGAGCATAGTTTCTTTTATGTTTGAACAGCAGCAAGAATAATGAGTTTCATGATCAGTAGTTCAGTGTTTGTTTGACTAGAGTAGTGATGCAATTTCATTTTCTTTAATTTCATTTTCTTTGAAGAATTAATTTTGTCATTGTGTGTTTTTAAAATTCTTTTGAAGTTTGGAAAATCATTAGAAATACATTGTTGTCTTGAATATTCGTCTCCACACTTGTCTTTTAGAATTTCACAAAAATCCAAAAACGACAAAAAAATAAGAGATAGGTTATCTTGCACATATAGTGTGGCACACTTCGTCATCTTACGAATCCCGGATTGAAAAATTAAATGTAGAAATTTAGGACACACTAAATTGACCAAACATTTTGGTACCGTTGCCGGGGAAGTGTAAATAGGTAGCCAATTTCTTAAAAAAAAAACAAAATAATAAAAGAAGGGAAAACTTGATAAATTCTTGAAGTATGCTCTCCTCTTGCGCCTAGTGTGATCTAGAGGATCAGAAAAGAGAGTTATTGGTTTAGTAATTTCTTAAGTATGCTCTCTTCTTGCACCTAGTGTGACCTGGAAGATCAGAAAGAGAATTATTAGCCCAACTTTTTTTTTTTTTTTTTTAAATGACATGCATAGAGCAAGAGATTCTAGGGGAAGGTTTATAGCTAAAGCCAAGAGTTCGATTTTTATAACTTCATCTTCTTCATGGCATAGACCAGATTCACCACCATCTACCCCTAGCCTTAAGATTTTTGGAATTCAAGGAGCAGCTGAATTAGAGGATTCTCCTATACCACCTACTAAATCTCATTTAGAAAAGGAAGAGACTCCCTCTCATCCTCCCTTGATAGAAGAACTAGAGGAATTTAAGGACTCTAAAGAAACTATCATGGCAGAGGAAATAATAGATGGATTTAGAGGTAGAGGTAGAGGAGGAGGAAACAATGGAGACAACAATGGTGAAGGAAATAATGGAAGAAATAGGGAAGGAGACAACTTGTTTGGATTCCCTATAGTTGATGAGGAAACTCATACAACAATGAAAAATACCTCACCATTTGTCCTTCCTAACTTTTATGGATTGCGAAGTGAGGATCCTGAAACATTTCTGTTTGAGTTTGAAGTCGTGTGCCGAACCTATGACTATATGGAAGACTCTCAAAAACTCAAACTGTTTCCTTCAACCTTGAAGGGAGCTGCTTTGAAATGGTTCATGGGATTAGCCACTCAATCTATTAGGAATTGGAATGATATGAAACAAAAAAATTTGGATAGATACTTGGACTATTGTATGCCCACCAATCACAAGGATGAGGTATTCAAAATGATGCAAAAAGAAGATGAAAATTTGGAAGACTTACTTGAAATATTTCAATACAACGTGAAAAGAGCAAAGATGAGCAACTTAGATGATGAAACCTTGAAAGCCCTCATATTAAAATCCATTAGAGATGAATGGATAGATATTTTAAACATGATGGGGAAAGGAGACATTTCTCAACTTCCACTTCGTGACATAACAAAACTATGTGTCCATCTCTCAAGAGGAAAATCTAAAAAAGGAAAAGGGCCCAGGGATCCTTCTCTTATTAGGGCTAACAAATCTGCAACTGGATCAGTAAGTAGGGCAGAGATTGGTAACATGCTTGATGAATTCAAAACTGATATCTTAGGGAGCCTTAGTGAACAACTAGACACCCTTAAAATCCAAAACAAGCAGAAAGCAGAAACAGATGCCTTAGACATCTTTTGTCCGAAATGTAGGAAGAAACATGCTTTAATGGAATGTCCCTTGGATGCAAAAGTTGTAGAAACATGTATGATTTTCTCAGAGAATCATGAGATCAAGGATTGTCCTTCAATTCCTGGACTCAAAGTTGTTTTTCAAGAAGACCCAAATTTAGTAGAATCTCTTTGTTTTGTTGCAAGAAGACCTTGGCAGGGACAACAAACTCAAGGGTTTAACAACCCTATGAATCTTCAAACCCCACCAAATTGGAATCCTTGGCAACAACCTTGGCCCCAACATCAAAATCCATATCAGCCATGGGT
Organism: Pinus albicaulis; assembly: GCA_034641835.2. Classification (NCBI taxonomy): domain Eukaryota; kingdom Viridiplantae; phylum Streptophyta; class Pinopsida; order Pinales; family Pinaceae; genus Pinus; species Pinus albicaulis. Next base: position 1,499,621,109 of record CM076570.1, on the reverse strand, counting down.
ACAAGGGATGCAAAATCCTTATGGGATATTTGCTCAATTTTATCAATATACTCCATCTTTTCAAAATCAACAAGCTCCACAACTTCCAAACACAAATCCACAACTTTCATTGCCATTTCCACAACAACAACCTTCTCAACAAAATCCAAATCCTCAACTCATGCTCCCATACCAACAAAAGACAAATCAACTTCCATCTCAGCCATTGCCAAATCCTAATAATAAAAATCCTCAGAATACTTACATGGTAGAAGGACAACAATTTCCTACTTATATGATTGTTCCTCTCAACGATGTACAACTCAGATCTGTTAGAGTTTTAGAAAAACCTTCTATAGATGACCTAGAGCAGGATACCTCTGAGGAGGACTCTCTTAAGGCCAATAAGGTTTCTGAGGAAGAATATCTTCAAAACTCAAATATTCAAAAAGAAAAAGAAAAGTTAACACCCACAACTCCTATAGTTGAGCAACTTGCATCTTCATCTACACCTCCTTTTCCTGAAAGACTACAAATTGACAAGGGGGTGGAAAAACAAATCTTGTTGCCTAACTATGATTTTCTAGATGAATTGAAGAATGTTTGTATCAAGATTCCCTTGCTACAAGCCATTCGAGAGTTTCCTATTCTAGCAAAAACAATAAAGGAGTTAATTTTCAAAAGACCAGGAAGGAAACTAAAAGACACAAGAAGAATCCACCTGGTAGGAAAAATTGCAGATATCATGATGGGAAAAATTACCATGCAAAAGTATATAGATCTAGGAAGTCCAATTGTCAAGACACATATAAATGGGATAGAAATTCCAAACACATTGATTGACTTAGGGGCTGCTATCAACATTATGAGTAAACAGACTATGGAACAGCTAAAACTTCCTAACCTTCTTTTTACACCTACTTTACTGCAACTTGCAGATCGATCAATTATTAAACCAGATAGTGTATTAGAAGATATTTTAGTCTCCTTAGATTCTTGGGAATATCCAGTAGATTTTATGATTTTGACTCCCAAGAGTAATCTAGGAGGGCACCCACTTATCTTAGGAAGACCTTGGCTAGCCATAACTGATGCTTTCATTAGTTGTAGATCTGGGGATATGTACATTTCTAATGGTAATTCGACAAAGAAATTCAATTTGTATCCTCCAGCAAAAGCAATCACAGAAGTAGGAGACAATGAATGGGTCGATGATGAGGACACTATACAACTTGTCTTTACCATTTCTGAAATCAGTGAGGATAGTCAAATTCTGAACACATTAGAAAATTTTGAGATATCTTCAGAATATGACCCCACACAATTTCGGTTGGAATCTGACATAGAATATTTATCATCAAGACAAATGTCTCTTTACTCTATGGAAGAGTTTGGTAGTTCTACTATTGAGATTTTTCCAGGAAAAACATTGAATATCAACAAACATTTGGAAAAGTCACAACAAGAAGAACTAATCAAAATCTTGCAAAAACATTCTACTACATTTGCATGGGAGTATACTGACATGAAAGGTATTGATCCTAAGACTTGCATCCATCATATCTATATTGAGGAAAATAGTAGACCAATCAGACAACCTCAAAGAAGGATGAATCCAAATCTTAGGGAGATAGTGAAAGAAAAGCTCCAAAAACTACTCAATGTAAACTTCATTTATCCAATTTCAGATAGCCGATGGGTTTCTCCTCTGGTTATAGTACCTAAAAAGAATGGTAAATGGAGGGTATGCATTGATTACAGGGAATTTAACAAAGTAACTTTGAAGGATCACTTTCCTTTGCCTTTTATCGATCAAGTATTAGATTCATTAGCAGGTAAAAAGTACTTTTCATTTTTGGATGGTTTTAGTGGCTATAATCAAATTCAGGTAGCACCTGAAGATCAAGATAAGACCACATTTACTTGTCCATGGGGAACTTTTGCCTACCGAGTACTTCCTTTTGGCTTATGTAATGCACCTACAACATTCCAAAGAGCAGTACTAGGAATTTTTTCTGATCTAATCCATGATTGTGTAGAGGTTTATATGGATGATTTTACAGTTTATGGTAATTCATTTGAAGAGGCATTAGAAAATTTGGAAAAAGTTCTTATAAGATGTAAAGAAACAAACCTTTCATTAAGCCATGAAAAATGCTTTATGATGTTTATTGAAGGGATTGTTTTGGGGCATCATATTTTAGGAGATGGGATTAAGGTTGATAGATCAAAAGTTGAAGTCATCTCCAAGTTACCTATTCCAAATTGTCAAAGAGATGTTAGAAGTTTTCTAGGATTTACTGGTTACTATAGAAGATTTATAGAAAACTTCACTAAAATAGCATCTCCACTCTTCAAATTTCTTACAAAAGACTGTGAATTTAAATGGGATCTTGATTGTCAATCAGCCTTTGAAACTTTGAAAACAAGAATATCTGAAGCACCTATCTTGAGAGGAACAAATTGGAAACTCCCTTTCCATATTTCTATAGATGCTTCAGATACAGCTCTAGGAGCTATGTTGGGTCAAAAATATTTAGTTCCTTATGCCATTTATTATACCGGTAAAAATTTGACTCCCACATAGCTGAACTATACTGTGACTGAAAAAGAGTTTTTAGCTATTGTTCATGCAATTAATAAGTTTAGACATTACATAACAGGCTATGAAACTTTTATTCATACTGACCATTCTGCAATTAGATATTTAATGAACAAACCTGTTACTAATGGCAGAGTGACAATATGGCTCTTAATTTTGCAAGAATTCAATATTACTGTGTTGGATAGACCAGGAAAACAAAATACAGTAGCTGATTTCTTGTCTAGGATTCAGAATACTAAAGAATATTCTCCTGTAGAGGATAAGTTTCCTGATGAATACTTGTTTGCAGTAACTATTAAGACTCCTTGGTATGAAGATATTGCTAACTATTTGGTTACAGGGAAACTGCCTTCACATTTATTTCCAAGTGAAAAACGAAAAATTATTCAGGAGAGTTCAAAATATTCATGGATTTCTAACGAATTGTTTAAAACAGGGCCAGATCTTGTGATCGGAAGATGTGTCAGGGAAGATGAAATGCCTGATATTCTTAAGGCATGTCATGATGAACCATGCGGCGGACACTTTGCAGACAAAAGGACGGCCTATAAAATCCTCTCTTTAGGATATTATTGGCCTTCCCTCTTCAAAGATGCAAAACAATATGTCAAAATGTGTGACAGCTGCCAAAGAGTAGGGAAACCTACCCTTTCAAATGAAATGCCATTGCAAGCATAGGTACTCATTGAACCCTTTGAAAAATGGGCTTTAGATTTCATTGGACCTATTAACCCACCATCTAAGCAAAAGAAGTATATATTGGTTTGTACTGATTATGTTACTAAATGGTTAGAAACCAAAGCATTAGTATCTGCTACTGAAAATTCAGTTGTTCATTTTCTTTATGAGGATATTTTTACTCGCTTTGGTGTTCCAAGAGAAATTGTGACAGATCAAGGAAGCCAATTCACATCCAACTTGGTGGAGAAGTTGATGGAAGAATACAAAATCAAGCACAAAAGATCTACTCCTTACCATCCGCAAGTAAATGGTCAAGTGAAGTCTACAAACAAAGTTCTTGAAAGTATCATCACCAAAACTATTCATCTACATAGAAGAGACTGGGCAGAAAGGCTTCCTAAAGCCTTGTGGGCCTACAGAACTACATGGAGAAATACAACAGGACATTCTCCCTATGAACTTGTTTATGGGAAAGAAGTCTTGCTCCCCATTGAGTTCCAAGTCAAGACCTTCAAGATAGCAGTTCAATTGGGGATGAACTTATCAGAAGCCCAAAAGCATAGAATGGAGCAATTGAATGAGCTAGATGAAATCAGACAAGAAGAAATTTTAAGAACTGATCTAGTTCAATATCAAAGAGCTAAATGGCATGACAAGTACATCAAAGAGAAGAAGTTTCAATAAGGAGATTGGGCATTGTTATTTGATTCCAAGTTTAAAAATTTTCAAGGAAAATTTCAGACTCATTGGCTTGGGCCATATGAGATTGACAAGATCTTTAGCAATGGAGCGGTAAGAATCAAGACCATTGATGAGTTTCAAACTCCTCTTATTGTGAATGGCCATAGATTGAAATTTTATCATAAGCCACTCTCAAAAGAGGATTTTTTCAAAATGTTTGAAGAAAATTCTGCAATCATGCTGGTACAGAAGAATTCTTCTTCTCCACCAGCCTAGCTTTTGTTATTTCAATTAAATATATATATATATATTTGTATAAGCCTGAAAACCAATCACTGATTGGCAGTCTTATACAGAAAATATAGGGTGAAAATCAGGAACACCTGACACTCTGTATTTTCCAAAAAAAAAATATCTCTTTCATTTCACAAGTTTTGTAACCACCCATTCCACTTCATTTCACTTCATTTCACTCCATTCCACTTCATTTTATCTATTTCATTCCATTTTCACCAATAAAATTCTTTTTCATGACCATTTCCATCTAGTCATTTGTCATCCGTTCACGTTCATTCACCCAAATAATAGCTGTGTCAGTTTCCGCAGCTGACATCTGTTTCCGCAGCTGACTCCAGTTTCCGCAGCCAAAAGCAGATTCCGCAGCTACTACTCTTTTTTCAAAAGAATGTACAGCCAGATGTTATTTCCATAATCATGAAATTAAATGCAGGTGAGAGGACCAATTATGAAGACATGGGGCATTCAAGATACCAATGAGGAGCAACTAATTGAAGACCAAGGAAAAAGGCAAAGATTCCAAGGTATGAGTAAAATTCATTTCAAATAGCATTGAAAACACATTTTTATATAGTTCTAAACCATAAGCTCCATCCATTATGTGCAATGATTATATTGACAAACTCTATAACCCTTTCACGATCTCCATATGATCCTCCCGCATTCATTCTCAAACGGTCCCATAATTAAACCTCCGATCTTCACTCATACTCCGATATTCCACCTATGACAATGAGACGTAGTTGATTTGACTACGGCTTCTTACAGCCGCATAAATCCATAGCCGTTGTTTAAACGTGCTCACATTTATTTTGCAGCCACCAAATTTCAAAACACTGCCGGATGTGTTATACTCCTCCTATTGTTCTGTTAATCTCACAGCCGTATCTTTGTCGTGCTCACGAAACCCCTCTCTGTTCCATTTCACTCCATTTCATTCTCTGTTATGCTATAGCCTGTATACCCACTCTCTGATATCTACATACAGTCATTGTGCTCATTTCCGTGCATTCAGCCGTTCTACTTCCATTGAACCCTCACGCAGGCAAATTTTTGAAGAGCAGAAAGAAGAATGGGTAAATTACTAAGAGCAGAACCAGATGGACCTAAATTCATGGAAGGGTATCCGCAAGTCAGGGATATATTGAAGAAAGCAAAGTGGATGCGGTTTATCCAAAAGTTCAGAGGCTACCATAAAGAAGTGACAAAAGCATTTGCAAGGTCGTTCAATGGCCTGGAGGTAGAGATTGGAGACCTTAAGTTCACGGTGAATGAAGCATCTATAGCATCTGCCACAGAACTTATTCAAGAGGGTGAACGATGGTTTAAGAATAAAAGTATTAGTGATGAAGCCTGGAGAATAATCTTACGAAACCAAGGTATGGACATAACTATTTTTAAAAGAGGAATTCATGTTCATGCTTTGAAAGAGGAATGGGCTACTTTGCTGCTAGTTGTTCAAAAATTCATTACCTGGGAAGGCCATTTTGGGTCCATGTATATGTACCATACCAGATTGCTGATGAATTTTCTAGATAATCAAACTCTCAGTCTCCCATATTTTCTATTAAATAGTTTGAAGAAAATTTCTGTGACTGTTCAGAAGCATTTAGGGGATGTAGAACCACATCTATATCACCACGGTCTTGTAAAAATTTTGATTGAAAAAGAGTTAAAGGAGAAGAAAGACACATGGGAACAATTTTTGATTAGAAATTTCTTTGAGGAACCTCAGGAAATTCCTGAAGGTAGCACATTAAGAAGGAGTAGGAGAAAAAGAAAAAATGATGAAACTCAAAGTACTCCTACTACTACAATTGAAAGAACCAGTAGGGAAGAGAGATTGTCAAAAAAGAAGAAGAAAGAAACCAAGGGTAAAAAGCCAATAACACCAAAAGAGAGAAAAAGTATTGAGGCTATACATCAAACCCCTTCTTCCGAAGAAGAAGATCATCAAGTGTTATCTGAAAGATTAGTTTATCTTCAAAAATAGTCATCTATGGCCAAGAAGACAGGGAAAGGAAAACAAAAACAAAAAGACAGTGGTCCACAAAGTGTGAGAAGAAGTTCCAGACTTAAGGGGAAATTAAGGAAAACGCAAATGAAAGGACCCCATTTCATCGATTTGGGAGAAGAAACATCTGAACAATCCCCAGCTGACCATAGTCCATCTCACTCTCAATCAGTTAGTGAACCTGGTTCATTTCATTCTCAGTCAGACATTGAACATAGTCCATCCCATTCTCAGCAAGATGTTGATGTGAGCCCTTCTCAGCCAGATTTTGAAGATAACTCTCCTTCACGGCATTTTGGGGATAGCCCAATAAAAATGACACCTGATATAGACCCCAAGCAGCAAGAAGTATATGATTATATAGAATTTTTAGAAAAAGCAGCTACAGGTCCCAGTACTTCGTCCATTCAGCCTCACACAGTACAAGATGATTTAGTCCAATCACTAAAACAAGAAGTCTTTGAGCTAGAGCTTTTAAATAGACACATCAAAAATGAAAATGAGACATTGAAGGAACAAAGTAAATTGGACAAAATCATTCATGATAATACCATGCTACATCTGGGAATATAGCAGAAGAAGAACAAGAAATTGAAGAGGAAATGCCAGAAGTTAAGCAGAGCACTGATTAATATCAAATTTAGGTGCTTAATGAAGAAGCCCAGGATGTTAGTAGCACCAAGGAAGAAGAGGAGAGGATTGGATGTACTGGTTGAAGTGTCAAGGCATATGAACTGAAGAAGGATTATCAAAATTTTGGTTGCATGAGGACATGCAACACCTTCACAGTGGGGGTATGTTGAGTCTCAAATCTACATCTTTTCCATACACCTTTCTATACCTTTTTCATTCACCTGAACCTTCCCAGTTGTCAATATCATTGTATATTAATTGCAAAAGAGCATCTAAAATGGTTTTTAACTATATTTTTTGTCTACTGTTTGATTTAGATTTTTGCTCATTTAGCTGCGGAATCTTGCCACTTTCCGCAGCTACTACAACTTTCCGCAGCCATTTTGTGAAAGTCTATGTTACAGGTGTCCTCAGGAAAAACGAGCCACATGGGCAAGTCAAAAATGATGTGGACATGGATCGTGTCCTATTGGCTCGACCAAATTCACTTAAGGAAGTTGCGGTCAAAGGTGGCCAAGTGGAAGTCAACCGTAGAGTCCCACAGTGACAGGACTTTGTTTCTCGTCACGTGAAGATTCATATGGCTGTTTCTGAGTTGCGAGAGACACATAAACACTTGTACACAGCTCCATAGCCGAATCCAACATCCACTTGCATAGATTTACTCCTCAACGCGGCCATGATCCTAGATCTCTAGACGTAATGGTTTACGTGTTCTCCATCAGCATAAAATTTAGGGAATTAGTTATATTTCCTTTGTTATAAATAATGTGTTTGCATACAGATATTAGATTAGTCTCCATTAGCTTCCAGATAGCTCTGTAATGTAATTACGTTGCCACTGTGCCGTAATATCACCTTTTTGTTATGACTGCATTTTAATATATAAGAAGACTCTGTTTCCAAGAGTAATTCGTACTTGAAGTCTGTTGCCAAGGCTGGTGTAGAGGGCCCCTGCACACGCTGAGGTTTTGTGCATTATTGTATAGTTCTTGTTTTATTTCTTTAAGCTCATTGTGCCATAATTCATTCACATGTTTATACATTGCATCTTTCATGGTATTTATGCTTCATTTCTGTTTATAATCTTTCATGCTTTACATCTTGCTTCTGTCCATAATCTTTCATGTTTTATGTTATTGTTAACTGATCAGTGTTCTTGTTTCAGGTTATAAATAGGTAGCCCGGGCATTTGCATAAATTTTTGACTAATGACATGGAATTAATATTGTTCTACTGCTAATTTAATTTTCTTAGTTTCTGTTTAATTTCAGTACTGCTTTGTTTATTTCAGTCTTGCACATTTGTTTCAGTAGTTAGATTTAGATATATCAAATTGTTCATGTCATTTTTAGTTACCTCCGAAAGCCACAGCTGGACTGATGGTGAGGGATTGAATTATGAATGTATAGTTTGATATTAGTTTACTTTATGCAAATTAGATATATTAAATTGCTCATGACATCTTCAGTTACCTCTGAAAGCCACAGCTGGACTGATGGTGAGGTATTGAATTATGAATGTGTAGTTTGATATTAGTTTACTTTCTGCAAGTTAGAAATATTAAATTGCTCATGACATCTTCAGTTACCTCCGAAAGCCACAGCTGGACTGATGGTGAGGGATTGAATTATGAATGTGTAGTTTGATATTAGTTTACTTTCTGCAAGTTAGATATCGGGTTACTCAAGTTGTTTATGGTTACCTCCGAAAATCATAGCTGGACTAATGATGAGGGATCAGAAGATAAGTTGATGTAATTTGATTTAGATTTACTTTGTTGCAAATTTTGGATTTCTTTCAGCATAGTTTCTTTTGTGTTTGAACAACAGCAAGAATAATTAGTTTCATGATCAGTAGTTCATTGTTTGTTTGACTAGAGTAGTGATGCAATTTCATTTTCTTTAATTTCATTTTCTTTGGAGAATTAATTTTGTCATTGTGTGTTTTTAAAATTCTTTTGAAGTCTGGAAAATCATTAGAAAGACATTGTTGTCTTGAATATTTGTCTCCATACTTGTCTTTTAGAATTTCACAAAAATCCAAAAACGACAAAAAAGTAAGAGATAGGTTATCTTGCACATATAGTGCGCCACACTTCGTCAGCTTACGAATCCCAGATTGACAAATTAAATGTAGCAATTTAGGACACACTAAATTGACCAAACAAAGATGTCCAAGACTATGTTGAGCACAAGGCTTAGGCTACGGGTATGGGTCATTCGAACTCATTAGGTATCCCATAAGCAACCAGCTCGTATCTCCCTAGCTAAATGAGTTTAGACTCATAGGCATCTTGTTGAGAATGTGACTTCAACGACTCGTCCTAAGAGAAAGCTGCCTCTTGACATAGCCACCACCACCTCATGCCAAAATAATGGAGTTACTGCTTCAGTAATCGAGGCAAAACAAGACTGCAAGGTGATAGGGTTGTGCTGAGGGCTCTTGCAGTGGCAGGCGACATGACAGAAATGATGTGAGGAAGAGAGAGTACGACGCAATGTAAAAGGCTAGGCTCAGGATGCAATGCAATGCCATGTGCGAGAACGATCAACCAGTTGTAGGTGGAAAAGAGGCACAATACAAGCAATGACTATTTATGAAACAACAAGCAACTGAAAAGGAAATGAAAGAAAATACTTGTAACATGATGTTGCCTAAGATATTAATCGTAAACAAAAACAACAAACACACTTTTAAACTATGAAGTAAAAATTTTGCAAGTAAACCTAATTAACTTGAAACTAAAAATTTTATTGCAGGTCCTAGCTAGCCTACACCTAAACCGTAGTTTAACCAATGATGCGGTGGGGCTATGTAAAATCAGCTTTCCAGTGCAGCCACCACATTAGTTCCTGACCTGCAAGAACAACAATGATCAGGATCAGAACCAGAATCCAAAAAAGTGCAACAACAACAACACTTACCTGAGGAGCAGGTGCAACGGCAAGATGATCATAGATACTTACCAAAGAACATGCCAGAATAGATTGTGCAAGCTGAATCCCACTCTTGTCTTGATACATAGCAATATGCTCTTGAAGCTCAACATTTATAAATGACACATAATCATTCATGCACAATCCAGGATTTGAGGGGTGATGGGTAAGCCAATTCCTATTTTCAGGCACATCAACCGGATAGGGTTGGTCGAGTTGACCGACAATCTCATCATGGTGTTGAGGACCGTCAGTTTTATGGAAGGGAAACAATAAGCAAGTGCGAGGCGAATTATAGACGCATGTGCATCCAAGCGTAGAAACCCTAGTTTTGAAAATCCTAGTCCGGGGTTGCTCCTGGGTTTGGTCAAGGGTATGGGGATCTAAATCCACGTTTAGTGGAGCCTGAAATTCCTCACTGCCTTGAAAAAACTCTAGACCTTTGAGTAAGGGGCTTTCCAACTTTGACGGTTTGGCGAGATCAACAGGCGAGTAAATGTGATCATGGATTGTGGTGGGTTGCAGAATGTCAGTGGGCTTGGTATCAATTTGGTCAAATGTTTGCGCACTGACAGATTGATAGATTGATATATCAGATTCTTTAGATTCGCCAGGGTAGGGTGGATTTACCGCGGTTATGCTGGGAGGAGCGTGGTATTTGGGGATCGTCATCTCAGAAACAGTTGGTAGAAGCTGAAGCGCTTCGACTTTCTGATGGGTACTTGAAACTTCCCAAAGTGCATCATCGACTGCTGGTGTCTCCATATGGTCGGAAAAAAGATGTAAGTGACAATCCTCAGCGATATGATTGAATATGTTTTCAGATAAGGAGTGATCGCTACAACCATCGATGTGGTCGAGTTGGGTGCCTGGCATGTTAGGCTCCCCAAGAGTTACTGACTGGCACGGATCAATTAAGAGGACATATTGAGGTCGCCAAATCAGATAATCGCTCCCATGGCTGTCTAAAGATTACGAGTGAGAACGATTAGATCTAAAAGATTCATCGATTTTGATCTGTGATGGTGGAACACCATCTGCGTGCTTATGATTGTCACCAATACCAGTATAAGGAAATTTTGAATGTCTCAAAGAAATCACTGGTGTGTCGGGATCGGGAAACCAACCGGGGAGTAATGAACGAATAGATTGAGTCACAGGGGCGTTAACCATACGAGGCTTTCCGACCCGCGCATCCGTGTCATTCAGAGAAAACGATGATCTGGCAGACCTTGTAAGGGAATCAACTTTATGCGGGGTAGGGGTCGATTCATAGTCCGAATGTGAACCATATTCATCATCCGAATCTGAACTATATTCGTAATCCAAATATGAACTAGATTCATCATCCGAATGTGAACCAGATTCATAATCCGAATGTGAACCAGATTCATCATCCGAATGTGAATCTGATTCATAATCCGAATGTGAACTACATTTAGAACTAAGTCCAGGGAGACATCGAGTGGGCTCGGGGTAGGTTTCATGAGTCAAAAGAGATAATGATCCACTGGGGTGTTCAGATTCGACATGGTACGTGAAAGACTCAAAGGTGGTGCAATAGGCTTTATCCTCCTGCCAGTGTCTATCCTTGCTCAGGACTTCCAAGGTCACAACTCCACTCTTAGACAACTCAGGAGGAGAGGTAAGAATATCACCAAAAGTAACACTCTCCTTGGAGGCGAGACTCACATATTTGAACTTCTCACCTAAAGATTTCCAATCAAAATCCCTCTCAGGGAACTCAAAACAATAATGAATGAATCTGATAAAGAACTCACCTAGAGATTCCTGAGGTTCCATTCTAATGTCATGTAACTTTATTACAACATTATGAGGATTGTACTTGTGAAAAGATTGTTGTAATTTATGGGCGAGTTGTTCAAACAAATGGATGGAAGCTTCCGGCAATGTGCGGCACCATTGCTTAACACGACCTCCGAGAGTGAGGAAGAAAAGAAAACAAATCAAACCCTCATCGTCAATTTCATAGCAATCACGAAAGTCAAAAAAATCTGAAAAGTGTTGGGTTATGGACACCCCATTTTCACCATCAAATTTTAACTGGGACAAGTGATACATAAGTTCATCAGAGATGTAGTATATAGGCTCATAAAACTCCGACAAACATCTCGGGAGAATGATTTGGGAACGAGCCATTACAGATATGAGATTAACTGCAGGATCTAAGGGCTCAGCTTGTCATCTGCCCCCCCACCCCTTCTCGTTAACCATATGGTCGAAGGTTCGGGCCCTCCTTCTAGCGCCAATTCTGTTGACGGGATTTAGTGTCCGGCCAACAGTAAGGGATCTCCCCGATAGAAAGTCCCAATTAGACCTTGAACCGTTTGGATTAGGGATCCCGTCCGGGGTGTGGGTCCGGCTACCGCTTAAGATGCCTTCCCTTCGGTCTCAAAAGAACTTGATTGGACCTGTGGACACACACTTATTCACACGATACATAATACATGATTGATGCATTAGACACAAATCAAACACTATGCGTAGCAGGATTATAAATAACGCATGTACACCTCAGGAGATGTCATTAGCAACACATCTTTGGGGGTACTGCTTGTAAGGTAATCTGACCACGAAAGAAATAGTTCTTTATGGCGAGATGTCCCTTTATTTTCTGAAAGATAAAACGAAATGCTAACAAAATAGTTCATTAACATTCATTAATAGAATAGATGATAAATTGAACATCATTGATACAACACAGGTAGTCGTGATGCATAAATGATGACATAAAGAGTGCAGCTTCATTAATCATAGGATGTTCTGAAACTGTATAAGGAATACACACAGTGTTCACGCGGAAAAACACATCATAACCATAGGGTGTTTTAGCAAGTATCTATATTCATATGCACAAGAGTATAATCTTTCAATACAATCTCCTGTATCTCTTGAGTTTCCAAAAGTAAAAATCCCCTTTTACAAGCTCCCGAAGGAGTATTTATAATATGAAACTTGCCCTTTGGGCTTCCTTGACTTTTCATCTTCTTGACCGTCGGGCTGCCTTGCGATCCAGTCTTTTCTGCGACCTGCGACTTGGGCTATTGTTGCGACCTGCGACCTGAGCTGTTGTTGCAACCTACGACCTGTCTTGGTCGCGGGGTCACAAGTCGCAAAAGGATAAAAACCGAAGATATGCGACCTTGCGACCTTGCGACTAGGTCGCTGGGTCGCGGGGTCGCACAAGGTTGAAAAACGAAGATATGCGACCTTGCAACCTTGCGACTAGGTCGCTGGGTCGCAGGGTCGCAAAAGGCTGAAAACCGAAGATATGCGACCTGCGACCTTACGACTAAGTCGCTGGGTCGCAGGGTTGCACAAGGTTGAAAAACAAAGATATGCGACCTGCGACCTTGCGACTAGGTCGCTGGGTCGCAGGGTCGCAAAAGGTGAAAAACCGATGTGCGACCTTGGCATATCTGCGAGTTGTAGTATTCTTTCGGTGGATGTGGCCAGGTGATCTCGAACATAAAGTGCTTTCTTCGAAGACTCATGGGGATGTACTTGTTTGAACAGGTCCCACTGTTTGCTGGGGAAAACCTTTGCTCTTTGTGCAAACCCGAAGGTTCTTCCTGCAATAAAATAACATAGGTCACATATTGAATAATAATAATGATAAGGGCATTTTAATTAATTTGTGAAAGAGAAAACAATGAATTTAGACCCCTGTGTGGTAAAGACTTTATCAGAGATAATGGCATGTGTAGGCTTTCCCTGTGCCCTTTCTTTGTCAGGATCATCATCTTCCGCACGCACAAGGTTCTCTTCACTCACATTCTCAGATTTCGCTATAGGTCTTCACTAAGCTCTGAGTGTTTGCAGAAGAAACTATTGATAAGATCGAAGATTTTCTATTCTTGTTCTGAGTGTTTTCAGAAGAAACTACTGATAATATCGAAGATTTTCTGTTCGTGCCATCTCCTGCTGAGTGCTATCCTAGCAGGTCAGGAAAATGGCAATAGCCTGTAATGCATTTTCAGAGCCACTCCAACCAGATTGATATTTTTTCACTGCCATACACTTATAATATGATCATACAACCATTTTCCTACATTTCAAGTGATCAGTGGATTTGCTGGTGTCTAATCTTGTGACTTAGCAACCACAGGATAGCATAAGCGCAGAGCAACTTATTGCTGCACAAAGTTTCATGCAACAGCGACATGGCCCATGTGTAAAGGTTATGGCGCCCGCGCGCATTTCAACACATGTTGCTTTTGTTATCTACATCTTCACTCTTTCCTTCCAAGTGCGCTGGCCTCCAATGGATGCAAAACACCTTAGATCGAGAATTGTCAATCGTTGCTCCTGGATAGGTTTGAGAGCTTTAACACTAGTTAGTTCACTATCCTGTTCCGCTCGGTAATGATCCATGAGTTCTATGATCAAATTCTGCTGGACAGAATATGTTTGCATCTTCGTTTAGCTTTCAGGTCAAGAAACAATATTTGGCGCAGCTTCCTTCCTTGAATCCTTCTGTGTATCATGCACGAAAACTCATCCATAATTCAGCAGAGTGGCGCCCAGTCCTTTCTTCTGCCGAATCAAAAGAAACAAATGGTTGTTTCCCAAGAGTTTCTCTTTTTCCTGGACAAATCAATATTCAATGGCATTGATAGAGCTGTCACAGCGAAACTCACGCGCATGCATTCGACCTGGAATTATATTTCCGCTTTTCTTTGTCGTCATGGCTGAATCCATGCGCATGCGTTTTAGGACGGAATCATATGCCACTTCTCACGATGTCACAGTTGTAAAAACGCTGGTCACTGACACTTTCCACGTGGTATCCTGCATGGTCAAGACCTTCATATGGGCGGTGACTGAACATTATTCAATACATCCTGGGGAGGCGCTGAATGTAACGGTAGGCAGTGGGAAACTTTCTCCATCCACGAGCCATTCCATACTGGCAACAGGTGAAGGGCAGGAAACAGCTAGCGCAATTGGTGCTGACAAGAACATTAACCCTACTCCGAGCTTTAACGTAAACTTTGACCGTTATTATTTATGCTCCAACGTTTCACCATAGTTTGGAAATCTACCATCAACATGCTTGCGGGCATTTGTAAGAGCTATAGTTGATATAACATGCTGCTATAGGTTCGTAACAACGTTTGGCTCTAGGTTTTAAACACAAAATGAGTGCTATATGTATCCACACTCCAAATTTAAAAACTCCAATGTAGAAGCACTCGCACCAGTTTGCAACACCGCCATTATAACCCCGATTATCACATGTAACGCTCCATCTTTAAACTCCAGCCGTTATATATATAAGAATTCACGTTTAGCTCAACTGAACACAATCATTTAACATTTGGCTCCATGCACGTAGACCAGACCTTGGACCATTGAACGTTCAGTCACATTGATTGCATGGCGCCGTGTGTACACAACATCTTCGACCACTGAATATGTATACCTATCTGCTCCAGGACTGTCAGCATAGGTCCAAACTGGCCATCAAAATATTTAAGTCCACGAAATGCAGTTTTAAATGGTTCTGATATGTGTCTTAATCGTAAAGCTGACCGCTGGTATTTACGTGTGGTTTCATGCCACGCATGAAACGTGTCTTTATAAAGTTGTGATCCGCCATTTTAAACGTGAAGTTGACCACCCCCTTATATCTGCCTCTCATGCTTTATCATAAATTTACCCGTGTCATCGGATGTTTGACATTTGATATGGTTTGAAAACCCCATGGGCTGGCGCTTTGGTTTTATAACATTTAAAATCATAACCCTAGTCCACCGGGTGCGCACCTCATCTATAATGTTTTCCATAGTTTTGCTTCACGCTCTAAATATAACTTTGCAAATTCCATCATAAAAATATTCGTGCTCAATTGCAACGGCCTTAACAACATATGTTGGTGCCTTGTATTAGATATATAGATGCGCGCCCACTTACAAATTTTCCCCATAGTTTTGGTTCCACGGTCTCTGGTGGTTTTGAAACCCATGTTTTCGAATCTGGTCTTAATTCGATCATTTTCTTTACCTCATAATATGAAGGCTTCTTGTTTTGAAAGATCGAGAGTCGAAATATGCTACTCAAGCCACATTGATGGCCCTTTTAATATTGAGCCTTTCTTCCTTGTAGTCCTAGAGACTATTTGCGTATGCATCAATGCACCTGACTGCCAAAAGGTGCATGCGTTTAAGCATCACCTTTTAGGTTCAGTTTGAAGTTTTCCATCCCTTATGGTTCCGCATAGACAAACTTTATGGATATGAAAGAACAAAGGAGACTAGGGTTTTAATGCCATTTCCTTGCTCCACGTTGTACTCCTTGCACCATAAATAATTTCACACCATGTCGCTTAGGACTCATAAATGTTTCTTCTAAAGGGAGCGTTCACATATTTAAAACCTTGTCGTTGGCTTGCCACAGATAACACGTATGACTATGCACTGCTACCTGGCACGAGAACGCCTTGAGTGAGACTGTCATTCCCCATGGAGATCTCCTGAGTTCATCTTGTTCACCGGGCTATACTTCAGAATATACTTTTCGAAATGGCGACACGTGTTCCTTTGTGTATAGACATCGACACAGAACTGACATTGTGCAGAATCTCCAAAAATTCTGGTGTGCACTAATGAAGAAAGCCTCTTGCATTGGTGTCATAAAAGGTTCTTTCTCTGATTGACACGTATCACATTATCCTCCCTTTAACAGTACTGGTCACTTGCTCCTCCTCCTCCCCTGTTCCGCAACTTTGACCTCATCGTTGAGCTCAATTTCATTTCCCTTGATGTCGTGACACGACTGAGGAGTTTTTCACCAGTGGGGTCGACCTGCGTGGAACATTACGACATCATAATTATTCTTTGATAATGGTGACCACAGATAAAACATATGAAACTAACAAGTTTAAGAAAAGTTTTCGAACAACATGCTTAATGACCTACATCGGGAAGGCTTTTACTCGTCAATACACAAAAGTGTTTTGTTAAAACATATGCATGGCAATCTTATTACACATGGCGCGACTGCGGTAAGAATGTTTGGGCGTACGCTAGATGATCCTTCCCACATATGGTGTGATTGCAACAACAACATCTGATCATGATGGCGAGACAACTTATGAGGGGTTGGGGATAGGTCGTTGGGATGTCACTGACTGCAGGTTCGGTGAACAACCTTAACGACTAAGCGAGCATAAGGGGACCCGAAATTTTAAATATACCCAAAATTTTGGGTGGTGTTGTAGCGGATACAAAAGTTTCCTAGATCATTCATTTCCAACCAACCAAACCCAAACAAACAAACTTGCACTTAATAACTAGCCTAAAATCAACCCCTTAGAAGCATCAAGTTATATCCTTACAAATACATTGAGAGATCCCTCTCTGAGACTAGGAGGGCTAGATCCTAGAGCTCTAGAGCTTGGTTTATATGTTGCCTTGTCATTTGGTTTGCCAATCCACCAAATCATAGGACCCCAACAAAAGTAATACCAAGATCCACCTCCTTCACATAAAGTCTGGAATCCTCTGCCGAATTCAAAGTTGCATTCAATGTCCAGTGCTAAAATCTTGTGCCAATGTACCCTCAGTGAACATTTATTAGCTCATTTTTTCAGGGCACACTCCCAATGTGAATTTGATTCCATATGGAAATGCTAATGAACAAATAAAATCTATATTGGCCTTCCCTTCTCTGCTACATAGTCCCACGGGCTATTCGTTCACCCCATTCTGTGCAGTCACACACCTTCCAAGTTCTGTTGGCACCCCCATCCCAGGTAGTCCATCCCTTGGCAAGGATTCCCCGCATCGGAAGATACAGAAAAGAAGGCATATACATGACTCAAAACCATCATATCGGTCATAGCATGCTCATGGAAATCAATTGACATTATTAGGTACCAATGTCCCATAATGGCCCTACTCTTGAAGTGCTTTACCATCACACTGCTACTTGTTTCACTTCCTTTTGTTGTTGTTTCTAATGTTTTCAATCAATTTCAACCACCCAACCAGGCATTTACATTCTTCCTATACCAAGCACATACTTTCCATTATATTCAAATAAATTGAAATAAATTAAAATCATACCTCATTGGTAGCTCGTCAATAAGGTACACTTTCAATCCTATTCACTTCCTGTCATAACAAATCAAACTAGTTGTTTGATCAAATCATTATGTATAAACATATCACATTGGGTTAGCTCAAAATAGAACCATCATAGATCAAAACCATAAATAACATGTACCCATCATTAACCAGAATCATAGATCACATGTAATCATCATAGACCATAATCATAAATCACATGCATAATAAAACTAAAATCAAATGTTGATACTTATCCTTTAACTGGTCCTTAATTCTTCCTTTGTTCTTCCATACACAAACTGGATCAGTTGCCACACCTAACAAACACCAATGCCTTGTCTTCAACTACGTACACATACATCCACACAAGGTATAAAATACCATACAATACATATACCCACATTGGCATATGACACATACACCTACACCTGATGTACAATACAACACAATACATACACCTACATCTAGTGTACAATGGAGTGTAAAAACTCTGGTAACTTGAATAAGTATATATTATTATTGATAAAATATGAGATGATTACAAGTGAGGATCAAAAAGGCTTTAAATACAGCCTTATGGTGTCCCTTGGCGAAGAGGCATGATCGTTGATCATGCCCTTCCACATTAATAAACCTAAGATAACTATATCTAACTAATAATTAATAAAACATACATAACATTTCCCCTCTCTTAAAGATGCTTTGTCCTCAAAGAATACGTAATGACGGGTGTTGCTGGCAAAATGCTTCAGATTCCCAAGAGGCTTCTTCTATGGGCAAATCCTTCCATTTGATTAAATATTCCGTAATAACATGAGATCGTAGCTTCTTTTCTCAGGTAGATAGGATACTTTCGAGCTAAAAATGATCCTTTCTTCATCATCCAAAATGGGAAGTGTCATTTGGGATGACTGATGGTCACCCAGTGCCTTTTTTAAGCAGGACACATGGAAGACATTGTGAACATGACTTGTATCGAGAAGGCTCAACCCATAAGCGACTTGACTGATCTTTTTAATAATTTGATATAGACCATAGAAATTTGGAGCTAATTTATTTTTCCCTTTTTGTTTCAAGGAAAACATCTTGTACGGTTGGAGCTTGACAAACACCCAGTCTCCAACTTCAAATGATCTCTTAGTTCGATTACGGTCAGCCTGTTGCTTCATACGATTCTGTGCAATATTCAAATTTTCTTTTAGAATTTGGACGACCTTTTTGTGTTCTTCTAGTTGATTTTTAACTGCTGGAAAATTTGATTGAACTGAAGTAAAATATTTCCACTTCGGGGGCTCGTATCCATATAGAGCCTGGAATGGAGTCATTTTTTTCGATGTATGGTAAGTATAATTATACCACCATTCGGCGAGGTGTAACCATTGAACCCACTTATTTTGTTTCTCCGTAGCATAACACCGTAGGTAAGCTTCCAAACATTTATTGACAACCTCTGTTTTCCCATCTATTTGGGGGTGATAAGCTGAGCTCATGTTGAGCTAGGTTCCAATATGGTTGAACAATTCCTTCCAAAAATTTCCTTTAAATTTGGCATCCCAGTCGCTGAAAATGACTTTCAGGAAGCCGTGTAGTTTATAAATATGTTTGCAGAATATCTCCCAATTTTCTTTGCAGAGTCTGTTTTCTTGATAGCGATAAAGTGAGCATATTTAGTGAATCTATCTACTACGACAAAGATCTTATCCTTCCCATCAGATACAGGTAATCCTTCAATAAAATCCATCGATATTTCTTCCCATTTCTGAGTCAAAATATTTAAGGGATGAAGTAACCCATGTGTCATAATATTTTCGCCTTTATTTCTTTGACACTTGTCACATTCTGCAACATATTTTTGAATATCGTGACTCATACCCTTCCAAAAAAATGATTGACGTGCATTGTAATAGGTTTTAAAATATCCGACATAACCAGATGACATGGAATCATGTGATTCCTTGAGTATTTTTTATATAAACTTGGATTTTGAGTTTAGATAAATTCTCCCTTTATACCATAAGATATCATTATTCCACTCAAATTTTGAATTCCCTGGGAGATTATTGATTATAGCCAACATTTCTGGATATTTGGCGTACTCACTTCTAATCTCATTAAGCCATTCAGGCACAACAACCAAAACTGCAAGTAGTGTTGATTCTTCATCTTTTCTGGACAGGGCATCCGCTACTACATTGTCTTTTCCTTTCTTATGTAATATCTCCATGTCGAAAGCGGAAATATTCTCGATCCATTTTTGTTGTTCTTTAAAGAGTGTTTTTTGTTGAAGGAGATACTGAATATTGTTATGATCCGTTCAGATGGAAAATTTACTCCCTAACAAATATTGTCACCTTTTGGCCAATGCATGCATAATTGCGAGCATTTCCTTGTTGTATGTGGACTTGAGACGCTCTTGTTTATTTAGCTTTCTGCTTTCAAAAGAAATAGGGTGACCTTCTTGCATTAATAATGCACCAATACCGAATCTAGAGGCATCACATTCGATGATAAATGGTTTATAAAATTTGGGATTTTCCAATACTGGTGCATTAGCCATTAATTCCTTCAAATATTCAAAACATTTCACTGCTTCCTCATTCCATTGAAACAAATTTTTATTTAAAATATTCGTAAGAGGTGCAGTTCTATGCTCATAGTCTTTAATAAATCTTCGATAATATCCCGTTAATCCTAAAAATCCTCTGAGCTTGGATATACTCACTGGTTTATTCCATTCCCTTATAGCCTTAATTTTAGAAGGATCCAATTTTACCCCTTCATGGGATATTATGTCTCCCAGATATTTGACTTCTTCTTTTCCAAAGGTGCATTTGGATTTCTTAGCATAAAATTGATGATCTTCTAATAATGTGAGAATTTTATCCAAGTATTGCAAATGCTCTTTCCAAGTTCTACTATAAATCAAAATATCATCAAAAAATACTAGTACAAATTTCCTAAGATATGGACGAAATAATTCGTTCATAGTGGCTTGGAACGTAGCTGGTGCATTTTTCAACCCAAAGGGCATTACTTTAAACTCGTAATGACCTTCATGTGTTTGAAATGTAGTTTTTGATATATCTTCCAATCTAATTCTGACCTGGTAATAACCTGACCTTAAACCTAATTTAGAGAAGTATTTTGTGCCGTTTAGCTCATCTAGAATTTCATCGATAAAGGGAATTGGAAACTTATTTTTAATTGTTATCTTATTTAATCCTTTGTAGTCAATGCATAGCCGAAACGATCCATATTTTTTTCTTACCAATATAACTAGGGTAGCATACGGACTCTTGCTTTTTGAGATGACCCCACATTTTAAAAGGTCTTGGATTATCTTCTCAATTTCAGTTTTATGGTGATGTGGGTAGCGATAAGGCTTGATGTTAACAGGGTCTAATCCTGCCTTGACTTCTATTGTATTTTCGATTTCCCTATTAGGAGGCATTTTCATCGGTAGGTCTTGGAATACCTTTTCATGTTTCTGAACTAGTGCTTGTACCTTCAGTGATTATTCATGGTTCCTTTTGTAGATTACATTTCTAACTGATGACATTGTACTATATAGGTTGGCGCTCCTTTTCGGATCATCTTCATCATCTAGGATGATGATACAATTTGATTTTCTGGGGCTTGGAATCCTTATAACTTGTGCTTCTGCCCTTCTCACTTAAAGCTTATAAACTGCTTGTGATGTTTGGCAGAATAAGTACCCAAGGTTTGTAGCCATTGAATTCCTATGACCACATCTACTCCTCCTAGTGGTACGACATAGAATGGAGATTCTAAACTAAAGTCTTTAATCTGTAATTTGACTTTATGGAATTTCCCTACTTGCCCAATCTTCTTACCATCAGCCACCATTACCTTCATATTAGGCATGGGAAAAGTAAAGAGGTTGAGTCATTTGGCCATGGTTGAATCTAGAAAATTGTGCATGCTGCCAATGTCGATGAGAACCATTACCTTGTTTTTCTTAATATGTCCTCTTAATTTTAGTGTCTGAGGTTGTGATATACCTGTCATGGCTGATAATGACACTTGCAGAATTCTTTCATAATCTACTTATGGAGAGAACTCTAGGGTGTATTATATTCCTTCTATATCTGAATCATCATTGTTAGAATCATTAGTTGCTTCACAATTATACAGATTTTTTTCTTTTCCATTAGCACATTTGTGCTTAGGGTCCCACTTTTCACCACAACGTTTCCACTTTCCCTCTCTCATCCTTTGTATTTCCAAGTTAGATTTGTCTCCTTCACGAAGGCATGGTGGAACATATTTCATGTTATCTTCTTTTGTAGATTGAGAAAACCTTCGTCTCGAATATACTCTTTCTGGTTTTGACCCAGATAACCTTTCAAATTTCTTTTCAACAGCTTTTGCTTTTTGCCTTGCTACTTCTACTGATGTAATTTCATGAAGTTCGAGCTCTTATTGTATATGGATTTTAAGTCCTGAGATGAAAGACTAGATTAGACGAGATTCTAACAATCCTGGTACTCGTGTTGCCAAGGTCTCCCATTCACGAGTGTACTCATCCACATCTCATTTTTGGCGTAATTTGATGAATGCTGAAAAAAACTTTTCTTCTTTTATGCCTTGGAATCTTTTAAAGAATGCATCCTTAAATTTCCTCCAACTAATAGCAAGCGTTGTCTTTTTCCACCACATATACCAATTATATGCTTCTCCTTCCATTTTCATGGAAGCGTGCTTAATTTTTTCGTCATCACTATTAATGTCATAAATCTCAAAATATTCTTCGGCTTTATTAAGCCATACAACGCTATTTTTTTCATTACCATCAAACTTGGGTAGCTCGATTTTTTCTTTTCGCTGATATGCTAATGGTGGAACAAGAAGGGAATATTGATTAGCAAATGCATTCCAAAGCTGCTTATTTTGAGAATCTGCATTACTATCTTCGTGATGATGTGGGGAATCGGTTTTTTTCTGATGCTCCTCTAAGTTCCCTGAATCTACGAAATTGTTCTGTTGATTTTGTTCATATTAGGGGATATGGGTTGTTGTATCTGACTTATCCTATCTATGTTATCATTTATCTTATCGAAGAGTTCTGTCATCTTTTTCGTTGCTTCGCTATGCTTTTTTGTGGCCTTGTGATGATTTAGCCACATTTGTCTTTCTATTCGATTCGTCATATCTTAAACCTTTTTGATATCATTGGAGCTTCCTGCAACTGCACCCTCAAGATCAACTAATATTTTGCCAAAGTCATCGGAATTATTATTGATTTTCTTCTCAAGATCCAACATTTTTTTTTGAAATTCGACCATTGACATTGTTGAAGACATTGAACGTGTATGCGATGGTGAATATTTTTCTGCTGGTTTTTTTTTTAACTATTTTTTATATAAAAATTAATTTAAATTTAAAATTTATATAAAAATTGAATTTATATATATATATATATATATATATATATATATATATATATATATATATATATATATATATATATATATATATATATATATATATATATATATATATATATATATATATATATATTTTTTTTTTTAATCAAAACTTGAACGGACACGATGGTTCAGAAATTTAAAAAAAGAAAAAAGGCACTTTTGCTTTGTGGGGACAACAGACAACATTGTCTGTAGCTGTGATAGGGGACAGCCGACAGAAAAATAGTGGCAGGATATGTCAACGGCAGCGGGGCGACGTGGGGTAAGACGCAAGGAAAGGGAGGCTACGGCGGCCGGAGATGCGGGGTAAGACGCAAGGAAAGAGGGTAGCTGAAGGCGGAAGGGCGGGGAGGTTAGTTTTGGCAGCGGGGAAGAAGTGTCGGGGAGTGTGGACAGGCAGGGAGGGGAGTGTGGGCAGAAAGGGAGGACCGGTGGCAAGGTGGGGAGTAGGGAGAGGACAAGAGGGGGATAGGGAATGAGATGTGAGGGGGAGCGAGTGGGATAGTCGTAAGGTAGTGGAGGGTTCAGGTAATGGGTAGTGAGCCGAGGGTGGTCGAGAGGGCCGAGGGAGAGCGGGATGGGCGAGGGAAGCTGAGGGTGGATGGCAGGGGTTACGTGCATGGGTTGGGTTGAGTGGTGCGAGGGATACCATAGGGAGAGCTCGAGAAGAGGGGAAGGCTGTGGGTGACTCATGAGGGGGGATAGTCGTGAGGGCAGGGAAGCTTGATAAGTAGGGAGAGCGTAGGGTGGGGTAAGTAGGCTGGTGGGAAGATGGGAGTGAGGGTTTGGGGAGAGGCCGAGAGGTGAGGGGGATTTGAATGAAGGTACAAATCTGAAAAAATGGAGGGGAGTGCTATGTGAGGGGGAAAAGGGAAAAAAATTGGGAGAGGAAAAATCTGTAAAAAAAAAAAAAAAAAAATTAAACAAATGCTGCCCACAAGCACTTGAAACAAAAATTTTGCAATTTTGGAATTTCTTGTAATTTCTTAACACAGATCCTAAAGAGCGACTACTTCGATACCAATGGAGTGTAAAAACTCTAGTAACTTGAATAATTATATATTATTATTGATAAAATATGAGATGATTACAAGTGAGGATCACCAAGGCTTTAAATAGAGCCTTATGGTGTCCCTTGGCGAAGAGGCATGATCGTTGATCATGCCCTTCCACATTAATAAACCTAAGATAACTATATCTAACTAATAATTAATAAAATATACATAACATACAATGCAACACAATACCTATACATATACAAAGTAAAACACAATGAATACGCATGTCACGATACCAAGACTACACCATGCACATACATAGTATTGCATGCCCGCAACACAGCATGTATGACATGCACAAAATACCGCATGTATACTAGTACCATATATACATAACACTACATGCACAACATGTGCACAACATCACATGTACATGGCACCATCTGCACAATGTGTACACAACACCAAATGTACATCGTACCACATGTACAATGTGTACACAATACCACATGTACATAACACCACAAGAATGACATGTACATGACACCACATGTACATAGCGCCACATGCACTATATGTACACTACACCACCTGCACACAGCACCACATGTACAACATGTACATAGCACAACATGCACTCAACACCACATGTAAAATAATGCACACAACACCATATGTACAACACGCATACAACACCATATGTACATAGCACTACATATACAACATGTACATATAATTATACGTACACAGCACCGCATATCCAACATACACAAAACATTACATATCCAACATGTGCACAATACGATATGTACACAACACCGCATATCCAACAAGTACATAGCACCATCTATACCTAGCACTGCATATATAATATATACACAACATCATATATACATTAGGCATACAAAATCATATGCACACAATACTATATATGCAACATTACACATCACCATAGGTACAATCACTGAATATACAACATGCACAACATATACACAACAATAGCATTGTACATCCATAGACCACACATAGACTCCACAAGAAACCTTTCTTCCAGTGTCTTTCCACTATCCATGCTTATCCTAGCATGTCGCAGATCACACTAATTTGACTTCGTTGATGTACCCTTAGAATTACCTATCCATAACATAACCATATGCATAGTACAAGCATATAATATCAATTCATGTCCATGTGATACTGACCTCATAGATATGTCGGGACTACTCTTCTCACTTGATTCCTTATAAGATCAATAGCATCTTCATGTCATTCACATGCATTAGAAATCATTCCTCCACAAGAATGATCCTTGAAAACCTTGTCAGATAGTGACATAGATACATACGTACATGCATACACATATATATAAACATTAGCATAAAACAATCATCATCATGTCAAACAATGACATATATACACACATATATACATATAAACATTAGCATTAAACAATCATGATCCCATCAGACAATGGCATACATACTTGCATATATACACACACACATTATCATAATTGTTGAACCTCAAAATTGTTCCTAATTTGACATCCATTTCTACCGTCTTTTCTTCCTTTTTCACAAATTCATAAACGCAATCATTAAATTGACACATTTTACATCTGAGAAGGAATTTAGATGATCTCCATGTTATATATATTATAATTTTTCTTATTAATTAGATGAATTTATGTAATTAGGTACAATATTCGTGCAATTCTATAGCTAACCTTTGTTTCTGCAGCCACCGTTATTGTTTGACATGTTTGGAGAAGTAAATGAAGAAGTGAGTCATATGGGTAGCTTTGAAATGGTCCATACATGGATTGTATCCTACTTACCTATTCAATTTTGAGAAAAAATCATGCCTACACTCATGGTCAAAGATCAGTCAAGATAAGGAACGAGATCAGCGGATAAAGATTCTTGGTTTTCTCTTACATAGAAGATCGAGAAAGAGCCATGAAGAATTTTCTTCTGAATAGACTTCTATTTTTAGCTTTATTTTTCTTTCCATAAGCGAAATTGTCTCAGACAGTTAATTTAAAGACTTGTATAAATATCGGTCTGTTGAAACCAAGAATAAGCTTGATTTTGTGATAATACTGTGATACGTTTTTTAAACTCTATTTTATTAATGAAGAACACCAGTTACATATCATTGATGCATGGATAGCCTAAAGATATTTTACAACTCGTTATGTTTCAGAGGGCCCCTGCACTGAAAGGAGGTTTTTATAGTTATTCCATAGTTTAATTTAATGTCATTTCATAGCTTACTTTCATGTTGATTCATAGTTAATTTCTTGTCAATTCATAGTTTAATTCCTCGCCATTTCACAGTTAAATTCTCATTGATTCATAGTTTTATTTCCCATCATTTCATAGTTTAATTTCATGTTAATTAGTTCCTAAATTTTTTATGCATCAGTCATTTACATTTACACACAGTTGATTGTATCTTATGCTCACCTGAATCATTTCATGAACGTGACTCTGTCATCTTCCAATTGAAATAGATTCATGCTTTTGATTACATAGAAACCATAGGATTAATATTAAACATTGTTTTTTTCACAATAGATGCTTTGTCATTCCTTGCTTGCCCTAGTTAAATTTTATTTCAATTAGCACAGTAGTTCAATTTCATAGTAATAGCTTTTATGCTTTCGTTCCATGGAATGTAGAATAGAGTTAGATTAGATTTATATTTTGATCATTCTTAGATTTAAAAATAGGACATATTTAGATTAGAATTGTACTTTGATTATTTTAAAAGTAGATCAAATTCTTTGTTTTCATAGAATTAATGCTTTCAATTGATGAGGTAGAATATGGTTTTATTTTTGTTATGTTGATAGATAGAACATAATTTAGAGATCAGTAGAATTCAATAAGATTTAGAATAGGTTTTTTTTAAAAATAGAATAAGTTTAATTATATGTTTTCCATAGATGGTTTTTCCAGCATAGAATAGTCTAACACAGCTTAGATTTTAACCATCCAAAGATTGATTTATTTTTATGCAAAATAGATTAGTTAAATAACATTTCATTTTCTTCCTTCTTTTAGATTTTAGATTTCATTCATCTCATTAAGAATAATTTGTAAATCAATTTCTTTTCTTAGAGTAAAAATAACATTTCCATTTATTCCTTCTTAAAAATTAAGTTTTCATCATTAAATTTTCAGATTTAGTTGTTTCTTAGCATTTAAATATTTCATTTAGAAGCTTATATTTCATTCCTTAGGTCAATTTTAGTTCTTAACATTAGGCATAAAATAAAAACCCCCCAAAAACAATATATAAAAATACACAATGAAGTAAGAAATAAGGGCATCTAAGCATATATAGTGCACCACACTTCATCAGATTACTAACCTCGGTCGATAATTTATGATATCAAGTTAAGACATTAAATTGACTAAACATTTTGGTGTCATTTCCAGGGAAGTGTAATTAGGAAGCCTTATTTCTTACATTTTAAAAAAATCATTTACTATGCATAGAGAAAGAGACTCTAGGGGTAGATTCATAGCTAGAGGTAGAAGTTTGATTCCAAAAACATCACTCAATCCACCAAGACCATGAAGTGCCACACCACCATCCCAAACTCATATTCCATTTTTTCACGAAAAGACATAGACTCCCTGAAGTCTTAAGGTTAGAAATCCAACCATGATATTCTCCAACTTCATCTACTGAGGCAGTCTTAGAAGAGGAAGATCTAGATCTCCAACAGAAGGAATAACCTTTTTCACCTCTACAGGAGAACAAATTCTAGCTCACAAGTTAGAAATACCTAGTGAGGAAGAAGAAGAAACTTTATTTAATATCCCATTGATAGAAGAACCAGAGGAAGAACAGATAACTCTACAGTTAGAACCTGTTGAGGAGGTAAATCCCCTCTGCGGACAGAGGCGATCCCTACTAGCCCAGCAGGGGTCTAGCAACAAACAAACAATGCTATGACGCAAGATCCTAGTTACGAATGAAAGATTTGGGATAGAAACCTACCTGGATTCCAACGCTCTGATCTGAAGAAGAAGAAGCGTCCCCGTCCTTCAGCCCTGGCAGATCACAATTCTTCCACGATCTCCGCGGATGAACACCTACACATAGAAGAAACGAACAGATACAAGTATAGGAACCAGCATACGTAACTAAACATCGGTCAGAAAAGATATTACTCGCATTAACATGATGGAAAACGGAGTGGAACCATAATCATAGTCATCTATTAAAATGATAAACGAATAGAAGTTACAACTAAGTTTCGACGTCGCGTTCTCCTTCGAGCGGTTCTCCTGGTTGCCCGACGTTCCCGCAAAGCTCGCTGGGCGAGGGAAACCCCTCCAGCAGTCTCGTAACAATGGTCTCTCAGCTCGAATGGGCCTTATGGGAAAGAAGGGATTCTTACAACACAAAGGCACTTGGATATAGGGAGATGCAAAGCTCAACACTTCAAGACTATCGGCCCTTCCGCCCCTAGTTTTCTCGTACCCCTTCATTAATGTGATGAAGCAGGTTTATAAGAGGAGAGGAAAAGCTTCGATCCCTACAATAGTAAGGAGGCCTTATCCTTTGGGAGGTTCCCCATAAGGTGGAAACAAGAGTGTCAAAGGAGGAAGGTCGTGGTTATTCAGTCGAAACCACTCCTGATGACTCATCCATGAAGTTGTTGTAAGCGAAACTTCGCCTCCCTTTTTTTTAAAAACTTTCCAAAAACAGAGTGCCGCGGGTGCAACACTGGGATAGAGCACCAATTGGCACAGGCTCAATGTTAATTTTCCCCCATTGGCGCGAGTACATAAAGGGCTACCAGCGCCAAGGCAAAAACAGGTGTTTTTATGGGTCTGCTCAGGAAATGATCAACAGAAGGAATGTTGTCCTCATGGAAAGGGATGAAATGATGGTATTTGCAAGGCATGACACTGCTTATTGGTCGCGTAAACGACCCTCCAATGCATGCAGATGGGGAATTGGTGCAGGGACGGGACAAATCATCGTGTAACAGATGCCCCTCAGCATGAGGCCCGAGAGAGAGAGAGGGGTGAAATGCTTTACGAGAACATGTTCAACAGAAGGCCCGCCGTCGGAAAACCTGCGCAGAAAGATACAACTGATATCTCAAGTACATGATGTATATGTGGCATGGATGCAGCCATCCGAAACAGAGTACGCTATAATCCAGATCCAGGGTATGGGCGTAGCCATCCAACTAAGATCAAACAAATAGACTCAGGTATGGTCGCAGCCATCCAATCAGTGAGTCATGTACATAATGATAATAATCCACAATATCGCAGCCTGGATTACAACAGACACAATCCAGGGTCTTGCGCTCCATCTCGACCCGAACAAAGTACAAGTTCAAGCATGCGAATATGTGAGCTGAAGTCGAACATGCAAGAACATCGTCTGATTACCAGCCAATGATGAAAGCTGTTAACAGACGCGAGAGAAACCACCAATGATGACAATGGTCCTCAAGGTACTAGAGGTACAATCTACGGCGTGCGAATAAATGAGCTGACGTCGAACACCCGCAGAATCATTCGATTGGAGGCCAATGATGTAAACCTCTCGTCGAATGCAACGAACCTGCCATTGAGGCATGCAGGCTCCAAGGTACCATAGGGAGTCTCTGGACCAACTTCCTGGATAGTGAGCTGAAGTCGACAGGAAGTGACCTTGATCGAAGGTGGGCCATAATGTTTCCCACATCATCGACACGAGACAGAGAAACATGATGTTTTGGTTGTGAATCAGGATCGTATGAGAATCAGAGGAAGGTTGTAACGTGCAGAGGTCAACTTCTCTTGAACATATTGACGGCACGACAGTGGACTTGGCAGTATTTGACATCAACGGATCAGAGGTCATGGTGACGAGGCAGTGAACAGATGAGAGGTCAAAAGAGATTACCCAAACCCATGGAGGCAAAGTGAAGCATCGAGATGAGATGTCCCCAACCCGACACGAATGCAGACAAGTGCCATGTTCAAGAGCGACATACTGCCGACGACAACGACGATGGTTCCATTTTTTCCCCCCCCATTTCTGGCGAGTACCCCAATTATTTTTGATAACAAGCTTGAAGGGGATAGCATATGCTTGTGATATAAGTCCGCCCTTCGGGCGAATCCATCCTAGTGCATTTAACGAGTCCTAGGAAGGAGAAACTTGGAGAACGTCATTTCGACGGAATCCAATGTCATCAGGGTTTAACGAGTCTGACAAAGGAAGAACTCGGCGTCTTTTCATGTTTAGAGAGTTTGAAAAGACAGCTGAAAAGAAAACTCCACAGGTCCTTTTTCGTAAATAGTTCCCCAGATCCGAAAAGGTAGAAAACAATATCCGGGAAAACCTCCTAGTCGCAATAGGCTAGGGTATTCCTTTTTCGTAATCAATCCATCCCAGCCCGAAAAAGGGTTAAACTTATACCGGGTGAATGTCGATTCGTGTCCATTTTAACGAGATCGAAACGACAAGGGCCTCGGCGATCTTTTCATATTTAGAGAGTCAGAAAAGAGCTGAAAGATGACTCCTCCTGGAGGAACGAGTGGTATAAAGGGTAGCAACTGGTTCCGGTGATGGTGGAACTGCTCAGAACAAGTAAAGGTTAAGAGGCTGGCTAACAAGACCACTCATCGCAACGGTTCCTCAGGAATGGGTAAAACAACCAAGTGAAGGCATATGATCGGCCAAGCAGATAGTGACGATGGAGTGAGAAAACCAAGGCTCATCTGGCAAAACAGGCTGATAAAATGGAAATCACAAGAGGTAAAATGGGAAAGGTTTCATTTTTACACAAGCTTGAAATCAGGAAACTCTGCTTGAAGTTGGTTTCATTTTTTCACAAGCTTGAAACAAAGATAAACTATGCTTGAAACCGGTTTCATTTTTACACAAGCTTGAAACGGAAACAAACTATGCTTGAAAAAGTAAGCATGCCCCCAGCATGGTGACACAATTCGAGGTACATGCCCCCCAAGCTTCAGTCCATATGAAAGGAAGATGGAGTGAAGGTTCAAATTACGAGATCAAGAGAAAGACTCGACTGGGATTTTACGAGAACTAACCAAAGACTCGAATTGAACAGGAACGTGTTTCATTGTTTTAACGAGGTTGACACATTAAAAGAACTATCCTCAGACACCTTTGTTTCATTTTTTAAGGAGCTTGACACAAGACAAGGAACTCTGCTCCGACAACCTTGTTTCATTTTTTAAGGAGCTTGACACAAGACAAGGAACTCTACTCCGACGACCTTGTTTCATTTTTTTAAGGAGCTTGACACAAGACAAGGAACTCTGCTCCGACGACCTTCATCAAAATGAACAAGAAGGCGGTGCTTCCAAGAGTTCCACTCCTGATGGAAGGAAAACATCCTGGAAGTCAGGACCCAATGCCCCCAGCACCTGATGCACGACGGCGTCATCACTGAGCACAGGCACGGGGTAGGTAGACACATAGTTGACCTGCGGTGGAGCAGATACAACGGGTGGATAAAAACCCGGAGGGGGTGACGGTGGACCAGTTGCCACATTAGGACCAAAGAACGACAGCTGATCAATGGTCACGATCCTTCCTTCATGTGGAAAACAGGCCACACGAAAGAGGGAGGAGACGAGCGCTCCCATGGCATAAGTGTAATCTCGCCCCAGGAGCAGATTGAAACTAAGGCTCCCAACAACCATCACGTCCATATGGACGGTTTTACCTCCCAAAGTAATGGTGTAACTCCGATGATCCTCAACGGTTGACCGTTCTTTCATTGAATGTCAATGTATTTCGTCAGTAATGTGCGCTGCTGCGGCGAACCGAAAGCTTGCCAGGTAGTTGAAGACAGAATACTAACAGAGGCGCCTTCGTCTATAATGGTGCTGGGTACGACCAGACCAAGAGCCTCTATTGTGATCTCGAAAGGCACGTAAGACGGAAGGCGGAATCCTGCGAATCGACTCCAATCAAAGGAAGCGACCAAACTACTCGGAGGGGCTACCATCGACAAGCGAAGGTCTTCCCCTGATGTTACGGTAGAAGAAGCATCCTCCATAACCTCCATCTCGAAGGTGGGAGGGGTATCCTCCGGAGCCTCCATCATGGGAGGCGGAGGAGGAGCTTCCTGAAGTACAGGGACAGGAGAATCTTTGTCCAAGTCCGAAGAATCTGAAGAAACCAGAAGCACATGAGGGTTATGAGATCCACTCTCGACAGAAAAGACCTGGTGCACCGTGGACGAGGCCAGTTCGACCGATCCGACGACCAATGGTTGGTCAGGGATGGATTCGTGAATTTGAATTTCTGGGGGAGTGGGATCGACCAAGGATGACTCTTGACCAATCGTAAGATCAGTTGGCGGAAGACTCAAAGAAAGCTGTTTATAACCAACCGGGAGGGATGGTGTAGAAACAACTGAGTTGACCAAAACTCATTTGGCTTCATCCATATAAGGACAAAGGTGAATGGCATGGTGCCCTTCACACAACTTGCAGGGATTGGTAATCTTACCCTGCTTCTTAAGAGTCTTATCAGTACCAGTTGAAGATGTGCCCCCAACATTCCTCTCGGAAGTCAAAGACAATGGCGGACGGCCATCGGACCATGCTTCGAGCACCTTGGGGATGCCAAGGCAGTCTCGAAGAAGATGGTCTCCCGTGCACAACAGGCAAGGGAACTTGACTTTCCGTGGAAGGTTGGGAGGTTTATCAAGAGGAGATATCTCAGAGACAGTAGCTGTACATTTAGCCTCTCGCTTATCGGACTTCTTCTTCTTTGTCTTCTTCTTCTTCTTCTTAGCCACCTGGTTACTCGAATCCAGACTTTCACCAGGCAAAGAGGAGGAGGAGGACGCAGAAACAGGCGAAGAAGGGGAGAGGTCCACCTTGGAATCAACATGATGTTGTTCTGGTGGAGGAACCGATTGAACAGTAGTGGAGACATTCGGGACAACAGAGGTCGAGAACAACCAAACAGGCAACCCAACAGTTAACCCAGGAAGGGACAACGTCGCCATGTAAGGAGCACCAATATTTCCAAAAGGAGGAAAATGACCAGGAGTCCCTTCTGAGGGGATTCCTTGGTTGGTGAACTCTGAAAAGGTTGCCATCAAACTCAAAACCACACACGGGCTGAAAAAGAGTTAAGGTCACACGATCAAACGGTCAACAAGCAATATCTAAGCAGGCGTGTAATCGTGGGTGATTAATTTTACCACATCGGAAAGTAAGAAATTCTACCGTTTCATGTTTTAAGAGTCGAGAAACGATAAAAAGATGACTCTATCTCTTTCAGAGTTGACACAAGCGTGAAAGGACAAGCGCTTGACGGTCTTTTCAAGTTTAGGGAGTCAGAAAAGACCAAATGACTGCTCAGGAAAAACTAGGCACAAAGGGTGTACCAAACATCCGTGAACTGCAATATACACCTTGGTTTCAAAAATGAAATAGAAATCGACCAAGGACTTTTCGTACGTGCAGGTAGTCTCCCCGAATGCTGTGTTCGGTGTATCACGGGTATAGGGCGGCAGACTCGGCTTCCTGTGGATAAAGGATTGAAAACCTATAGGGGTCTCCCTTTATATACGCGACGGTACGGGGAGCGCAAGTCCGTACTAGCGCTATCTAAAGCCAACAGGCGAACGACAGCTGCTAGGTTTAACGACGCCGGAACACGTCTCTAGCCTAGACCTTCTAAATATGTTTCGTTAAGTTCCAATGTTGCCTTAGGTTAATTGAATAAATTTTACATTTGATCTTCAATTAAGTTTCAATTTTCAGGCCCTACCGTATGTAGTGTCCGAAAAGACTCCTAAATTCAAAGCTATATGAGAAAATAAAACTTTTCAATTCGATGAATGCTATCTAGTTAAGGGAAGAGCTTCAAACAATGATGCAACAAACAACAAAACTGAAAACGAAACTTTTCCAAACTAGATGACTTTCACTATCCAAAAGTATTCTAAAACATCCAACGAAGCGAATTATGCAATGTAATCTATGCAAAATTATTTTTCCGAAAACTATGCAATTGTAATCTATGCACAATTTCCTTTTTCTTTTCAAATAATAAGAATGCACTCAATGCATTTTTCGATAAAATGAGAATCTACTTAATGCATACTTTTAACAAAAGAGAATGCACTCAAAGCGACTTTTAGTTTTCAATCACCAAACAATGTGATCTAAGTCCAATGATGAATCTCAAAAACACTTTCCGATGCAATGTGATCTAATGCATTTAAACGAAAAGCAAACTATGAGACGAAAACTAAAAGAACGCAAATCTTCTTAATGAAAGATGAAAGCAAAAGGGATGCAAACAAACACTAAGAATGCAATCGTTGTTTCAAAATACTTTGTGAAAAAATCCCTCAAAAGTTGACAAGACATATGCGGTCAAACACAAAAAGGACTCCCAAAGCAAGAGATCAAAACAAGGCATTCATTCCCTTTTACATCAAATAATCATAGAAAGAAGACATTCCAACTAATGAGCAATGTAATCTATGCTCATACAGAGGAAAGACCCAAAGGGAAAGACACACTGGTGAAGGATTAAGGGAAAAAAAAACTCAATTTTCATACACCCTGAAAGTGGCCCGACTTGTACATTGACAACTAGCGCCACTGCCTGAAAATGAAAAAACAAAGAATTTCTCCCAACCAAGACCAGACATCCCACTTCAAGCTGAATCTAAAATAAACCCAGAAGCAAAGTACTGACCAAAAGAAACTTCCGAACAAGGATAACCCTACCACCTACAGGAAATGGCGCGACTGTCTGGCTGTAATCCGCGCCAGACAGGGGATGGCGCGAGTAATGAACTGGCAACCTGCGCCAAGTGGCGCGACTGTCAGGCTAGAAACCGCGCCAATCAAGCCAACTATGAAAAGGTGAAAATTCGGAAAAACAAAGGTCAGATCTGATCCTCTGGGGGCTGAACCAAAAGCCAAAACACAGAAAGAATCCAACCCAGAAGGTTCATCAAGCAAGGAAAAACGATCAAAGCGAAACAACATAAACGAGACAATGAAGACCGAACGATCTCCCCAGCGGAGTCGCCAATTTGTTGAGGAGGTAAATCCCCTCTGCGGACAGAGGCGATCCCTACTAGCCCAGCAGGGGTCTAGCAACAAACAAACAATGCTATGACGCAAGATCCTAGTTACGAATGAAATATTTGGGATAGAAACCTACCTGGATTCCAACGCTCTGATCTGAAGAAGAAGAAGCGTCCCCGTCCTTCAGCCCTGGCAGATCACAATTCTTCCACTATCTCCGCGGATGAACACCTGCACATAGAAGAAACGAACAGATACAAGTATAGGAACCAGCATACGTAACTAAACATCGGTCAGAAAAGATATTACTCGCATTAACATGATGGAAAACGGAGTGGAACCATAATCATAGTCATCTATTAAATGATAAACGAATAGAAGTTACAACCAAGTTCTGACGTCGCAGCTTCCTTCAAACGGGTCTCCGGTCGTCCACGTCTCGCAAAGCTCGCCAAGGAAAGGGAAAACCTCTCCAGAGTCTCGTAACAATGGTCTCCTCGCTTGAATGGGCCTTAAGGGAAAGAAGGGATTCTTTACAACACAAAGGCACTTGGGAATAGGGAGATGCAAAGCTTCAGCACTTCAAGACTTTCAGCCCTTCAGCCCCTTCATCAATGGATGAAGGCTATATTTATAGAGGAGAGGAAGAGGTTGGGATCCCTACAATAGTGGAAGGGAGGCCTTATCCTTTGGGAGGTTCCCCATATGGTGGAAACAAGAGGCCAAAGGAGGAAGGCCGTGGTTATTCAGGTGAAACCACTCCTGATGACTCATCCACGAAGTTGTTGTAATCGAAACTTCGCCTCCTTTTTTAAAAAACTTTCCATAAACAGAGTGGCGCGGGTGCAACACTGGGACAGAGCGCCAAGTGGCGCGGGCTCAGTGTTAATTTTCCCCCATTGGCGCGAGTACATAAAGGGCTACCAGCGCCAATGCAAAAACAGGTGTTTTTAGGGGTCTGCTCAGGAAATGATCAACAGGAGAAATGTTTCCCTCATGGAAAGGGATGCAATGATGGTGTTTGCAAGGCATGACACTGCTTATTGGTCACAGAAACGACCCTCCAATGGGCGAGATGGGGATTGCAGGGACGGTGACAAATTACTGTGTAACAGAACCCTACATTAGTTCTAAGGAATCTACAATGGTCGGAGAAGGAGAAGGATAAGGAGAAGTTTTGAATGGAGAAGCCTTAAGAATATGAGGAGGAAGAAAAGGTGGAGGATGAGGTAGAGGAAGAGGAGAAAATAGGGAGGACCATAACTCTGTTGGATTTACTATAGTTGATGAGGATACAAATGCCAAAATGAATAATATTTCACCTTCCATCCTTCCCAATTTCCATGGATTAAGGAATGAAGATCCTGAAACATTTTTATTTTAGTTTGAGTTTTTATGTAGATCATATGACAACTTAAAAGACTCTCTAAAATTGAAGATATTTCCTGCAACACTCTAGGGTGCAGCTTTAAAATGGTTCATGGGCTTGATAACACAATCTATTAGGACATGGGACAACCTATTATTGCACACCTATTAATAGGAAGGATGAAGAATTTAAAATGATGCAAAGGGAGGATGAAAATTTGGAAGACTTAATTGAAAGATTCAATTACAACATAAAAAAAGATAAAATGGAAAACTTAGATCAAGATACCTTAAAATCTCTCTTGTTGAAAACCATCACAGATATGGATAGATATTCTTAACATGATGGGAAAGGGATACATGTCTCAAATATCATTCCCATAAAAGAAAACAATGAAAAGCGAAAAGAAAAAAAACAACAAAACACTATGCTCAGGACTTGGAGCAGGAAAATCAAAAACTGGGAAAAATGCAAGAGATCGTATTCTCTCTAAAGTGAATAAATCTGTAACTGGAGAAGTAAGTAGGACATCAATTAGAAATATGCTTGATGAATTTAAAACAGATATCTTAGGGAGTCATAGAGAACAAATAAACACCCTAAAATTACAAAACAAGCAGAAAGTTGAAACTAATGCCTTAACTATTTTTTGTCCTAAATGCAAAAGGAAACATTCCTTAAGAGAATGTCCTCTTGATTTAAAAGTCATAGAGACCTATTTAATTTGTGCGGAAAACCATGAAACAAAAATATGTCCCTTTATACCAGGTCTTAAGTTTGTTTTCCAAGAAGAAGTAGCTCCACATTCAGTAGAACCTCTTTGTTTTGTCTCTATAAGACCATGGCAAGGGTCACAAACTCAAGGTTTTAACACTCAAATGTATACTCATCCCCCACCAAACAATTTTAATTCATCAATGCCATGGTAGAAACCTTGGTCCTAGCCTCAACCTTGGACAAAAGGGATGAAAAATCCTTATGGTAGATATTCTCAATATCACCAATATCCACAATCCTATCCAAACTATCCTCCCCAACATTTTCCACAACATAATCAACAAGCCCAATTCCAAAATCATAACCCAAAACTTTCATTACAAATGCCAAATCAACTACATGCCTAGCCATTACCAAACCCGAACAATAAAAATGCTCAAAATTTGTATAACATAGAAGGACAAAATTTTCTAGCTTACATGATTACTCCACTAGATCTTAACAATGCCCAACTTAGATCTGGTGGGATATTAGAAAGGAAAAATCCCTCTATTGCTATTCAAGATAAAGATGATCTTGATGAAGAAATTTCTCTACAGCAAAATAAAAATTATGGAGAAGGGAAATCCCTTCAACAAAGTCAAAAATCTCAAAATCAAAAACAAGAATATCCAATAAAATCAACTCCTATCATAGAGCAACCTTCAGTATCTGTTTCTAACCCTCCTTTCCCTGAAAGATTACAAATCGATAAAGGGATAAAAAACAAAAAAAATTCCTAACTATGATTTTCTAGATGAATTGAAAAATGTCTATATCAAAATCCCTTTGTTACAGGCCATTAAAGAGATTCATATCCTAGCTAAAACAATAAGAGAGTTTAGCATACAAAAATTAAGAAGAAGAAAAAAAAGAAGTAAAAAGGATTCAGTTAGAAGGAAAAATTGCAAACATTATGATGGGAAAAGTAGTCATACAAAAATATTTGGACCCATGAAGCCTAGTTGTAAAAACACACATCAATGGTACTGAGAATCCAAATACATTGATTGAATTAGGAGCATCCATAAACATCATGAGCAAACAAGCCATGGAACAACTTAGGCTTCCAAACCTTTTGTATACACCAACCTTACTGCAAATAGCAGACAGGCCATTGATCAAGCCAGATGATGTATTAGAAGACATTTATGTGTCCTTAGACTCTTGGGAATATCCAATTGACTTCATCATCTTAACTCCCAAGAAAAACCTAGGGGGGAATCCATTGATATAGGAAGACCTTGTTTATCTACAATCGATGCTTTAATTAGTTCTAGATCTGGTGATATGTTTATTTCTTATGATAATTCAACAAATAAATTCACTCTATATCCTCCAGAAAAAAAATTATAGAAATAGAAAATGAAGAATGGATGGATGACGACAATGATATACAACCTCTCTTTACTATTTCTCATATTAGTGAAGAAATTCAAATTTTAAATTCAATAGAAAATTTTGAAACATCTTCACAATATGAAGATGATCATAATTTTCAAGAGCAATGTAATATTGAATACTTTTCATCCAGACAGATGTCTTTATATTCTATGGAAGTATTTGGTAACTCTGTATTTGAAATGTTTCCAAGAAAATATTTAAATATAAACAAAAACATGGAGAAATTCCAACAAGAAGAGTTAATCAAAACATTACAAAAATATTCTTCTGCATATGCATGGGAGTACACTGACATGAAGAGAATTAATCATGAGACTTGCATACATAATATCTACATTGAGGAAAACTCTAGGCCTATCAGAC
Source organism: Pinus albicaulis (assembly GCA_034641835.2). Taxonomy (NCBI): domain Eukaryota; kingdom Viridiplantae; phylum Streptophyta; class Pinopsida; order Pinales; family Pinaceae; genus Pinus; species Pinus albicaulis. Next base: position 1,499,581,781 of record CM076570.1, on the reverse strand, counting down.
AACCTCAAATAACAATGAATCCAAATCTTAGGGAAATTGTGTAAGAAGAATTGCAAAAATTGTTGAATGTCAACTTCATTTATCCAATTTCAGACAATCGGTGGGTTTCTCCCTTTGTGATTTTCCCTAAAAAGAATGGTAAATGGAGGGTATGAATTGATTATCGAGAATTGAATAAGGCTACTCTAAAATATCATTTCTCATTTCCTTTCATAGATAAATTATTGGATACATTAGCAGGGAAGAATTATTTCTCATTCTTGGACAGTTTTAGTGGTTACAATCAAATTCAAGTAGCACCTGAAGACCAAGAAAAAACCACATTCACTTGCCCATGGGGAACCTATGCTTACTGAGTACTTCCTTTTGGATTGTGCAATGCACCTAAAACATTCCAAAGATCAGTATTAGGAATTTTTTGTGATCTAATATGTGATTCTGTGGAAGTGTATATGGATGATTTTACAGTCTATGGAAATTTTTTTGAAGAGGCTCTTGAAAATTTGGAAAAAGTTCCTAAAAGATGTAAAGAAGCAAATATTTCACTAAGTCATGAAAAATGCTTTATGATGTTTACTGAAGTAATTGTTCTAGGACATCACATTTCAGGGGATGGAATTAAAGTAGACTCATCCAAAGTTGAATTCATATCCAAATTATCAATTCCAAATTTTCAAAAGGTTGTTAGAAGTTTTCTAGGTTTTACAGGGTACTATAGGAGATTTATAGAAAACTTCACGAAAATTGCATCCCCACTCTTCAAATTTCTTACCAAAGATTGTGAATTTAGTTGGAATCTTGATTGTCAATAGGCATTTGAAACTTTAAAAGCAAAAACATCTTAGGCACCCATCCTAATAGGACAAAATTGGAAAATACATTTTCATATTTCAACAGATGCTTCAAATACAGCTCTGGGAGTTGTATTAGGACAAAAACATTTGACCCCCTATGCCATCTACTACACAAGAAAAAATTTGACTCTTGTTGAGTTAAATTACATTGTTACTGAAAAAGAGTTTCTAGTTGTTGTCCATGCTATTAACAAGCTTAGACATTACATCACTAGCTAAGAAAACTTTATTCACACAGACCATTCTGTAATTAGGTATTTACATAATAAATCAATCACTAATGGCAGAATCACAATATGGTTATTACTCCTACAAGAATTTAACATCGCCATTCTAGAATGATCTGGAAAACAAAACAAATTTGTTGATTTCTTGTCTAGAATTCAAAACAACAATAATGATACTCCAGTAGAGGATAATTTTCCTGATGAATATATTTTTGAAATATGTACTAAATCTCCATGGTTTGCAGACATTGCTAATTACTTAGCTACAGGAAAATTACCAACATACTTTTTTTCTAGAGAAAAGAGAAAAATAATTCAAACAAGTGCATTATACTCATGGGTTAATGATGCATTATATAAAACAAGTCCAGATCTCATCATCAAAAGATGTGTACGAGAAGATGAAATACCTGAAATTTTGAAGGCATGCCACGATGAACCTTGTGGTGGACACTTTGATGATAAGAAGACTACTTATAAAATCCTTCATTTAGGATATTATTGGCCATCCATCTTTAAAGATGCCAAGGAGTATGTAAAAAGGTGTGACAGTTGTCAGAGAATGGGGAAACATGTTCCTACAAATGAAATTACCTTACAACCTCAGGTACTCATCGAACACTTTGAAAAATGGGCTCTGGATTTTGTTGGACCAATCAATCCACCATCAAAACAAAAGAGGTACATTCTAGTTTGCACTGATTATTTCACTAAATGGGTAGAGGGTAAAGCACTTTCTTTTACTAATGAAAATGTTGTAGTTTCATTTCTATTTGAGGATATTTTCACTTAGTTTGGTGTCCTAAGGGAAATTGTGATAGATTAGGGATCTCAGTTAACATCCAATGTGGAGCAAAATATTGTGGAGGAATATAAGATAAAACATAGAAATTCTACTCCATATCATCCACAGGAAAATGGACAAGTGGAGTCCACCAATAAAGTGATCGAAACAATCCTCACAAATACTATACATCTACATAGGAAGGATTGGGCAATTAGGCTTCCTGAAGCCTTATGGGCCTACTAGACTACATGAAGGAATACAACAGGACAAACTCCCTATGAACTTGTTTATGGGAAGCAAGTCTTGTTTCCAATAGAATTCCAGATCAGAAAACAGTCATATCGGGACTTGTTTATCAGAAGCCCAAAAGCACAGAATGGAGCAACCCAATGAGCTTGATGAGATCAGGCAAGATGCAGTTCAAAGAACCAGCCTAGTTCAGAAAAAAAGGTCTAGATGGCATGATAAGTACATAAAAAGAATTAAAATTTCAAGCAGGAGATTAGGCACTTTTGTTCTATTCAAATTTCAAAGACTTCCAAGGAAAATCTAAGACTCATTGGCTTGGGCCTTATGAAATCTAAAAAGTCTTTGAAAATGGGGCAGTCAGGATAAGGACAATTGTTGAAGAAAAGGTACCTCTTCTTCTGAATGGACATCGACTAAAGGTCTATCATAAACCAATTACAAAGGATTAATTTATCAAAAAAATTCAAGACAGTGTTGATATAAATTTGGTGAAGCAGAATCCTTCTTCTTCCCTAACTATAATATCCCAAAAGGGAGAATGTAGTAATACTTCACACAATATAAGAACTTACAGCAAGATAAACAATAAATCTTAAGACAACATCATAATTTATAGAGAAGTTGAGCCATTTTATTATATTGGAGAAGAATCAATTACACCATGTACAAAATATGAGCAGATCTAGCCAAAGAGATGGTCTAGAAGTACCAAAAAAACAAGCTACAATAGGTACAGCGTAACTAGAGAGGCTCTGCAATAAATACTGTGTTTTCCCCTCAGCAGAATATGAACATATAGTTGCAGGCTAAAAAGGGAAATGCAGATCTACTCAAAACTAGAGCTCAGATGATGCCAAGATTCAAGATCTGGACAATGTGATGGATTCCCAAGATAAGCCAGAAAGGATTTTCCAGATCTGCAACTTTGGAAAATCAGCTCCCTAGGATTTGATCCTTGATCTGCTGAGAAATACAGATCTAAGGCTAGATCTAAAAAATAGATAGTTGAACTATGATATCAGATCAGATCTATGCTTAAAGGGTTGATCCCTTCTTCAGATCTATGAGCTAGAAGCTCTAGATATAGCTTCTCAATCCTCCAATGATGATTGTAGTTGCTGCAACACAACTGCCTCTAGAAACTACACTGTGAGGGAAAGAGAGGCCTTATACTTGCTAAAAAATGTTGCAATTAACTCTAGGCTAATGGTAACACTAATGGAAATGTGAGGGAATTATCCCTCACAGAATAGCTAGCTGAAATACTAGCAACTTCCTTCCTCCTTTTAGATCTACAAAATGAACAACGTTATTCTTGAAGGGAATCCTGCTGCTAGGAGGTCAATAAAAATTTTCCTGATGCTAGATCTGAAATGAAGCTCTAGGAAGCTAATCTTTATGCCCAAGGTGATAGGAATAAACTCTCACTAGTTCTCAACCTGAAGTACTGAAGCCAACTTCCTCCTTCCAAACTGATCTTCAGAAATCTGCAATTTCTAAATATGAGTGTTCTGCAGAAGTACAAAAATGAGATGGCACTTAAATCCTGATGTATAATGAAATACAATACTCTCTCTAGAGCTTCTCTAAGAAATATGTGGGATTCCCGACCAAGAACACCTTGTGCTAAACAGCACCTGCAATCTCCGCTAAACAGCCCAAGAAAGCAGTGGAATGTCACATGAAAATTCTAGATCTGAAAAGATATTACATCAAGAAATAATCAACATGCCCTCATCCTTTCCTTCATCTTATTTATATAATGTTTGAGTCTTCCCAAGCCTTGGCCCTCATCTAGACTGCGTTGTCACATGTGGACAAGATCTTCCAAGTTGGACTGTGTTGTTTGACCAAATCAACCATCATGTCTAGGTGCAATGTACACCTTCTCCACCATGTGTGCATTGTTTGCACATTGCCCTCCACCACTTTATCATGAATTTCCATCTTTTTTTTGACATCTTCAAGATCTTAGTTGACTAAATCAACCTTCTGTTTGATCTCTTCAAGATCTTAGTTGACTATGTCAACCTCCATGATCTATCTCATTAATGAGACAGGTTCTCCAATTTCATTCACATTAGTAGTTTCTCAACCACCTTATTATGTAGATATAGGCTTAATTAATCCACATTCACACATAAAAAGTGGATATTTATTCATATTGAGGATTGTGGGTCCCTCCACCCTTTTATTTTCTTAATGCATTAGGAAATTTAAGAACTCTAATATTCCAAATGTCATGTGAAAATTTGGGAATATTACAGTCCTCCCTGGAAAAATGTTGTTTGTCCTCAAGCAACTCCAAAAATAGATGCAAGGCCATATATTCCCCTCCAAATGGCATCCACATAAGGAAGTCTTCCTCCATTTCCTGCAATGTGACATGTATGTTTGGTTCCAAGGTTGTCTTTCAAAAACACATAGAATGACTTCTAACTGTTTGGTTAGATGTCTTCCTCCCATCATGAAGTACCAAGTGAAAACCATATAATTTCCAACATTATCATCAATACATGAGATACATAAAATAAAGTAGCTCTTTCCATAAAGGAAAAGCTCCCTCACACAATACATCTCTTCATCCCATGCTTTATGAATTTGATTGAGCATTGTCATGCTCCCATCCTTAGCCCTGTTGGCCTTGTTGGATCCAAGCATCATTCCTTAGCTATGCAAAAGAAGAATGAAAGGAGCTATATGGGTAGACAAAGATGTCAAACCATATTCTCCTAATAGTAACTACCAGAGTAAGGCCCCTTGCTGCCATCCTCCATCTCCTCCATGTAAGATGGACAAGCCAAAATCCCCCAAAAGCAACCAAAGCAAGAAGAGATCTTGTTTCCTTCTCTCCTCCTCATGTGCATCATGAAGCAAAATCATACTAATGGACATATGGAATGTCACATCAGCCCAATACAAAGAAACATCATCAATGCACATCATGATAGCATCATGCCAAGATTTACCCAAGACAAAACACATAGACATAGGAGATGTCATGTGGTGGCCAATTTCTCTCAAGTGAAACCAAAATGAACATGCCTTATTTTGCTGCATTCTATCATTGATACACAAGGCATGAATCAGAAAAATATGAGCTATTGGGTAGTAACCATACTCACCCAAGAGCAGCCAGCACATCCATGCCTCCCTTTTCATTTCATAAATGTTCCTCAAGGCATGGATCAAAGAAATAGGAGCCTTTGGGTAGTGACTAGAACCTCCCAAGGGCAACCAACGTCACCAAGATTGCTGGCCCATGTCATACCCCTACAAGTGGTCATGCAACCCATTGCTTATCATCTTCATCCACTCACCCCAATATGGAAAATGAGTGATGTGTTTCATAATCATGATATTCCCCCTTTGTAGAATACCATCTTCCCCAAACTGATGAATATCTTTGCACTCCATGAAATGTTGAAGTGCACCTCCAATGGGATCTCTTAATGAGATTCTATTTTCACCAAAGGCCCTCCAAAACCAATGAGGTTTTGGATTTGTTGTAGGTAGAATTTTTTCTTTGAGCTGTGAGATGCTCATTGAGAAAGTGTCATCAAGAAAGGAGAAAATATTTCTCATATCTACATGTCTACCATTCATCATCTTGTCCTCCATTGCTTCATGAGTGAAGCTACCTCTATAATTCTCCAAGAATAATGTGGCCTCATCATTATCACTGCTTCTAAGTGACAGCATTGTAGATCTGCAAGGTAATACATAAACTGTCTCAAAGAAAGGTACAATATTGATCTCATAACCAGTCATTGTACAAAGGATTATGCTCATCCCTTCTTCTGAAACTCTACTCTTCAACTCAAGAGGTTGAATGTAGTTCATCCATGACAAACTGGGATATATTTTCATCTCCTCCTTTATTAGATCAAGGGTCCTCTGTGCTGTGATAGTTTGCTACTTCAAATCAGCATTTGGATCTAACCCTTGGTCATGCATTGGCCCTGATGGCATGTGCCCATAATTTTCAATAAGATCTACTGAAACAATAGGTGATGAATGTGTATGCATACCTTGGATCAATGGATATGTGGGAACCTCTTAACAGAACACAAGAGTTCCTCCAACCGGGACAATAGGGCCTCCAATTGCTGGTGAGAGTGATGGTTGCTCTTCTCCAAGTGTACCAACGCTGGGATTCTCCTCCTTCCCCTCATGCATCTCCTGAATCATGCATGGGACTCTATATATTAAGAGCTCAAGACTATCTTGCAAAGATGCAAGAGTATCTTCTCCGAATGCAAGTACTTCTGCAGCTGGTGGTGAATGTAGTGACTTCTTGTCCAGAGTGACAAGATTGACATCCTCCTCCTTAGGAAATGTCACTTTATGGCACATCTCTGGTTTTTTCCCATCAAATTCCTTCCTCAACTTGTGAAAGAAATATGAATATTTAGTCACCTTTGCATGCTCCATGTGACCAAACCACCAATCATTGGCTTCATCTAAAAGATGAAGTGCTGTAATTTGGATAGCCTCTTCTTCAGATATAGGATGTAGCCTGAAAAATGCATCTAACTCTGTCCTCCAAGCCTTAACAGTGCTTGATGAAGATCCATCAAATGTAGGCAAATAGAATCTATTATGCCTCTTTCTTCTATTGCTGCTATAGGATCCTCTTTCTTCTTTGATTTTGAAGAATTTTTGGAGAGTTAGCTTCTCCTTGAACACTATATACTGTGCTTTGTACTCTTCAAGATATAGATTGAGAGTCTCATGAGTCTCAAGTTCATTCCTTCCTTAATTTCTACACCCTTCACCTTCTTCAAAGAAAGTGGGCATAGTGTATCTATGAGGAGATCTAGGATTCTCCAGTTTTCTTCTTTGCTGATAGGAAGTGCTTGGACATTCCTCATCGCATCTTCTTCTTGGATCTTATTTCTGCCTTTCCTCTTTCATTTGATAGACCTCCTTGGAGAGATATTGCATATATCTACAGAAATGAGTGGCAGAATTTTCTTCCTCCATGATAGATCTCATCTATCTGCTTCTTCTTTAGATGCAAAAGATGAAGTGTCCACAAGCTGAGCCAAAGATCATGCTCTGATACCACTGTAATATCCCAAAAGGGAGAATGCAGTAATACTTCACACAATATAAGAACTTACGGCAAGATAAACAATAAATCTTAAGACAACATCAGAATTTACAGAGAAGCTGGGCCATTTTCTTATATTGGAGAAGAATCAGTTACACCATGTACAAAATATGAGCAGATCTAGTCAAAGAGATGGTCTAGAAGTACCCAGAAGACAAGCTAAAACAGGTACAGCGTAACTAGAGAGGCTCTGCAACAAATACTACGATGTCCCTTCAGCATAATATGAACATATAGTTGCAGGCTGAAAAGGGAAATGCAGATCTACTCAAAACTGGAGCTCAGATGATGCCAAGATTTAAGATCTGGCCAATGTGATGGATTCCCAAGATAACCCAGAAAGGATTTTCTAGATCTGCAACTTTGGAAAATCACCTCCCTAGGATTTGATCCTTGATCTGCTGGGAAATACAGATCTGAGGCTAGATCTGACAAATAGATGGCTGAAATATTATATCATATCAAATATATGCTTGAAGAGATGGTCCCTTCTTCAGATCTATGAGCTAGAAGCTTTAGATCTAGCTTCTTAATCCTCCAATGATGATTGCAGCTGCTGCAACACAACTGCCTCTAGAAACTTCAATGTGAGGGAAAGAGAGGTCTTATGCCTGCTAAAAAATGTTGCAATTAACTCTAGGCTGATGGTAACACTGATGGCAATGTGAGGGAATGATCCCTCACATGATTGCTAGCTGAAATACTAGCAACTTCCTTCCTCCTTTTAGATCTGCAAAATGAACAGTGTTATTCCTGAAGGGAATACTGCTGCTAGGAGGTCAATAAATTTTGGCCTGATGCCAGATCTAAAATGAAGCTCTGAGAAGCTGTTCTTTAAGCCCAAAGTGATAGGAATAAACCCTCGCCAATTCTCCAGCTGAAGTACTGAAGACAACTTCCTCCTTCCAAACTGATCTTCAGAAATCTACAATTTCTGAATATGAGTGTTCTATAGAAGTAGGAAAAGAAGATGGCACTTAAAGCTTGATTTATAATGAAGTACAATCCTCTTTCTAGAGCTGATCTAAGAAATAGGTGGGATTTCCGACCAGGAACACCCTGTGCTAAACAACACCTACAATCTCTACTAAACAGCCCAAGAAAGCAGTGGAATGTCACATGATAATTCCAGATCTGAAAAGATCTTACATCAAGAAATAATCAGCATGCCCTCATCCTTGCCTTCATCTTCTTTATATAATGTTTGAGCCTTCCCAAGCCTTGGCCCTCATCTAGACTGTGTTTTCACATGTAGACAAGATCCTCCAAGTTGGACTACGTTGTTTGACCAAATCAACCATCATGTCTAGGTGCAATGTACACCTTCTCCACCATGTGTGCATTGTTTTCACATTGTCCTCCACCACTTTATCATGAATGTCCCATGATATTTTGTTTGACATCTTCAAGATCTTAGTTGACTAAATCAACCTTCCGTTTGATCTCTTCAAGATCTTAGATGACTATGTCAACCTCCATGATCTATCTCATTAATGAGACAGGTTCTCCAATTTCATTCACATTAGTAGTTGCTCAACCACCTTAATTAATCCACATTCACACATAAAAATTGGATATTTATTCATATTGAGGATTGTGGGTCCCTCCACCCTTTTATTTTCTTAATGCATTAGGAAATTTAAGAACTCTAATATTCCAAATGTCATGTGAAAATTTGGGAATATTACATTAACTTAGTCTTATTTTTACTTTTCGTATCTAAATAATAATAATAACAAATAAATTATATATATATATATAATTCAAAATAATAATAATAATAATAATAATTGTATAAGTATGAAAACCAATCAATGATTGGCATCCTTATACAGAAAATACAAGGTTAAAATAAGAGCTCATTTCTGACATCTTATATTTTCCCCCATTCTAAAAATCCCAAATTATTTGTTCCCTTTATTTTCCAGAAGCAATAAAAAAGTAGCTATAGAATTGCTACATTTCTGCAGCTCTTAGAATAATCTGCAGTTGTCATCACATTTTGCAGCTCTACTACACTTTTGCATCCCATTGAAGTAGGACATACTGAACAGAAGCAACATAAGACTCCATTGAATATCATGCTAAAATACACCTGAGGAATCAAGACAGAAAGAAGATCAACAAAGGTTAGTTCCAAGGTATGTTACAAAAATTTGTTTAAATAATAACGTTCAAAAACATTAGTGTATATAAATTAGATGAAGATATTTGGCCACCTCAAATTGTCATCATTAAAACTTATTGTACTCAATTCATACCACAATTCCATAATTCGCTGCTTCATCCATATCATATCCCATAATGATCAAGACTGATTTCATCCATTAATGATTAACAATCTTTTCGCATTTTGTAACCCGCTTACTCACATTCCTAAACCCTCGCCCGAATATCTATTTTACCTACACGTCTCTACAATCTCCTTTAGACACCCTCAACTCAAAGCCAGACCCTTAATCCACATGGTCGAAGAGGAACAGTTCTGAAGGTGAAAACTCCTTACGACAGAGACATGGGTCTAATAGTAAGAACCGACCCTATGGGAGGAAAGTTCATGGAAGTTTATCCACAGATGAAGGTGATTCCCAAGAAGGTATGATGGCTCCAGTTCATAGAAAATATCGATGGGTTCAACAAGGAGCTCACCAAATCCTTCGCAAGAGCCTTCGATGGGACAGAGGAAGAAATTGGAGACATAACTTTTTGGTGATAGAGTCCTTCATAGCGGAAGCCACAGAACTTCTGAAAATTGGTGAAAGATGGTTCAAGAATAGGGAAATTCATGGAGAAGAATGGAATATTTTTCTAAAAAATCCAGTATGGACACTACTATTTTTAAGAAGGGAATTCCTAGTACGACACTCAAAAATAAATGGAGAAACATGTTGTTAATTAACTAAAAATTTGTTACTTGTGACGGTAGATTTGGTTGTATGTTTGTCTACCATGCCAAACTGTTAATGAATTTCCTAGAGGACATAGAAATAAACCTCCCATACTTCCTACTGAATTTCTTAAAGAAAATGTCAGGAACTTTGCAGAAAAGATTCCAATCCATAGACAATACCATGTATCATCATGGACTGATAAAGATACTCATTGAATTTCATTTAAAGAGTATAGGAGACTCCTAGGAAATTTTCCTAATTAGGAATCATTTTCAAGAAGAAGCACAATAACAGCATAAGGATGATAAGGCCAAAAGAAGTAGGAGGAGAAAGGTTAATAACTGCTTTGAAGACAAACCCTCACCTTAACCACGACAAGAAGAAGAAGAAATCACCATTGCATAAATACTAAAGAATAAGAAACAAAGTGGTTACAAAAGAGAGGTAATGTAAAGGGAAAGGGAAAAGTTATAAACCCAAAAATATTAAGCCTTCCACAACCAAGGAGAAGTTCCAGACTTTGTAAACCATTGAAGAATACATCCTCGCAGGAAGCAGATTTTGTAGATTTAGATGAAGAGCCCCAAGTATCATCGCCTATTACTGCCTTTCCTATAAATAGTCCTATACACAGTCCGAGTAGAAGGACCCCATAAATTGTCTCAATACAGCAAGATATTTATAACTACATTGAATCCTTAGAAAAGAGACATGCAGAAGTAAATCCAAGTGTTGAAGAGCAGCCTACTAGTCCACAAGAACCTCTAGTGAACACTTTGAAGCAAGAAATATATGAACTATAGATACTGAACAGGAACATCAAGAAATAAAATCAATCTCTAAAGGAACAAAACCACTTAGAAAAGGTCATCAGTGACAATACTAATCTACATTTTTGGCTATGGTATAAAAAGAATAAGAATGTGAAGAAAAGGAATGGCTACCTGAACATAAAAGTCATCAGTTTGAAGTACAAACTCCTCATGAAGAAACCAAGAATGAAAATCACTTCAAAGAAAGGAAAGAAGAGGAAGTTGGATGTACCAGTAGGGGTATTAGAAAAAATGCAGTAGAAGGTGAAGGTTCACAATTTTGGAAATTGCATGAGGACATGCAATGGTCTCTTAGTGGGGGTATGTTTAACGTCAAAATTGTTCCTAATTTGACATCATTTTCCACCATCTTTTCTTCCTTTTTCAAAAATCCATAAACTCAATCAATGATAATTGACATATTTTACATCCGAGAAGGCATTTAGATGATCTATATGCTATATTATAATGCTTCTTATTATTTAGAGGATTTTTTGTAATTAGATATAGAATTCGTGCAATTATATAGCTAACATTTGTTTCTGCAGCCACCGTTATTGTTTGACAGGATTTGAGAAGTAAATGAAGAAGCGAGTCATATGGGTAGCTTTGAAATGGTCCATACATTGATCGTATCCTACTTACTTGTTCAATTTCGAGAAAAAATCATGCCTACACTCGCGGTCAAAGATCAATTAAGATGAGGAACGAGATCAGCAGACGAGGATTCTATATTTCTCTTGCGTATAAAATCGAGAAAGAGCCATGAATAATTTTCTTCTGAATAGACTTCTAGTTTTAGCTTTATTTTTCTTTCCATAGGAAAAATTTTCTCACACAGTTAATTTAAAATCTTGTATAAAAACTAGTATGTTGAAACCGGGAATAAGCTTGATTTTGTGATAATACTGTGTATGTTTTTTAAACTTTGTTTTATTAATGAAGAAGACCAGTTCCAGATCATTTATGCACAAATAGCCTAAGTAGATTTTACAACTCGTTCTGTTGTAGAGGACCCCTGCACAGAAAGGAGGTTTTTATAGTTATTTCATAGTTTAATTTATTGTCATTTCATAGCTTAATTTCCTGTTGATTCATAGTTAATTTCTTGTCAATTCGTATTTTAATTCCTTTTCATTTCATAGTTAAATTCTCGTCGATTTGTAGTTTGATTTCCCATCATTTCATAGTTTAATTTCATGTTAATTAGTTCCCCAATTTTGTCTACATTATTCGTTTACACTTACGCACAGTTGATTGTATCTTATGCTCGCCTAAATCATTTCATGAACGTGACTCTGTCATCTTCCAATTGAAATAGATTTGTGCATTTGATTACATAGCAACCATAGGATTAATATTAGACATTTTGTTTTGCGCAATAGATGCTCTGTCATTCCTTGTTTGCCTTAGTTAAATTTGATTTCAATTAGTACAGTATTTCAATTTCATAGTAATAGATTTTATGCTTTCGTTCCATGGAATGTAGAATAGAGATAGATTAGATTTATATTTTGATCATTCTTAGATTTAAAACTAGGATAGAGTTAGATTAGAATTGTACTTTGATTATTTCAAAAGTAGATCAAATGCTTCGCTTTCATAGAATTAATGCTTTCAATTGATAAGGAAGAATATGGTTATATTTTTGTTATGTTGATAGATAGAACTTCATTTAGAGATCACTAGAATTCAATAAGATTTAGAACAGTGCTTTGTTTAAAAACAGAATAAGTTTAATTAGATGTTTTCCATAGATGTTTTTGTCGGCATAGAATAGTCTAACATAACTCAGATTTTAACCATCCAAAGAATGATTTATTTTTATGCAAAACAGATTAGTTAAATAACATTTCATTTTCTTCATTCTTTATATTTTAGATTTCATTAATTTCATTAAGAGTAATTTGTAAATCAATTTCTTTTCTTAGAGTAAAAATAACATCTCCTTTTTTTCCTTCGTAAAAAATAAATTTTCATCATTAAATTTCTTCCAAATTTAGTTGTTTCTTAGCATTTAAATACTTCATTTAGAAGCTTATATTTCATTCCTTAGATCAATTGTAGTTCTTAACATTGGCATAAAATACAAACCCCACAAAAATAATATATAAAAATACACAATCAAGTAAGAAAGAAGGGCATCTAAGCATATATAATGTACCACACTTCATCAGATTACTAACCACAATCGATAATTTATGATAGCAATTTAAGACGTTAAGTTGACTAAAAATTTTGGCACTGTTTCCAGGGAAGTGTAATTAGGAATCCTTATTTCTTACATTTTAAAAAAATGATATGCGTAGAGAAAGAGACTCTAGGGGTAGATTCATAGCTACAAGTAGAAGTTTGATTCCAGCAACACCACTCACTCCACCAAGACCACGAAGTGCCACACCATTATCTCAAACTCATATTCAATTTTTCACCACAAGACATAGACTCCTCGAAGTCTTAAGGTCATAAATCCAACCAGGATATTCTCCAACTTCATCTACTGAGGTAGTCTTAGAAGAGGAAGATCCTATATCTCCAACAGAAGGAGTAACCTTTTTCACCTCTAGAGTAGAACATATTCTAGCTCAATATTTATAAATCCCAAGTGAGGAAGAAGAAGAAAATTTCTTCAATATCCCATTGATAGAAGAACCAGAGGAAGAACAAATAACTCCACAGTTAGAACCCTACATTAGTTCTGAAGAATCTACAATGGTCGAAGAAGGAGAAGTTCTGAATGGAGAAGCCTTAATAATAGGAGTAGGAAGATGAGGTGGAGGATGATGTGGAGGAAGAGGCAGAGGAAGAGGAGAAAATAGGGAGGACCATAAATCTAGGAAAACATAATAAACATGTTATAATTGGCTTTACCATGATCTAACCCAATCACTAGGTCAACACGAGCATGGATATCACCTGATTCTCTATGCCTACATCGTGAAAACTGTTAGCCCCCCTATGAAATTCTTGACAAGAAAGCTGGGGGCTAGATTATTGTGGAGCCTTCAAGGAATGCCTCTCCCCCTGAAAATCCATCCTCCTTGAAGTCACTGTGTGTTGTACCGAATATAAATCCTCTCTGCTGATCCATTCCTCAAAGGGCCTACGGTACCCCTTGTTCCCTACCAACCCCACATTTTCCCCCTTTCACTCCCCTTTTGTCAAAGTTCCTCTTTTCCCCTTTTAATTTCCCTATTAATCCCCTAAATCCCTTCTAAAGATCCCTTCACCCTTTGTTTTCCCAAATTCCCCCTCCATCTCCCTATCGTTACCCCTTTGGGCCTAAAAATACGTTAAAAATGGCTTGAAAACCCACTTTGAACCTTATTTCAGGCCTAGCCCCTTTCCCGCTTAGCCCCACGTCGTTTCCTCCATGTGATCCCGTGCTGAAACCAATCGCTTGTCTGAAAGGCGCTTACCTCTATTGTTCATCGGGCACGACGGCAGCTGTTGATTTTGGTTGATCGAATGGTGGACGTTAACTATGATGCCCCCCGTGTTTCCCCATTCATTTCACATCTCGTGCCATCGCCTTCCATTTAAAACAATAATCCGATGGTCCAGAATGTACCTGCTTCCATGGGCCCCGCCGCGCAATAGCGCAAAACCGCCTGGTTTATTTCGCACCGCTTAGGCACGTTAGGTGGTTTTCCCCGAGCACCCAGCGATTCCATTCAGCGCTCGCCACCTGTCCCCTGTACAACGGAAAAATCGCTTTCTCCCCGCACGTTATCTCTCGATCCAAGTCACACAGCGAAATTCATGACAGCCGCTAGATTTCGGGAGTTTCATCTGACGGTTATTAATCAATGGAGTTGCGTGAGTTTTAGTCCAAGGTCTTCGTACTCCCCGCCGCATCGTCAGTCGTTGATTTCCCTTTGAGATTGATGGTCCGGATTCGTTCTTCCCACCGTTGACTACCCCATCACCCCCCGATCCCGCCGCGTCACCTCCACGTGCTTTCATCATACGCCATGCCATCCCATCCCGTATCATTGGTCCATTTTCGTGTTCTTTAATGTTTTCATTCATTTTTTCGCTCTGCAGACCGCCACCCTCCACCAGAGCATCCTTGCACCATTTCCCTGCGAGTTTTTCCCTCCGTATCATCATCTGCACAATCATAGTAATTATCCACATCATCTGCCACCCCATCCATTGTTTTCTTCACTGTTTCATGTTTTGCAGGGTTGTAAATGATTGAAGATCATCAATACGTGCAATCTCTGCTACAAGGACAGAGAAATAAAAGAAGATCATTTATAGAGGCATAATTTATAGAAAGAACGACCCGGGAAGGTGAAGACAGGACTTGCATTAAAGAAAGGCAGAAATCCAAACTCTGAAAATCTCCCAGCGCCATTAAAACCCAAGCTAACCTAACAGAAGAAAAAATGGAGCGGCAAAGTGTTTCAATACAAAGCGAAGGAGATTAAGGCACGCTAATGAAGATCTTGAGCCTTAGATCAGTAGTTTAAGAGGCAAAACACCAATTTGAAGACCCCAAGGATCAATCAGAAGGTCCTGAGCACAAGTAAAAGGTAACATCAGGGTTTATTCATCAGCAGAATGTTTTTCTTCATCAAGTACAGTGCACCCATACAGCCTTTATTATGCACAATGTCCCTGAAGGAATTTCCACCAGGCAACAGTTCAAAACCGCCAGAGCATTTATATGACAGACTTCTCAGTAGTTTATTTTATTTTTGTTCAAAGCACCAGGAGTACTACAGCCAAAAGATGTCAAGATCATATCCGGAGAAGATCACTCTTTCACAAGGGAGGTGACAGAGGTTAAATAAACAGCAGTCAAACAGAATGGGTTTCGGCCCTGCATTCATTTTTTTGTTTAGTGTTACATTTAGTGTTCACCTACCCCCTCATTCGATCTTTTGTTCACCCTCCACTATAAAGCACAGAAGGATATTATTGTAAGGGTTGTTGATGAGATATCAGAGAAAAGCAAGTATTTTCCTATTGATACAAGTTCTCTGTGTAATATTGTAAGATAGGCTGAGATTAGATGTATTTAGGCTAAATGTTCAAGCTATGGGCAATGATGTACCTGATTGGTGTTGTTTTTAATATGACAAGCATATTTCTTTGGATCCGGATCTAAAGTTGTGGTGATGTTTTTCTATCTCTATGTTTATTTCCATTTCATTTCATTTCATCTGGCTCACATCAGAAATTTGGCATGAGATTCACCCTTGTTAGGTACCTTATGTTGCTTCTCTCCCAGCCCTTTATGTTTTCTGCTTATATGTGTATCTGAATATTGATTTCATTGATTTAACCAGTGTAGTGGATGTTTTTGCCTGCTCTCTGATGTATGAATTAATGAAACCTATGTTTAGATGTTCTTGTTAGGATCTAGTTGGATGTGTTGAGAACACTGGGAGGTCTAGAATCCTGTATCTGACTCACTAGGATCTTTCCATCTCAATTAAGCCTTTCTAAGATCCCTTGTATTGCCTCTGATTCTGTCCAAGCAGTTCTGGAGTTAAATGACCTCTGACCTGATCTATAGACAGGATTGGATGGTTCTCCTTCATTCATTCTCAGTCCTTAATGTTCCATTTCACCAATCATCCTCTAAGATCCAAACGCTCTAGATGACTAGCCCAATTGAAAGCTTGCACATCAAACACAAATAAATCCTTTCTTGACTCCATTGCCCAATGGTCTTGATGTTCTCTGAGTTATCTACCTTCGCCTAAATTTACTCTTTGCTCATCCTTGTCTTATATTGGACCCTTCTTTCCTGATTCCCAACAACCAAACACAAACAATCAAACAAACAACCCTGAGCCTATACCTAGCCTAACATCTTAAATTTTAAGCCTCAAAGACGCATATACTTTGACAATCATAGAGAGATCCCTCTCTAGACCTAGGAGGGCTAGATCCTAAGGTCTGAAAGTGGTTCTATGTTGTCTCATCTTTTGGTCTTGTCAACCTGGCCAAAACATGGGAACCCCAACATAATGGCAACTCCATTGGGGAGTCTGAGTGCATTTCACCTTAAACATTTTTAGAGACTCAGAAACTTAGAACTCTAGTTAGGTTGACAGTAAGTCACTCCTTTCTTGAATCGACCTCCATTATTGAGTGTTCATCATACTCCTAGACAGAGCCTGGAAAGGGCTAGGTAGCCTCTGGATCTCACCCTCTTCGGAGGTGACATATCTGGTAAATGCCCTCCCAGTCAATCTCTGGTTGGAGTTAATTGTTTTTTAGGAGATTCCTAAAAGGTGGTAGTGCTTAAGCACTGTGGTGGACAGTGTAACCCCTTAGATATACCCTGAAAACCCTCCACCTGGCGACTCCATTGTTCCTAAACGAAAAGACTCCACTGGTGATCAATAGGCCTGCTGATTAACTTGGTTTCACAAGTAGACTCCATTGGGAGACCAGCCTTTCAGACAACATTAACCACAGTAGAAGTAACAAGTAGGGTTAAGCTGCTTGGCTAAGAAACAACATTCTAGCTTTTAGAACCATTCACACAAGAGCTTATCCCAATCCTGACCCACCTGAAATATTTGAAAATCCAGAGAGTATCCTCAGGGGAGCTCCTACACCTAAAAGACCAACTGTTTCCAGTCACATTCATATAGCTAATTCTGCACCAGAAGAACTAGCAGCTCTATTGCATTTTCTCCCTGACCTAGACATACCTGATAGACTACCAAGAACTAGGTCATTCAATCATTTAGACCAGCCAGACCTCGAGTTTCACAGTTCACCATCTCATAGTGGTCAACACACTAGGGACAGAGGAACCCCTCCATCTACACCACCCGATATCCACTTCATTCAAAACTTGGGGCTCTCCCATCCTAGATCTGCTCAACAGACCTCTGCTGGTCCTAATATCCCTGTTATCCATATACCAGCTGCTCAAGCCAACCCTATACCTCATCAAAACATTATCATGGCAGCCTGGTATGCACCCCTGGTTTTACCTCAGCCCTTGTTACCCTTACCCAATGATTATCAGTCAAAAATCCCACACTTCACTGCTAAAGAATCCATCACAGCTCGGCAACATGTAGATAATATGGAGGATTCTTTTGACTATATGGAAATTGATGATGAAACAATCAAAATGAGAATCTTCGCCCAAAGCTTAGGGGATGATGTAAAGAAATGGTTCAAAAATTTACCTCCTCGCAGTATCCAAGATCTCCCTGCGTTGTATCAAACCTTCATAAACAAATGGGAAGTTAGGGCAAACCCTCGCCAGCTCCTAGCAGACTACATGACCCTTAAAAGGAACGTGGGAGAGAGCGTTCATGATTACACCACTAGATTCAACAGCATATACAATGCTCTCCCTCCACACATGAAACCTCCTCAAGGTATGGCCCTAGCCAAATATCCTGATGGATTCGATGCTGACATGGCCTATGAGCTTAGAGATAAAGAGTACACCACATTGTAGGACATGCAGAAAGGAGCAATAAATATAGAAGTCAACCTACTTGAGAAAAGAGCTAAATTAAGAGCTGAGAAAAGGGTAACATACAGGGACAATAATGTAGCTTCCACATCCGATCCCAAATATGATAGATTGTCTAAAAACGTGGAAGAGCTACAACAAATGATAAAAAATATGGTTGTCACAGTGAGCAACCAAAACAGCAACCAAAACCGAAACCAGAACCAGAACGTTAGAAGAAACAATGCTGCTCCCAACAAACAAAGAGAGTCAGATAAACAAGTTGTTCCCCCATTCCAAGAAAAAATTTTAGATGAAGATGAGGGAATAATAGAAGAGTCTGAAGAGAATACAATAAAAATGTTTGAAACAGAGAGCTCAATCCATAATTTTGATTCAGAAGAAGATCAGCCTTCACCCTTGTATTGGGATGAGGAAGGATTAGAATCCAAAGCCTACAAACTTGGATTTGAAAACGCTATGATGCAGGTCAGAGAAAAATATGAACTTAGGAGAAAAAAGAACCAAGATACTTCCAAAACCAAATCTCCTGAGATCACCATCAAGAAAAGGCCTGACAGATCTTCTAAAGCAACCTCTGAAAGTAGCAAATCAGCAGCTGAAAGTTCTGGGAAAAACAAAGAAAAAGACAACCAGAAGAATGAAAAACAAGGTGAGTCTGCTAGCGGTACTAGCACTGCAGTTAGTACTCCTGACACAATTGTTCCCAACCCTGTACATAGTGAGAAATCACAAACTGATTCAGCCACTAAGGCAGTGGCTAATAAAACAGAGTCAAGCATTTCCAAGAGTCAGTCCACTTTCAATTTGGAAAGTGAGATTGCAAAAATTAAAATCTTTGTCTCACTCTCTGAGCTGGCCACTCAGAATGTATATAAAGGCCAAATTTTGAAAGCACTGAATTTAGGGGAAAACAATGATACTGTAAATTTGAATGATGATCAACCTGCCCTGCTGTTCGGTCCAAAGATTGAGGGAAAGTTTCAGGAGGGGGTAGTTCCAACTTTCTATATTAGTCTCAACATCCATGATAAAATACTCCACAATGCCATGCATCATTCTGGAGAATCACACAATTTAATGCCTAAGGTAGTGATGGAAAATATAGGCCTAGAGATAACACGACCTTACAAAGATCTATATTCATTTGACTCTAGCAGAGTAAAATGCCTAGGCCTAATCAAAGACTTATGTGTGAGCTTGACCCAGATCCCAGCTAAATGTATGGTCATGGATGTTGTGGTGGCAGATGTACCACCCAAGTATGGCATGCTGCTATCTAGATCATGGGGAGCCAAACTGCAAGGGAAGATGCAGATGGATGGCTCATATGCCACTATCCCTATATTTGGCCAACTTAGAAGACTGTATAGAGAATCCCAGATGAAATTCCTAGTCAGTAGCCCCGAGAAACTTGGAAATTCACCATTATACTCTGTACACACAGACCTAGACTCTTTCATTCTTTATAACAACCCCTCCTTAGGAGAGCCAGCGTCAGGGAATAGAAATGCAATCAATAACATAGAGCCCATGGACTTCAACATAATGGCTACCCTAGAAGAATACGATGAAGAAGACCATGGCCAAGGTACTGAAAACGAAACTCAAAGTGAACCAGAAGCACAATGCAATCAGCCTATTAGTCATACCCCTCAAAGTAATATACCACGTGAAGAACAAGATAACCCACAACCTAGTACAGACTCCCCAACGCAACATAATGGCGAGCCCCTATGGGAAATGAACTTCGATGGGTCCTGTACTAGGCAAAATGCTGGAGCAGGGGTGTGGCTACGTAACACAGAAAATGACCACGCTGAGAGCCACGCTGTGAAACTATATTTCAGATGCATGAATAATATTGCAGAATATGAGGCTCTTATCCTGGGCTTAAATCTGTTGAAAAAATTGGGAGCCCGTAGGATAGCTGTGCAAGGAGACTCAGAGCTGGTCATAAAACAGGTGAATGGTGAATACGCAGCGAAACACCCCAGGTTGAGGGCATATAGGAATGACACTATGGACTTATTGAAAACCTTTGTGGAATATGAATTGGTGTTTGTTCCCAGGAGTCAAAATGTCATTGCTAACGGATTAGCTTGCCTAGCTAGTTCATATATTAAGACTCCCCCTAACCAACAAATCATCATTCAGACCAAGTTTAGACCTACGGTGCCAGACAATGAAAAATATTGGCAAGTCTTTGAAGGGGAAAAACAGATCGAGGATTTCCTGATAGGCAGAAACGAGTTTGAATTTTCTGATTCAGACTCTAAATCTGAGGACAGCTGCCTAAGTGAAGAATCCTTTGATGAAGAAACCCCACCTTGTAACATAGAAATAAACACTTTTTCTATAGAAACTGGAAATCCAACCGAAAAATGTGAAAACGCAGATAGCGAAGAGATGGAGGTGTTGCAGGCCAAAGATAAGAATATACCCAGAGGCCTGGCACCCCTGGAATACCTTTTTGACTTTGATGACGTAGCGAAGAAGCCCACTATAGAACATGCAGACTCAGATATAGAAGAATGCAACATAGGCACTGAAGATAGACCCAAAATGATCAAACTGGATAAGTCTATACCTGCAAGCATGAAGAACAAATACATTGACCTGTTTAAGGAATTCATTGATGTGTTTGCATGGAGATATGAAGACTTAAAGGCCTATGACACCAACATCATACAACACAAGATACCCTTGAAGGAAAATCAGAAGCCTTTCAGACAAAAACTCCGTAGGATCAATCCAAAACAATTGCCTGCAGTAGAGAAAGAGATCAAAAAGATGTATGATGCAGGCATAATAGTCCCTGTAAGGTTCTCTGATTGGGTATCAAACTTAGTAGCTGTGAGAAAGAAAATAGGGGAGATTAGACTATGCATAGACTTTAGAAACCTCAACAGAGCCTCCCTAAAAGACAATTATCCTTTGCCTAGAATGGAACATATCCTACAGAAGGTAGTGGGCTCTAAGAGAATCTCCCAGCTTGACGGTTTTTCAGGATACAATCAAGTTCTTGTACTCCCATAAGATCAACTCAAAACAGCTTTTACGACACCATGGGGCACCTTCATGTATGTGAAAATGCCTTTTGGATTGATGAATGCTGGAGCTACCTTCAAGAGAGCGATGGATATAGCTTTCTCAGATGAGATAGGACACTTCATAGTTATCTACTTGGATGACTTGACTGTCTTTTCTAAAACTGAAGAAGAACATTTGAAACATCTGAGGAAAGTATTTGAAAAATGTAGAAGGTACGGTCTGTCCTTAAATCCTAAGAAAATTGTGGTTGGGCTGCAAGAAGGAAAACTTCTTGGCCACATTATATCTGAGAAAGGAATTAGGATAGACCCGCAAAGGGTTGAGGGGATACTTCAAATCACACAACCGAGGAACATCAAGGAGTTACAGTCCTTCGTAGGGAAGATCAATTTCCTTAGGAGATTCATTCCCAACCTAACTGAGCACCTTAGGAAAATGACCAACATGCTAAAGAAAGGTGCAGGAATTAAGTGGACTGTTGAAGCCAAGAAATCTTTTGAGTCGGTAAAATTGGCGCTCACTCAAGCCCCTATCCTGATCAGTCCAAATTTCTCAAAAGAATTTCTAATATTTTCATTCACCTCTGAACACACAATAGCCGCTGTCTTACTGCAGAAAAACACAGAAGGAATGGAACAGCCAATTGCCTTCTTCAGCAAAGCGCTAAGAGATGCACCCTTAAAATACAACATTATGGAAAAGCAGGCCTATGCCCTGGTAAAGGCCTTAAAATACTTTATGGTGTACATTTTGCATTCTCACACCATTGCTTATGTGCCAAATATAGTGGTTAAAGACATCTTGTCCCAAGACCCTGATGGGAAAAGGGGCAAATGGATTGCTACAATCTTAGAATATGACCTTGAGATAAATCCCACCAAACTGATCAAAGGTCAAGGCCTAGCCCAATTAATGGTGGAATCTAATTTTCAGGCCCTTGACATTAACATGATAAATACCTTATATGAGCAGGGAGGATTGCCCCACCCAACTGTTGAGGAGAATTTTCAGAACTCTCGTTGGTATTCCAATATCCTTTACGTGCTCACCAATCTCAATGCCCCTCCAGAACTGTCCAAAACTAAGGCCAGATTCATAAAGCTAAAAGCCAGAAACTACTGCATTTTGAATGAAAACTTATATTGGAAAAATCCAAATTGCCTATTGCTGAAATGTTTGTCTGAAGCTGAAGCCGAATGAATCAAACAAGAATTTCATGCTGGGGAGTGTGGAGGCCACCTGAGTTGGAAAGCCACTGCAAATAAAATACTTAGGGTTGGTTACTATTGGCCTACACTCTTCAGTAATGTCCATAAAATGATACTCACCTGCCACAAGTGCCAGATCTTTGAAGGCAGAAGAAAGCTTCTTCCCCTCCCATTACAACCTATCACTGTGGAAGGTCCTTTCATGCAATGGGGCCTAGACTTTATTGGAGAAATTCACCCCTCTTCTTCTGGGCAACACAAATGGATCCTAAATGCTACAGATTACTTCACTAAATGGATAGAAGCCATACCCACTAGGAATGCCACTGATTTTGTCATCATTAGGTTCCTAGAAGACTTCATCCTATCTTGAATTGGTTGTCCAAGGAAAATAATCACTGACAATGCTACTGCTTTCGGATCCAAGAAAATGGTTGATTTTTGTCACAGGTATGGAATAGCACTTGGTCATTCAACTGCCTATTACCCTCAGGGCAATGGATTAGCTAAATCATCTAACAAAAGCCTGGTCACAATCATTAAGAAGCTGCTGGAAGAGAACAAAAAGTCATGGCATAAAAAGTTGGTACATGCTTTGTGGGCTGACAGGCTCACCACGAAGAAATCTATTGGCATGTCACCTTTCCAGCTGGTTTATGGAACAGAAGCAGTTTTCCCTACTAGCCTTGGAGTACCAGTGATTAAGCTTGTCCAAGAGATTCAGACAAAGGAAGACAGTATGGTAATGAGAATTAATGAAACAATCCATCTTCAGCAAACGAGAGAAGAGGTCTATAACAGAGCATTCAAAGTTCAGGAAAGCATAAAGAATTTGTTTGACAAGAGGACCAAAGCTTCAGATTTCAAGGTTGGAGATAAAGTTCTGAAATGGGATTCAAGAAGAGAGGACAAAGGTAAACATGGGAAGTTTGACAGTTTGTGGCAGGGTCCATACATCATCCAGGCCACTGTGGGTCCTAATGCATTCTTCTTACAAGAACTTGATGGTACAGAGATGTTTGGGGGTACTTTCAATGGCAGGATGCTCAAACACTACTTCTACTAATTTTCATTTCCAGTTCCATTTCCATTGTATATACCATTGACGTTTTACTTTCCAGAAAACAGAGAAAAATGTTTCAAAAAATAGAGAAAAAGGAGAGGTTCAGACACGCTCAAATCATGAACCTCTGAGGTGCAAAGATTGGCTCTGATAAGCCCATGCAGTTTCCTGAGTAAGGGCCTACTCCAGACCAATTGGACGAGCAAGTCATGTACGATGATCTTGGTCTGCAGTTTGCTCTTGCTCAGAAAAATTCTCAAGATGAGGCTCACGAAGATATCCCACCTCAGGATCAGACCATACAAGAAGTAAAGAAGCTAGTCCCAACACACTCAAAACCTGGACCAGCAAAGGAAAAATAATAATCAGCTCTAACATGCCTAAAACCAGAGCTGAAATGAAGAAAGGAAGTGACTCTAATATGCTCAAAACCTGAGTCATAGGAAAAGAAGGATATTTCAAATTGCACATTTCCAGCCTTCACAGTTTTGTCTCCAAGTTTTCAGCAATTTATTGTCCAGGAACAAAATTTTTTTGCCTTTGGATTCACAGCAAGTCAGACAGTTTAATCATGGCCTAGTTGTTTTGAATTTCCTGTCTTAGAATGTAGGAGAAGAAACCTGTTGGACAGTTTAATCCCAACAGGTAGTAGATTAGGTAGTGAATCATATGAGACCAACAGCCTAATCTGGTCTCATGGAGCAATAAGGGTAGAAGTAGAATAGGTTTGTTTTCTGTTTCAAAAATAAATGATGTAAAGGGTCTGCTAATTCAAATTCACCCAAGGGAAAATTGTTAGGACTGTAGCTTGGGTAGGTAGATTGGTTGGGAAAATGTTTCTGTTAATTTTTGTATCTAACATATTGTGGCAGCTAAAAATTGAAGAAATAAAGGGATGTGCCAAGCAACAGGCATCTGGCCTACTTCAAAGATCATTTCTGGTTTCTTAACTCCTTCAAGAAGAATCCATCCCCATGTGGAGCCACTGTTAGCCCCCCTATGAAATTCTTAACAAGTAAGTTGGGGCCTAGATTATTGTGGAGCCTTCAAGGAATGCCTCTCCCCCTGAAAAGCCATCCTCCTTGAAGTCTCTGTGTGTTGTACCGAATATAAATCCTCTCTGGTAATCCATTCCTCAAAGGGCCTACGGTACCCCTTACTCCCTGTCAACCCCACATTTTCCCCCTTTCACTCCCCTTTTTTCAAAGTTCCTCTTTTACCCTTTTAATTTCCCTATTAATCCCCTAAATCCCTTCTAAAGATCCCTGCACCCTTTTTTTCCCAAATTCCCCCTCCATCTCCCTATCGTTACCCCTTTGGGCCTCAAAATACGTTAAAAATGGCTTGAAAACCCACTTTGAACCTTATTTCAGGCCCAGCCCCTTTCCTGCTTAGCCCCGCGTCGTTTCCTCCATGTGATCCCGTGCTGAAACCAATCGCTTGTCTGAAAGGCGCTTACCTCTGTTGTTCATCGGGCGCGACGGCAGCCGTTGATTTTGGTTGATCGAATGGTGGACGTTAACCCCGATGCCCCCCGTGTTTCCCCGTTCATTTCACATCCCGCGCCATCGCCGTCCGTTTAAAACGATAATCCGACGGTCCAGAATGTACCTGCTTCTGTGGGCCCTGCCGCGCAATAGCACAAAACCGCCTGGTTTATTTCACACCGCTTAGGCGCGTTAGGTGGTTTTCCCCGAGCACCCAGCAATTCCATTCAGCGCTCACCACCTGTCCCCTGTACGACGGCAAAACCGCTTTCTCCCCGCACGTTATCTCTCGGTCCAAGTCACACAGCGAAATTCATGACAGCCGCTGGATTTCAGGAGTTTCATCTGACGGTTATTAATCAATGGAGTTGCGTGAGTTTTAGTCCAAGGTCGCCGTACTCCCTGCCGCATCGTCAGTCGTTGATTTCCCTTTGAGATTGACGGTCTGGATTCGTTCTTCCCACCGTTGACTACCCCATCACCCCCCGGTCCAGCCACGTCACCTCCACGTGCTTTCATCGTACGCCATGCCATCCCATCCCGTATCATTGGTCCATTTTTGTGTTCTTTAATTTTTTCATTCGTTTTTCCGCTCTGCAAACCGCCACCCTCCACCAGAGCATCCTTGCACCATTTCCCTGCGAGTTTTTCCCTCCGTATCATCATCTGCACAATCATAGTCATTATCCACATCATCCACCACCCCATCCATTGTTTTCTTCACTGTTTTCGTGTTTTGCAGGGTTGTAAATGATTGAAGACCATCAGGACGCGCAATCTCTACTACAAGGACAGAGAAATAAAAGAAGATCATTTACAGAGGCAGAATTTATAGAAAGAATGACTCGGGAAGGTGAAGACAGGACTTGCATTAAAGAAAGGCAGAAATCCAAACTCTGAAAATCTCCCAGCGCCACTAAAACCCAAGCTAACCTAACAGAAGAAAAAATGGAGCGGCAAAGTTTTTCAGTACAAAGCGAAGGAGATTAAGGCACGCTAATGAAGATCTTGAGCCTTAGATCAGTAGTTTAAGAGGCAAAACACCAATTTGAAGACCCCGAGGATCAATCAGAAGGTCCTGAGCACAAGTAAAAGGTAACATCAAGGTTTATTCATCAGCAGAATGTTTTTCTTCATCAAGTACAGGACGCCCATACAGCCTTTATTATGCACAATGTCCCTGAAGGAATTTCCACCAGGCAACAGTTCAAAACCGCCAGAGCATTTATATGACAGACTTCTTAGTAGTTTATTTTATTTTTTTTCAAAGCACCAGGAGTACTACAGCCAAAAGATGTCAAGATCATATCCGGAGAAGATCACTCTTTCACAAGGGAGGTGACAGAGGTTAAATACACAACAGTCAAACAGAATGGGTTCCGGCCCTGCATTCATTTTTGTGTTTAATGTTACATTTAGTGTTCACCTACCCCCTCAGTCGATCTTCTGTTCACCCTCCGCTATAAAGCACAGAAGGAGATTATTATAAGGGTTTTTGATGAGATATCAGAGAAAAGAAAGCATTTTCCTATTGAGACAAGTTCTCTGTGTAATATTGTAAGATAGGCTGAGATTAGATGTATTCAGGCTAAATGTTCAAGATGTGGGCAATGATGTACCTGATTGGTGTTGTTTTTAATATGACAAGCATATTTCTTTGGATCCTGATCTAAAGCTGCGGTGATGTTTTTCTATCTCTATGTTTATTTCCATTTCATTTCATTTCATCTGGCTCGCATCAGAAATTTGGCATGAGATTCACCCTTGTTAAGTGCCTTATGTTGCTGCTCTCCCAACCCTTTATGTTTTCAGCTTATATGTGTATCTGAATATTGATTTCATTGATTTAACCAGTGTAGTGGATGTTTTTGCCTGCTCTCTGATGTATGAATTAATGAAACCTATGTTTAGATGTTCTTGTTAGGATCTAGTTGGATGTGTTGAGAACACTGGGAGGTCTAGAATCCTGTATCTGCCTCACTAGGATCTTTCCATCTCAATTAAGCCTTTCTAAGATCCCTTTTATTGCCTCTGATTCTGTCCAAGCAGGTATGGAATTAAATGACCTCTGACATGATCTATAGACAGGATTGGATGGTTCTCCTTCATTCATTCTCAGTCCTTAATGTTCCATTTCACCAATCATCCTCTAAGATCCAAACGCTCTAGATAAATAGCCTAATTGAAAGCTTGCACATCAAACACAAATAAATCCTTTCTTGACTCCATTTCCCAACGGTCTTGATGTTCTCTAAGTTATCTACCTTCGCCTAAATTTCCTCTTTGCTCATCCTTGTCTTGTATTGGACCCTTGTTTCTTGATTCCCAACAATCAAACACAAACAATCAAACAAAAAACCCTGAGCCTATACCTAGCCTAACATCTTAAATTTTAAGCCTCAAAGACGCATACACTTTGACAATCATAGAGAGATCCCTCTCTGGACCTAGGAGGGCTAGATCCTAAGGTCTGAAAGTGGTTCTATGTTGTCTCATCTTTTGGTCTTGTCAACCTGGCCAAAACATGGGAACCCCAACAAAAAAATTTTCTGTATCCTAGTCTCTAAGGCTTTACCACAACCCACAAATTAGGGGTCATTAGGCCCTAAACAGAGATATATTCTCGAGGATTTACCGTGCATCCCATCCTGGGACTACTAGTCCCAATCGGACAACACCCACCTCTTATGCTTTACTGTAATCCATCCTGAATCACTAGAACCTAAACTGAGGAAAACCACCTCTAGGATTTACCATATATCTTTCCATTCATCAGTTTAAGATTCCTATGCCCGCCGAGGCAACACAATCTTGGCTTTACCGCAACCCACATTTCAATTTAAGGGTTACTGGGCCAGTGGCTTTACCATGATCCACAGTCTGATTCAGCATGAGGGGAATTTTGAGGTCTAAAATGGGCCTCCTAAGTAAATTATAAAATAATAGTGGAAATAATAAAATAAGGTTTGATGACATCATCAAATTTTAGAGGGAAAAATGAAAAAACTGCTTTTTCAACTGATATTTTCAACTTATCTCCCAAATGTTTTACTCAAATTTCGATCAGGAGTACTCATTGGATGAAAAATTTAATTCCTCATCCACGGAGTACCCATGTTGCATACTTTCGATGGGTCTTGCTACACGAAAAATGAGAAATACATGAAAAATGTGATTGTAATCATGTTTTCTTATGTATTTCTCATTTTTCGTGTAGGAGGGTCCATCGAAAGTATGCAACATGGATACTCATTAGATGAGGAATTAAATTTTTCATCCAATGAGTACTCCTACTCAAAATTTGAGTAAAAAATTTGGGAGATAAGTTGAAAATACGAGTTGACAAAGTAGTTTTATTATTTTATTATTTTTTAATCTTTTTACCCTTTTACTTAAAATATGGTGAATCATCCCCCATGGTTGACATCATCATCTTGAATCCTATTGGTTCTTATAAAGTTTATTTTTGTTGTACATTTTTCTTAGGAGGCCCATTTTAGACCTCAAAATTCCCCTAATGGGACCACTAGGCCATGTGTTTGTCATTTCATAGATCCACCCCACTCAACTTCGAATCCAATCTGGTCATCTAAATCAACCAAAATATGAGAAAACCATCTTATCAAATTTATATGGAAATGGAAAGGCTAGGTAGAAAACATTTTCCTCTCCCCTTTGAGGGAACGTCGCCCTTGGTGTTCAATTTCCCATATGTAGCATAGCATAAAAATTCAACACAAAAATGTTTTATGGAGATTTATACACACAACCCTATATAGTATTTACAAGTATACATACTTTATTTAACCATAAAACAAGAAGGGATAATTAGATTTCATGGAATCGTCCATTTCCCACGTGGCCTCCTCTGGCCCAAAGTGCATCTATTTTACGTTGACTTTCTCTATGGATCAGTTCCGGAGCATGGGACTCCTCTGGTCCAGAAGGAACATTGGCTATGTTTGGAACTATCCTTCTAGTTTCACCTATAGCACAGACCAATCAATCACATGATTCAAATCTTTTACATACTTTTTAAGTAATCAAACATGGAAAACATTGTGAACTCTAATTGATGGAGGTAAATCCAACCTATATGTTATTGTTCCTATCCTTTCAAGAATTTCAAATTTCCCACAACATTGTGGTTCCTATCCCTCTGGAATCTAGTTGGTCCTCTTTCTTTGTCTGCCTATTTTTGGATGATAGGTGCTACTAAATGCTAATTTTGTTCCCAAACCTATAAAAAATTCCTTCAAGAACCTAGAAGTAAATCTAGCATCTATGTTTGACACAATATTCTTGGGGACGCCATGTAGCTTCATAATTTATTTTATGACAATTTTCGCTATATCACTAGAATAATTGGTCGATTTGACTGTCACAAAATGAGTTACCTTAATAATATTATCTATCACTACCCTGATTTTATCGTGCTACTTAGTTTTTTTGGGAAACAATGTAATGAAATCCATAGAACCTCCCACTTACATTTTGGAATAGATGTAGGTTGTAACAATATTTTTGGGTGCTTGCATTCAAGATTTACTTGTTGGAATTCCATGCATTTTTATACAAATTCTGCTACTTCCTTCTTCAGATTTGGCCAATGGTTGTAAGGGTCTTTGGATACCCTGAGTGTCTTGAATAGGGATTAACATGGAATTCTCTCATTTTCAGACTTTTTAATTCATCATTGTTAGGCACATAGATTCTACCCTTGAATCTAACTGAGCCATCCTCAATGAGGTGGTATTATCCAATCTCACCACCTTGACGCAACGTTTCCTTTACTTGTTGGTATGTTTCATCCTGTTGCTCAGTGCTTCTGATACTTTCTTCTAGATTTTTTACGTATGAGCTTACGATTTCCAAGTGATTCACTTGGATTCTCCTTTTGAAGGCATCAACAACTTATTTTCCTTTCCATTTATATACTTAATATCAAAGTCAAATTCACTAATCATGGTCAGCCATCTAGCTTGCCTAGAATTCAACTTCAGTTTTCCAAACAAATATTTGAGACTAGTATGGTCTGACATGAGCGTGAACTTCCGGCCAAGGAGATAGTGCATCCACATTTTTAAATCATGAATGATGGCTTCTAATTCTAAATCATGTGTCACATAATTTTCCTCATGTTTATTTAATTTTCTAGACTCATAGAAAATGAAATTTCCTTCCTTCATTAAAAATCCATCAATTCCTTCTTTGCAAGCATCATATGATACTACAAAATCCTTACCATGATCCATGATTCTCAACACTGGAGCATTGTTGATCAATTTCTTTCACTTCTCAAATCTTTATTCACATTGTGCAGTTCACTCAAATCTTTTCCCTTTTCTCTATAAGGTTGTAATGGGATGTCCTATTTTGGAGAAATTTTGAATAATCTCATGTAATATCCTGCTAATCCCATGAATGATCTGATCTCATCTACGTACTTTGGAGTTGGCCACTCCTTTATGGCTTTGATATTATCAGGATCAATCGATATTCCTTCCTTAGAGATGATGTGCCCTACGTAGTGTGTTGTAGCTCATTTTTGACATTGTATTTAACTGTGAAAATATATATATATATATATATATATATATATATATTATTGTCTTAGGATTTTGAAATACCAATGGTGGATTAACTTTGAGTTTAGAGAAAATGTAACTCATGGTTAAATTATTCTTGTGAGTCCTAGCAGAGTTAAATGAGGCAAAGGATTTAAGGTTGGGTTGCTTATTAGGCAGAGTTCTTCGAGATGTTGGGTCCACCCAATGGAGGAAACCCGACACTACAAAACAAATGACAATTACACACCGAGGTGCCTCTGTAAAGGAGTTAACGGCAGAATATTTGACTCCGGATCGATGATGCATATTTATTACAGAATCACTACTAGTGGGTTTTCACTATTTCCAAGGGGCTCTCGTAATGTAATGGAAATTGAGCGCAACTCATCAGAAATGGTCCACGCCACATTCTCACTACATCACCTAGTCATCACATCATCCTGACACCTCCACGTCACTTTGACATTCCATGTAATCTTATCACATCACATATTTGGTACACATTACATCACCATTAAATATTGTGTTCCCTTGTTTTTCACGTTTCCTCCATAAATCTCATTTTCATTCTCATTTTTCACATTTCCATATTCTTTTCCAGTGTTTGTAGCATAATTGTAGTTGTTTTCATATGCAAATTTGAATTTTCAACACCATATATTGTTGTTAAGTATTTATACATTGAAAATTTTCCAGACATTCCTCAGCCTTGGCTCTAGCATTTTCTTTTGTATCATCTTAGAGACCTATGTGACTCCACTTACTTGATCCACATTTTCCATCGTTATTAACTCATTTATTTGCTTCTCATTGACGTACTTGATGAATTTTTCAGCAGTCTTAGCATTTTTTCCACCTTCCTCCTTGGCTGATAAGATAAATAACTCATAGTCTTTAATGGCAATTATTTTTTCTTACATCAAAGTTATAATCCCCCATATGTTCTTTACTTTAGTTATGATCTCATCCCATATCAAATACTTGGCCTATAGGAGGGGCATGTTACCTTTAATCCTACTTTTCATCTAATTAATCCCTTGATTTGTATTCTATATATCTTTGTTAATCTTCTCAACATGTTTTCCTTGCGGTCTCCACCTATTTTTCATTTTGTGTGAGGGCATGCTTGGAATTTTCCAAATCCAACTATACTTTCTTGAGTTCACCTTCATAAATATTCAATTCAATCAAGGTCTTAGTGAGCTCTTCAATGGGATTTTATGGATTCTCTGGTACCAACACTGCACAAATATTTGTATCTATCCTCTGTTGAAGCTACACCATGTTTTGTTTGAGAGCTACCACTACGTTGTTTCTATCAATCAACTCCTTGGCGAGGATCTCCTTCCCTCCTTCTACCTGTGCTAATTCCTTATATTGCACATGTTCACTAGAAAGCATCTTCAACTTATGCTTTAGGTATTGAATCTCATCTTGGGATCTTTGGATAAGAGTCTCTATCACAATCTTATCTTATAGATTTACTCCCAATTTTACAATCAACTCCTTGAAATTTTCATTCTTTAAATGGAGATCTCTAGAGTTAGTTCTCTATCGTTTCATCTTATTGGCAACCTTCTCTGGTAACTTCTAAGATTTGCTAATTTTCATAGCATTTCGGCTTAACTCACCATGCAAAATTTCTCCTACCTGTCTGTGAAAGTTTATTTTGTCCAGCAGAGGGACATTGGTCATGTCGAGTGATACATCCACAATACTAAACTATGATCCGATGGAATGGATTGTGATCACGGGGGAAGAGATTGTGCCAAGGGATGATGTAATGAAAACTTTAGTTGATTTCTCTCCAATTCCATAGCAGCCAGAAGTCTAATCTGTTAAGGGACTGAATGTGATGCCAACTATTGTTTCATTGCCTCCCTAGTCCTTGTTTCTCTCCTCTATCAAGTTGAATACTGCCCAACTAAGACCAATTGTTGTAGAACTTCCTGTGAAACCCAAAATAGAAACATTTGTAGAAGTGGAGGAAGAATCTTGAGGGGGATTTTATAAGTTCATTTGAAACCCTGGTTGGTCCAGGTTTGTCTCAATCAACCTCATCTTGATTTCTTTGTGCATTGTTTCTTTATTTTTATCTATTTTCCTTGAGTGTATATCCTCCATTTCAATGTCTCCATCCTCATTTACATTTCTTGTTTGAGCCTTATCCTTTCAAGTCAGATTCTCTATCTCCATATCTGCATTAATAGGCTAGGAATTGAATTTATCCTTCCATTCAAGTTCAAGCATATATTCATGAGCATAAGAAGAGGCAATAATACTCTTCATTTTATTTGAGATGTTTCCATGGGGGTCATAGTGAAAAATATTTCCCATCTCAAAACTTAGCTCCTTCAATAATTTTTTGACTTGCTAAAAGGCATGTCTGGTATTCAAAATAAAAGGGCCAATTATTTTCCTAATTTGAACATGTAGCCCTTCATGGCAAGGATGAAGTGGATTTGATCAACATGAAAACTTTGTCGAATGAACTCTAGGGAAAAATTCCTCATGGGTATGAAGACAGGAAAATTATAATGGGGAAGCTCACACCCATAAACCCTAATTTCATTAAAATCGTCAAGAAAGTACTAATCTTGTGTTATTGTTTTTGTGGCAATGGAGTACCAAATAACACCTCCTTAACAGTTGGTTGTTCCCTGCAAAGGATAAAAGAGATAGTTGATGTTGTTAGTGGACAGACTTAAACAAAACAAATCATAACTAATATTGGATGCAATTCATATTAAAAACATAATCCTAAACAAAAGAGGCAAACAAAACACAATACTCAATGCAGCAAACAAGCCAATGTATCAATGGAGAAAGACTCCCTTTATTTACTGATGGTGGTATAAGAATACAACAGAATGCTAAAACACTTGAAGGGAATCCTTTGAGCTATGGATATCAAATATCCTCAGTAAGGAGGTCCCTTTCCTTGGTCTCTTTGCAAGCTTCTCCTCTCTCTCAAAATAAGTGTGAAAACTCTCCAATGGTGGTGTCTTCTTCCCTTACTAAGATGTTGGATTGCTTAGAAGAAATATTGCCAACATGCTAGTTCTCTCACTCCTATTGCTTCAATAATTGAAATTTGGTGTTGCTCTGATAGAAATTTGGCTAGCGTAACAATGTCTCATACTTTTCTCTTCCCGTGGGTTTTTTCTATAGAAATTTTTGAAGTCCTCGTCCCTCTTTTTGCACAAGAGTGATTTGATATTGACCTAAGAGTAGGACAAGAGATTCCTTTGAGGGATGCATATCTTTAGGGAGACCTAAATTAAGTTTTCATTAACTATCCATGATAGATAATCAATTCCCTAAGTGTGGGAAGTGGTCCCGGATAGTGGCATTTTTTTCATTTTCAGGACCACATGGCTATCGAAGAAATAGGCGCGCAGTCCATGCAAAATTCCTTTGTTGCTGGTGCACGGTAAAAAAAATTACATAACCTTAGGAAGATTTTAAAATTTTGTCTTTCCATGATGTTTTTTGCTGGAAAATATTTATTTGTACCTTTTTCTGGCCATTTTCTAATTTCCCCTGAAGTGTACGATTTTCTGGCGTTAAAAAATCTCCCACCCTGGTATCCTTGCTGAATTGGAGGATAATTTTTTGTTGGGCCGGAATCCTTGGGGGAGAGACATTATTGATGATTTTATATTTTGTTGACATATAGGTGGAAATAAAATGATAATAACCCTCATTGTTGGGTTTCTTTCTGACAGCAACATCTCAGTCAAAGATACATTTTATTTGTTTGCGAGAATACATAATACTAAGGCCCAAATACTCGAATTCATCCGCATGTGTTAGTATGGATCTTAATCGCAAGTGTACGAAAAAAGACCACTTTAGCTGTGCATAAAAAACAGCCCTAACAGCAAAGATGGCTGTCAATATCTTCAAAACTGCAATTAGGTGATCAAGATAAATGCTGCAAAAATCTATATCTATGCATCAAAAGACATTAAGCAGTAAATAAAAATGAGATTTACTCTATGCATCCAATAGACAAGACAAGAATATGTTGAATGAATTTTATATTAAGGGCACCTGGGAGGAAAACATAGAAGTATGTTACCATTTCTCCTCAATGGGATGGGTTCTTGTAAGTCCTTAGCACTTCAGATCTAAAATTCCTCTCTCTTGGTGGTGTAGAAAACCTAGAAAAAAATGGAGCTCAAAGGGAGCTCACAAAAGCTAGAAAAATGACAATGATGGTGGATCAAAGTCAGACCAAAAGTATAGATCCAGAGTGATCTTTAGGCAACAAAAGGTAGTGAATGAAAGGAAAAACCCTTCTATTTATAACAAAATATTGAGTTAGTCTAGATATTGGTGCATAATTAAAATATTATTAACCAAATCAAGATCCAACTTTTATAGAATATTTTATTATATTTGTTGGAGGGAAAAAGAATTTGACTTGGGTCAAATCCCTTTATTTGTAAATAATAAATAAATAAATGATTTATTTATCATTTTAAGGATGTAGTTGAGTAATAATCAAATAAATAATGATTTATTTAATTATTAATGAATGATTTAGTCAAATTTAACAAGGAATATTATTTAAATAAGGTTTAAATAATTATTCCTAGAAAATAATAAGATAAATAATAATTTATCTAATTAATTTTCCTGATTTGGGTTAAATATGACCAGGAATATTAATTAAACTTTTGTTTAACTAATTTTTCCTTGAGGAAAATCAAACAAATGTGGATTTATTTAATATTTCCTCATGGGGTTTCCTGTTTAGACAATAAACAACTTAATAAAGGTGGTTTACTAAGTTATTTTTCATAGTGAAAGCAATTTTACTTAGGGTAAAATTGGTCTTACATGGTGTACTTAGGTTCATCTAATAGTAACAGGTTAGATGACCAAAAAATGGTGTAATAGATTGCCCCCCAGTGTCCGAGCGTTAGGAGCTAATCATATGACCGAAGTGTGTTGTAAGAACTCAATCACTAGACACCAAAGGGAAATCAAAGAGAGAGAAATATAAGGTAGACTAAAGTGCTAGAGGACTATACCCTGAGGAGGCAAGACTTACAGGTGAAACAAGTCTCTTTTATGAGTGAGTACCTATGTTATAGGTGGCGGGGGAGACATACCTATGCCCACCGAGTCAAAGTACAAAGAATAGTGCGTCTAGTAAACAAGGGACTGAACAATATAGTACATGCAGGCATAAACATGAGCCAGGTAAAAACATGATAATGAATCCCACATACATATTGTGCCTGGGATAACAGCCAGGACTTATACAATAATATCTGAGTACATGAGATACAAATACAACCCAAATTCCCTTGTAAACAGGAAAGGGCTATGAAAATATGACTGAGACATGCAAACAAAAAGGCGCTGCAAGCGACTGAGGCCAACATCATCAAATATATGGAGCTACATCAAAGTTTGTAATGAAGAGGGAATCCGAGCATGTGGGGGGCTACCTGTAGGGCCAACACCTTATGAGGGTTGAAAAATCTCACACACACCCAGGAATCGTCAGTATCATCTACTACATCACTGAACCATCAAGTATACGAATCTTGATCATGAAGCTGGAGCTAAAAAAAATCAATTCAAAGGGCAATAAGGAATCCCTTTGCCTGATCCGAGGCACCGAACAAGAGTGGAAGTTGGAACCAAGGTACACCGCCCTCTAGACCTGTCTTCTGGAATGAATGACTTGATTTCAACAAAAGGAGATCTGCCATAGGTGAGGCAATAAAGGATACTAAACTAAGGCACGAGAGAAAATAGTAGAGTGATTGACAGACTAACACCAGGGATGATGATGAAATGGGGGGTACTGAGTAGTGGACCAACGACTTCCCTTGTTAGATCATAAAGGGCATGGATGACCAGGCAGCGACTGACACAATATCATAAGGGATAGGGGATAGTAGGACTAAAGTCCATAATGTGCGACACGAGAGAGGAACCAAGAAATGAAGGATGGAGGACTATAGCAGGATACAAAGGGACTCAGGATAGACTCCATGAATATGATGATGACTCAACTCGGATGGTCTAAACAAGGGTGACTCGATGATGCTGTCACACAGAAAAGGTCTAATGGGGACCATAAAAACATGAGTACATGATGGTTACTCAGGACAAAAATCGACACGAGCTTTGACAAGTATGAACGAAAAGTGGTGCCCTAAGTACAAGTGTTGCAAGTGAAGAAATTCGATTTTGAGGGGTGGTGAAGTGACCCTTCTTGGGAAAAATGTGTCCTGGTGAAGTATCAAATCACAAAATCATGAGCTGGCTACCTAACATAAATAAAACATGCATTCCTGGAAGGAAATGCTAAGGATAATATTTCTTAAGATAGAGTGCATTGCGAGGATTGGGAAGGGGATGGCCTTCGAAGTCCTCTAAGATATATTCCCCCTTACCTAAATCCTTACTGATGATGTAAGGTCCTAGCCATAATGAGTCAAACTTCCCATGACCGAGTACATCATGGGCCTGGTCATACACCAGAACAAGATCACCTTCGTGAAAAGTACGAAGGTGGAATTTTCGGTCATACTGAGCTTTGGTGCGTTTCTTAGCTTCTTCAATGGTTTGCAATGCAACACGATGGTCTTCAGAAGCATGATCAAGCATGATAAGTCGTTGTTCTAAAGTTTGGGTGCAAGGAGAAGTTCGACGGCTAGTTGAAGGGAAGGGATTTCACACTCGATCAGTAAGACTGCCTCCTCTCCAAAAACAAGGTGGAAAGGAGTAAACCTGATGGCGGTTTTAACAGAATTTCTATAGGCCCACAAAGCAGGGAAGAGCATAAGGTGCCAGTTAGTTTTGTGCTTATCCACCGTCCGTTGAAGCATGGTTTTACGGATTTTATTGACTGCTTCAACTTGGCCATTACCTTGGGGGTAATAGGAGGAGGAATATTGGTGCTCAAATCCCAACAGTGAGGATAGCTCACGCCATATCTCATATTCAAAATGTTTACCATGGTCAAAAACCAATTGTTTCGAGACTCTGAATCGAGAGATCACATGGTTAAAGAAGAAGAGGGCTGCGGTAGCTGCCGTGTTGTTAAATGTTGGCATGGCCTCAGCCCATTTGGTGAAATAGTTAACTGCCATGATGATATACTTGTGGTTACCAGCAAACGAAGGTCGACACTCCATAAATTATATGGCCTACTTACAAAAGGGACCAACTAAGAGGACAGGATCGAGGGGATTCGGAGGGGCTTGTGCCTTAGGGGAAAAATGTTGGCAATTGGAATAGTGTTTGACTGCCTCAATGTAATCACCGAATAGCTAGTCCGATTAGCAAAGCCGAATAGCACAACATCCATCCCAGTCGAGTATCCCCCATTTGAATAGCGCAATAGCCATAGTCGAGTATCTGGGGAACTAAGCCCAACCGAACCCGAGTAACCAAGCTAAGTATCTGAGCAGCCTGGCCAAGTAACCAATCCAAGTCAAGTAGTCAAGAGAAGGCCAAAAGTACCCAGTGCGCATGATTTTCTAGGCAGTGGCCAGACTGGAGAGGTGGCCACCACAAGCACCACTATGACATGTATTGAGGACTTGCTATGTTTCAACGTGTGTGAGACAACGACGAAGGACATAATCTACACTGCGACGATAAAGGTCGTCACCGATAAGAAGGTAGTGGGGGGCCTGGTGTCGGATACGTCGTCGAGCATCGTGGTCAAGATGGAGGGTGAACTTTTGGGTTCACAAATAAGTAAGGATCTCACCATACCAAGGATCATTGGTGGTAATGGCAAACAAATGTTCATCGGGGAAATTATCATTAATTGGAGGATCTTGCGTACTAGTAGGTAGGTCAGAAATGAGTTCAGCGAGGGCTAAACCTTTCTTACTTTTTGGTGTGACAAATTCAATATTGAATTCCTGGAGGATAACGATCCAACGGGCATACTTCCCATTGATGATTCGGCGACTCAATTGGAAGGCCATAGGGTTGGAATTAGTCATGACCTTGGTGGAACGCACGAGGATGTAACGACAAAGTTTCTGGACCGAGAACATGACACCCAGTGCTAATTTCTCTTCATGTGAGTAGGATACAGGAGGTCCTACCAGGTTCTTACTAAAATAATAGATAACATGCTCAATTCCATTGTCATCTTCATGAATGAGGACTCCGGCGACCGAGTAGGTGGAAGCAAGGATGTACAGGATGAAATCCCTATCAAATTCATGGGGACAGATCAAGGGAGCGGACATGAGAGCATGTTTCAGGGCATCAAAAGACTCTTGAGCATAGGTATCCCACAAAAAATGGATGTTAGAGCGAAGGAGTCTAAGGAACCCATGCGCGGTGGTGGCATAATCAGGTACGAATCGACGAAGGAAATTAGCTTTGCCTTGGAGGCTTTGTAACTGGTGTAGAGTATGAGGGATAGGAATCTCAAGGATGGCTTGAAATTTCAATCGGTCAAGCGTGATACCATCTTTAGACACAATGAAGCCTAGAAGACGGCCGACAGGTACACAAAAGACACACTTCATTAGGTTGGGGTGGATATTATACTTGCAACATCAGAGAAAGATGATACACAGATCGTGGAGGTGTTGTGCCTGATGTTTAGGACGTGTAGTGAGGTTGTCTAAATAAGCAAGGATAATATGAGCCAGGTCATGGAAACAGTAAGACATAGCCCACTAAAAAGAGGCTCCAACATTTTTAAGGCTGAACGACATGACTTTATAGGAAAAGGTTCCCCACTGACTAATGAATGCGGTCTTAAGTTAATCAGCATGACGGATAAAAATTTGGTTGTACCCAGAGAAACCATCCATAAAGGTTAAAACCTCGTGCCCCGCACACTCATCAATGATTTTTTCAATGAATGGTGTGGGGAAGTTGTCTTTGGGACAAGATTTGTTCAAATCGTGAAAGTTAGTGCAGACACGGATGGTGCCTTGTTTCTTGAGAATGGGAACCGAATTAGACACCCAAGTGGTGTATTCGATGGGATAGATAAAACTAGCCTACTTGAGCTTATCGATTTCGGCTTTGACTCCGGGTGAGACAATGGTCAAAGGATCGACAGTTTTCTTATTGGCCATCGAAGAGATGATGGATTCAGGGGAGGTCTGAGACTTCAGCTCGTAATATGTCAACTGGTTAATGGTGACTATCTTTTCGTTACGTGGGAAGGACATCTTACAGTGAACTGTAGATGGGGCAGCAGACATCGAATAAGTGTAGCTACGACCCAATAGAATGTTGTAATCTAACAGGGCATCTATGACTTCTATGTCAATGCAAACAGTCTTGCCCACAAGAGTAATAGGAAAATTGCGAAATAGGCCAATGGGCTGGGAGGCATGGCCATCCCATGCTCGGAGAGTGATTGTGGAAGGAGCCAACTTAGGTGATCTGAGTTGCTTCCAAACCGAAGCGGACATCACATAGATGGATGCCCCCTCATCAATGATACACCGGGAAACGTTGGCGTTCCACATCTTGATGGGGATTTGGAAGGCGACGAAAGCAGGGAGAGGAGGATGTTGTGACTGGTCAACATCAAACACAATCAATCAATCATCGGAAGGATCTACAGCGCCCATGGCAGGTAGTAGAGATTTTTGTTGTGAAGGGCACGACTAGAGGAGTTCCAGCATTGAAATGGCAGTAGGATATTGCGCCAAATCATCTACTATACTATACAATGGGCAGCTTTGCCAGAAGTAGCATTTCAGCATAGTGGTCCCTTAGGGATCTTGGTATGAACCTCTGCCTTAGGCTGAGGGATTTGCAAGGGACCATTAGGTGTCAAAAGAGGCTCTGTAGGGACCAAAGGAGGTGGCTTAGGGACAAACGTAGCAGGAGGCTTGTTGTACTGATGGGACCATGTCTGAAGATTGATGTCTACGGTTAGAGGTTGGTCAAAATTAATCATGAGAATCTAGCAATTGGGGGTACCAGATGGAAGAGGAGGTTGATTAGTCACCTAACCTACCAGTGGTTGGGTAGCCACAAATCCTTGTTGAGGGAAACGATTAGTAAACACAGCCGGCTGACTAGGCATAGCACTGGGAGGGACGGGAGGGGAGGCTTGTTGTCCTCGCAATGTTGCTTGAGACTCCCACATCTGCTTGATCTGTGGTAAAATAGGACAATAATGCATGTAATGACCATAAACACCACAACACGAACAAGGCTTGTTTGTGCAAACAGGCCTGTCCTACTTGGGTTGAGTGCCTTGTTGCTAGTTAGTAGTGTTAGGTGCATTATTTTGAGGATTAGGTCTAGGATTACTGGGAGCAGATGGAATTTGAGAGCCTTTCCTCTTCTTTTTGGAAGGAGGAGGATTAGTCGCTCCCTGTTGTGCACACACCTACCCCTGAGGGGGCGGTGGCTGTTTTTGTGAGGGTTGAGAAGGCAAGGGAGGAGGGGGTGCTAATGCTAGAGGAGCTGGAGCACCAGGCTATGGATATGGATAATAACAAGGTTGGGTAATAGTGTGGTAAATAGGAAGTTGGGAAAAATGAGGAGGCATGTCGTATCCTGGATACATGGTACCGGGAGGGGTAAAATTGCAAGAGGTGTTGCCCCCCCTGAGGAAAACCATATCCTATGGGAGGTTGAGCGTATGGATGAGAGAGAGCTCCAATGATACCATCGACAGCATGAGATTCCCCCAGTGCGTTGGCACCACCGAGTCTAGGAAGATCAGGTATAACGGTATAAACATAACTCGACTGAGCGTAGATCAGGTCATATTTTAACGCAATTTGGAGAGTTGCTTCTTTAGTTTGAGGGAAATGCAATGCGACATCTTTTCCGATAGCAAGCAAGAAAGATCTAAGGAACTAGTCCATGTAGACACGGTCTTCGAAGGTAGGGGCTCGACATAGGCTCTTTCTTCTCCACCATTCCTGGACATGATCAGATAAGCGTGTCGTAGACGATTGACGAAAAGAAGTTAAAAGTTCGGTACCGGTGTCATAATGAAGGGGAAGCTGGAAATAAGACA
This sequence comes from Pinus albicaulis, assembly GCA_034641835.2. Lineage (NCBI taxonomy): Eukaryota > Viridiplantae > Streptophyta > Pinopsida > Pinales > Pinaceae > Pinus > Pinus albicaulis. The sequence goes on along the minus strand of CM076570.1, from coordinate 1,499,539,999 downwards.
GAAAAGCCCGAGCAAGAGTCACAAAGGTGGTATGAGAGGATGAGGCCTGATCAACATACCACTTAGAATCTTCACCTGTAAGCGTACGTTGGAATAATTGAAGATGGACAGAGTCATCGGTAATGGAGTTAGATGAACACCACATGTGGAAATATCGAACATGATTTGTAGGATCTTCTCCAGCAAGGCCTTCAAACTTGGGATGTCGTTAGGGAGCTTGGTCGACATAGCAGGCCAACTAGCATCATGGTGTATAGGGTCATTGATCAACTGGTTGAAATCGGGAAGACTGAGGCCTGCCATATAGGGGAGCAAGGGAGCAGCCGAAGTAGTTCATGTTGCGGTCCCACTAGTAGTATTCCCAGCATTAGGGCCGGGTCCACTACCAGTGTTAGGTCCTAAACTAGACATGGTGAAGGTGACAGGAGGGGAACTGGAGGTGAAACCAGAAGGAGAACCCAATGAACCAGAAGAGGAGTCATAAGCGGACTCGGTGGAGGACTAACTCGAATCCTATGTGGAGGAGTAAGTCTTCCTATCAGAAACTGAGGATGAAGGCCAATAAGTCTCTGGGATAAACGCCTTGGTGGCGTAATGATGACGACACAAACATGGCACAAGGGGAAGAGAGACCAACAAGGGCGGAAAGGTGCAAGATCAACTAATTACAGTGTCGAAACAAGGGCAGAGAGGTGCAGGATCAATTGATTTCAATGTTTTAAAGTCTTTGCTTGGCGGTGTTAACCAAGCTCTTCTTCACTTAGGGTGTGTGTGTAAAGTGTGTAAATTTTAATTTTTAAACTCAGACGTTTGTAGAGAAAAATAAAAATGTGTGTTGTATAACTGTAAATAAACCTGCAGATAACAGTATATGAAACTGAAATAACAGGAAATAGAAAGCTAATAATGCAATAATCTAAACCCAAGGAGGCGGGCCTCTCAACAAGTAGTCTATAGGTGGGCTAAAAGCTAGTCAAAACACACCAAAATAGCCAATAGATCTAAGGTCGGGAGGGACAGGGATCTAAAGGTCAGATCTATTGGAAATAGGTGCAGATAAACACTAAAAAAGCAGAGGAAAATTTTTTGTAAATGAGGTGGTGAAAGGCTGTCTCCTGGAGGGAAACGGAGTGGACCCTCGAGGAAAACCCAAAAAAAACTAAAGGAGGTGATTTGGATGGATAAATAGCCAATCTGAAGTTGATCTAAAGGATAGGTATCAGATCTGAAAAATGGCTGAACACTGAAAATTTCAGACAACCTGCAGCAGCTAAAACTCTTCCACAAAGTGTGGAGGGTACTGAAGCCCAAAAGGGCTAGGTTCCCGCTTAGATGAGTAAAAAATAACAAGTACAGGTCCAAAATGGGAGGATACGGAGGTCAGACAACCCTGAACAAAGGTCTGGACAAACCCAAAAAACTTTCTGAAAAACACCCACAAAAAAAGTGAGGTCGCAGTTTCTGACCTATTTCTAGCTAAGGTCGCAGTTTTTGGGCAGATTTATGTGTCTTGAAGCTCCAGGTCGCAGGTTTAGGGCAAAAAAGTGCCACCTGCACTTCCTACACTCTCGGGAACAGGTTTCAGCAGAATGTGTTGTCTCAGTTGCAGTTGATATCTGTCACCTGCGCAATAGGTCTGAAAACACCCGGAAGTTATAGTTTTTAATGTTTTAGGGTTTTATAGGTTAAAAACAACATCAAGAAAAGAAAAACAAGAAGTTGAAGATAAATCCTAGGGTTTGAAGCATCTGGATATGCAGGGATCTGAAAAGTGACAGTGGTCGTAATCGTAAACCCGTTTGGAGTCGCCAGTTGTTAGTATGAATCTTAATCGGAAAAAATACCACTTTAGTTATGCATGAAAAACAACCCTAACAGCAAAGATGGTTGTCAATATCTTCAGATCTGCAATTAGATGATCAATATAAATGCTGCAAAATCTAGATCTATGCATCAAAATACATTAAGCAGTAAATAAAAACGAGATTTACTCCATGCATCCAATAGACAAGACAAGAATATGTTGAATGAATTTTATATTAAGGGCATCTGGGAGGAAAACATAGAAGGATGTTACTAGTTCTCCTCAATGGGATGGGTTCTTGTAAGTCCTCAACACTTTATATCTAAAATTCCTCTCTCTTGATGGTGTAGAAAACCCAGACAAAAAATGGAACTCAAAGGGAGCTCACAAGCAAAAAGCTAGAAAAATATGACAATGATGGTGGATCAAAGTTAGACCAAAAGTATAGATCTAGAGTGATCTTTAGACAACAAAAGGTAGTGAATGAATGGAAAAACCCTTCTATTTATAACAAAATTGTTGGTGAGGAAATAGGTCTCGCAGGCAAGACCCAGGTTCAGAGGTTGAGGCCAACAAAGGAATCCTCTATAGTCTATAACCACGCTGGCATTATCACCCTACTCCGGAGAGCATAGAGTCTCACCTGAGGTGTGCCGCAACCACATGTAGAAGGGGAATAGATCGATGGCAGTCAAAGGATCTGCAACTCATGATTAACATTGAATAGATTGCATAGACATAGTTATATACGCAAGAACATTCAGAGAGTGAATAGGTATCAAGCAAATAAAATTTTAAATCATCATAACCAGCATTCATGCATATGATTCACACAATAGGACAGCAACCTGCATTTGTATTGATATCTTCAGCCAAATCCACGGTTACATAGCTTCTGCAAGGAGAGCTTACAAGTCTGATACAGATGCCTTATAGACTAGAAAGGTAAATAAGAGAAACCTAGGAACTACAGAGATATCATGCCCGATCTCCTTCAGTCGCTCCACATTCCTTCTTTTGTCTCCATCTCTCTTTCTTTCGGCCAGGTGATTGTTATTTATTCACCCGTTGTCGCAACTGTTAGTTCCTCTTTTCATTCTTCTTCAGCTGCTTCCGGCTTCTCTCTTATTGTCTGTGTGTTCTGATTTTTGTCTTCTGTTGTGTATTCTCTTCGTCTATACTCATGCATCTGCTTTCTTCAGCTATCTCTTTCTTCTACGCCACCTTGATAGCTTCGCGACTTCCTATAGCTGCGACTTGGTTACGATTGCCATGTGTCATCATGCCGCAACTCAAAAAGCCATCCTTTATTCAAGATTCAAAATATTCAAAATAAGTTTTCAAAACAAGGGCCCCAACAAAAATATTGAGTTATTCTAGATATTGGTGCATAATTAAAATATTACTAACCAAATCAAGATCCAACTTTTATGAAATATTTTATTATATTTGTTGGAGGGAAAAAGAATTTGACTTGGCTCAAATCCCTTTATTTGTAAATAATAAATAAATAAATAAATAATTTATCATTTTAAGGATGTGGTTGAGTAATAATCAAATAAATAATGATTTATTTAATTATTAATGGATGATTTAGTCAAATTTAACAAGGAATATAATTTAAATAAGGTTTAAATAATTATTCCTAGAAAATCATAAGATAAATAATGATTTATCTAATTAATTTTCCTGTTTTGGGTTAAATATGACCAGGAATATTGATTAAATTGATGCTTAACTAATTATTCCTTGAGGAAAATCAAACAAATGTAGATTTATTTAATATTTCCTCATGGGGTTTCCTGTTTAGACCATAAACAACTTAATACAGGTGGTTGACTAAGTTATTTTTAATAGTGAAAGCAATTTTACTTACGGTAAAATTGGTCTTACATGGTGTACTTAGGTCCATCTAATAGTAACAGGTTAGATGACCAAAAAATGGTGTAACAGCATGGGTATAAATAAACAAAAAAGATAGAATGGAATAGTACCAAAAAAATTCCAGTAATGGGGAAATGGTGTAACTGGAACTTAATAGATTCAGCTAGGAAAGAGGGTGTATCAAAAATATGGTTTGGTTGTATCATTTCTCTCAAAAACCCTATGGCAGCCTTGGTGATATTGGTGGTATCATCTTCCCCAAAAACTGGGGCAATCATAGTGATAATAGGTTGCATGGATTCCATAAACATGGGTATGGGAAAAGAGTCAGAGATGGGTAGGGTTTGGTGGCCAGGAGCTAGAATCATCTGCAGAAATTCTTGTTGTTATCCAGTTGGGAGGGAATTATAGCTATAGAACAGAGTTTTTTCTATAAATTTCTCAAGGTTTGTCAAGGTTGGGTATACCAAGGCCTTTTGAAACAATTATGGAGTAATTTCCAGGATTTTAACTCCAACATAGGATATGAAAAAAAATTCTCTTTGACGTAAGCTGTAGTAAGCCAGGAAACAAATTCGTGGAAATGGTAGACAGATAGGGCAATATGGTAATACAACCATAACTCTACTACCTTGAAAGGGTCTTCTCTTTTAAAATGGCGGTCAAACCTGTCAAACCAAAGATATGAAAGGTGGTAGGGGATGGGTGAGTCATAAATCTTATCTTTTTTGTCTATGAGGGGCTCAATGTTTGAAGAGGGTTTGATCTCTCAAGGTTTGGGCGTTTTGGGTGCATGTTTCTTCATTTTGAGCATAAGGACAAAAATTGTGAGTTGTGGGATTTTTGGTTACTGTTACACCATTTTTTGGTCATCTAACCTATTATTATTAGATGGACCCAAGTACACCATGTAAGACCAATTTTACCCTTATTAAAATTGCATTCACTATGAAAAATAACTTAGTAAACCACCTTTATTAAGTTGTTTATGGTCTAAACAAGAAACCCCATGAGGAAATATTAAATAAATCTACATTTGTTTGATTCTCCTTAAGGAATAATTAGTTAAACAACAATTTAATTAATATTCCTGGTTATATTTAACCCAAAACAAGGAAATTAATTAGATAAATCATTATTTATCTTATTATTTCCTAAAGAATAATTATTTAAACCTTATTTAAATAATATTCTTTGTTGAATATGACTAAATCACCCTTAAATAATTAAATAAATCATTATTTATTTGATTATTACTCAACCACATCCTTAAAATGATAAATAAATCATTTATTTATTTATTATTTACAAATAAAGGGATTTAACCCAAGTCAAATTCATTTTCCCTCCAACAAATATAATAAAATATTCCATAAAAGTTGGATCTTGATTTGGTTAAAAATATTTTAATTATGCACCAATATCTAGACTAACTCAATATTTTGTTATAAATAGAAGGGTTTTCCCATTCATTTACCACCTTTTTTTGCCTAAAGATCACTCTGGATCTATACTTTTGGTCTAACTATTGATCCACCATCATAGTCATATTTTGCTACCATTTTTGTCTAGGTTTTCTACACCATCAAGAGAGAGGAATTTTAGATCTGAAGTGCTGAGGACTTACAAGAACCCATCCCATTGAGGAGAACATGGAACACCCTCTTGTGTTTTCCTCCCAGGTGCCATTAATACAAAATTCATTCAACATATTCTTGTCATGTCTATTGGATGCATGGAGTAAATCTTGTTTTTTCTACTGCTTTATGTCTTCTAATGCATAGATCTAGATTTTTGCAGCATTTATCTTGATCACCTAATTGAAGATCTGAGGATATTAACAGCCATCTTTGCTATTAGGGTTGTTTGTTATGCACAGCTAAAGTAGTCTTTTTTCATACGCTTGGAATTAAGATTCATACTAACAACTGGTGACTCCACACAGGTTTATGATTACAACCACTGTCGTTTTTTTTATCCTTGCATATCCAACTGCTTCAAACCCTAGGATTTCTCTTCAGACCGTTGTTTTTGCTTTTCTTGATGTTTTTTTTAGCCTATAAAACCCTAAACGATAAAAATTCTAACTTCCGTGTGTTTTCGGAACTATTGTGCAGGTGACAGACATCATCCATCGCTGAGACGACAATTTTTTCTGAAATCTACCACCGAGAGTGCCAGAAGTGTAGGTCACACTTTTTGGCCCAAAAACTGCGACCTAGAGATTCAGGAAGCAGAAATCATCCCAAAAATTGCGACCTCTACTGAAAACAGGTCAGAAACTGCGACCTAGACTTTTTGCAGGGATTTTTCTGAAATTTTTATGGGTTTGTCTGAGCCTCTGTTCAGGGTTGTCTGACCTCCGTATAAGCCTGTTTTGGTCCTGTACTTGTTCTTTTTTTCTCGATTAAGTGGGAACCTAGCCCCCTAGGGCTTCAGTACCCTCCACTTTTCGTGGAAGAGTTTTTGCTGTTGCAGGTTGTCTGAAATTTCAGAGTCTTCAGCCATTTTTTAAAATCTGATACCTCACCTTCAGATCCACTTCAGATCGGCTTTTTATCCATCCAAATCACCTCACTTAGCTTTGTTTGGTTTGTCCTCTAGGTTTCACTCTGTTTCCCTCCAGGAGATAGCCTTTCGCCACCTCTTTTTACAGCAATTTTTCCTCTGATTTGTTGTTGTTTTCTGCACCACTTTCCAGTAGATTTTGTCCTTTAGATCCCTGTCCCTCTTGACCTTAGATCTATTGGATTTTTTAGTGTGTTTTGATTAGTTTTTTACTCACCTATAGACTAGTTGTTGAGAGACCCGCCTCCTTGGGTTTATATTATTGCATTATTAGCTGTTTATTTTATGTTTTTGCAGACTTATATACTGTCATTTGTAGGTTTATTTATAGCTATACAGCACACTTTTCCTTTTTCTCTACAAACGTCTGGGTTTAAAAATTAAAATTTACACAATTTTGCACACACACTCTAAGCGAAAAAGGGCTTGGTTAACACTGCCAAGAAAATACTCTAAAACATTAAAATCAATTGATCCTGCACCTCTCTTCCCTTGTTTCAACATAGTAATTGGTTTATCCTACACCTCCTTTCCCTTGACGGTCTCTTTTTCCTTTGTGTCGTGTTTGTGTTGTCGTCATTGCGCCACCAAGGCATTTATCCCGGAGACTTCTTGGCCTTCATCCTCAGTTTCCAGTAGGAAGACTTACTCCTCCACGTAGGATTCGAGTTAGTCCTCCATCGATTTCGCACACCAACTCTTCTTCTAGTCCTTTGGGTTCTCCTTCTCATTCTGCCTTCGGTTCTCCCCCTCACACCTTCACCATGTCTGGTGCAGGACCTAATGCTGGTGGTAACCCTGGCCATCATGTTGGGAATACCACTAGTGGGACCGCAACGGACACTACCTTGGTTGTGCCCTTGCTCCCCTTCATGGCATGCCTCAGCCTCCCCAATTTTGACTCGTTGATAAATGACCCTATACACCATGACGCTAGTTGGCCTATGATGTCGACAAAGCTCCCTTCCGACATCCCAAATTTTGAAGGCCTTGCTGGAGAAGATCCTTCAAATCATGTTCGATCTTTCCACATGTGGTGTTCATCTAACTCCATTATCGATGACTCTGTCTGTCTTCGGTTGTTCCAACGAACGCTTACAGGTGAAGCTTTTAAGTGGTATGTGGATCAGGCCCCTTCTTCTCATACCACCTTTGCGACTCTTGCCCAAGCTTTTCTGTCTTACTTCCAACTTCATCTTTTTTATGACACTGATACCGAACTCTTGACTTCTTTCCATCAATTGTCTGCGACCCGCCTATCCGACCATGTCCAGGAATGGTGGAGAAGAAAGAGCCTATGTCAAGCCCCTACCTTCAAAGACCGTGTCTACATGGACTGGTTCCTCAGATGTCTCTTGTCGCCTATCGGGAAATATATCGCATCGCACTTTCCTCAAACCAAAGAAGCTGCTCTCCAAATTGTGTTAAAATATGACTTGATCTACGCTCAGCCGGGTTATGTTTATACCGTTCTACCTAATCTTCCCAAACCCGGTGGTGCCAACGCAATGGGGGCATCTCACGCCGCTTACAGTATCATTGGAGCTCTCTCTAATCCATATTCTCAACCTCCCATAGGCTATGGTTTTCCTTAGGGGGGGCCAGCACCTCCTACACTTTTCCCCCTCCCGGTAGCACGTATCCAGGATACGGCATGCCTCCTCTTTTTTCCCAACCTCCTGTTTACCACACTATTACCCAACCTCCTTATTATATGTATCCACAGCCTGGTGCTCCAGCTCCTCCAGTGTTAGCACCTTCTCTTCCCTTGCCTTCTCAACCCCCACAACAGCAACCACTGCCCCCTCAGGGGCAGGTGTATGCACAGCAGGGTGCGACTAATCCTCCTCCCTCAAAAAAGAAGAGGAAAGGCACTCAAAATCAAGCTACCCCTGGTAATCCTAGACCTAATCAAGGTAATGCTCCTAACACTACGAACCAGCAACAGGGCACTTAGCCCAAGCAGGACAAGCATGTTCGCATGAAAAATCCCTATTCTTTTTGTGGTGTTTATGGTAATTATACACATTATTTTCCTCTTTTGCCACAGATGCGGCAGTTGTGGGAGTCTCAAGCAACATTGAGAGGATAGAAAGTCGTCCCTTCAATTCCTCCCAATCCTGCACCTAGTCAACCAGTTGTGCTTACCGATCCTTTCCCTCAATAAGGATTTGTGGATACCCAACCACCTGAAGGTCAGGTGGCCACTCAACCTCTTCCATATGGTACCTCCGATTACCAAATTCTCATGATGAAATCTAATCAAACTTTAACCGTAGACATAAATATTCAGACTCAGTCCCATCAGTACAAAAATCCTCCCACTATGTCTATCCTCGAGCCACCTCCTTCGATCTCTATAGAGCCTCTTTCGACACCTAATAGTCCCTTACATATCCCTCAGCCTAAGGTGCAGGTTCATACCAAGATCCTTAAGGGACCACTACGTCGAAATGTTGCTTGCGGCAAAGCTGCCCATTCGTATAGCATAGTAGATGATTTGGCACAATCCCCGGCTGCCATTTCAACGCTGGAACTCCTCCAGTCGTGCCCTTCACAAAGAAAAGCTCTACTATCTACCATGGGCGTTGTATATCCTTCCGACAATCGATTGATTGTCTTTGATGTTGACTGGTCATAACATCCTCCTCTCCCTACTTCCATCGCCTTCCAAATCCCAGTCAAGATCCGGAACGCTAACGTTTCCCGGTGCATTATTGAAGAGGGGGCATCCACCTGCGTGATGTCCACTCCGGTTTGGAAGCAACTCGGATCACCTAAGTTGGCTCCTTCCACGATCACTCTCCGAGCATGGGATGGCCACACCTCCAAGCCCATTTTCTTATTCTTCAATTTTCCTATTACTCTTGCAAGCAAGATTGTTTTCATTGACGTAGAAATCATAGATGCCCCCTTAGATTACAAAATTTTATTGGGTCGTAGCTACACTTATGCGATGTCTGTTGTCCCTTCTGCGGTCCACCACAAGATGTCCTTCCCTCAAAATGGAAATATAGTCACCATTGACTATTTGACATATTACAAACCAAAGTCTCAGACCTCCCCTAAGTCCACTATCTATTCGGTGACCAACAAGAAAACTGCCGATCCTTTGACCAGTGCTTCACCCGGAGTCTACAAAGATTCCTCACTGCTTGGTACATTCCCTAGTCTTCCTCCTCTTGTCTCTGATCCTAGCCCATCAAATGTTTGCATGATGCAATCGTCTTGGGTTGCCCTCAAGTGGCCCGCCTCGGCTAGTCAGCAGCCTCCTCGCCCTCTACAGCCTTCTACTAGCCCTTCGATTCAGCCTTCTGGACATCCTCCTCTTTGCCCTTCAATTGGTACTCATGAGCCTCTTTACCCTCCTAGAATTGTTCCTCCAGGCCTTAACCATTTAGGAGTCATCCCGCCTGTCCATTACCCCTTTGGTCAGATACCGTTCCTAGCTCCCCCACCAAGAGTCTATATGGCACCTTTCATGGCCACCCTCTCTCTTCCTAACTTGACCCTTGAGATTCCCGTCTGGTACCTTGATCCTCCAGCCACTACCCCGCCAGGTCAACCCAAACCTTATATTGCTTTGACCCCAGTTCAACCAGTCCCCATGACTTCTCCCATTGCAACAGTGCCTCAACCCAAACCTTATATTTCTTTGACCCCGGTTCAACCAGTCCCCATGACTTCTCCCATTGCAACAGTTCCTCAACCACCTCAACAGGAACCACCTCCTGTTGCAACCACTTCGATTAAGAAGGGAAAAGCTCGCAAGAAGGCCTCCAAGGACAAGGCTGCCCCAACGAACCCTGCACCTCCCCCACCCACAAAGCCCTATGCTTTGTGTGATGTCGTCATCCATGCCACCCATAACTGTCTTGAACTGCCCCGTATCAAGCCCATGGTTAAAGTTGCATTCCCTGAGTCTATGGTCCCTGAAGCCTCTGTTTCTCCCTCGACTGCAGCCAAGAATCCTAAAACTATTCACCCTAACCAACCTTGTGTGTTGTGAGATCTCCATGGCCACTATTCTCACCATTTTCCTCGCCTTACGCATTACCGCGCCTTGTTAGAGGTAGTTCGGGAGTACGATATTGAACAGAACCAATCTACCTCTCCTATACTTGCGCAGTATGCTGTAGGCCAGACTAAGGATTTACCCCCTCCCATTGACATTCCCCCTCCTGATGTCGAGATGAAGGACCCTGTGGCCACCATCCTCTATCTTTCATCATACATGAGACCCTGGGTGGAAGCTCCCTCTGAATCTTCCCCTGTTGTTTCGCTTGACCTCCCTTCAGCGATCACCCTGGGCTCAACATCAGTAGATCCCTTATCTGCTTTTCCTTTCTTCATCCCCCATGATGATGCGCATGTGAACCTTTCTTCTCATGATGATGAGTCAGGTAGCTTCACCGCGTCATGTGGTCTCCCTTCCTCCAGTCACTCCATCTTCTATTGTGATGATGACATCATGAAAGCCATGTCCACCCCTGACTTCATCTTTCCCGCCCATAAACGGGATAGCACCACCCGTGCCTATGGTGATTTTCATGATCTCAACACAAACTACACCTCTGGTAGCTCCCACACTCCACCTCACCATTGGCATGTGAGTATTAGACATCTTACCCAGATCACTCCCTCTCGTGGAGTGCGTTCGATTTCTACTTTGCGATCAAGTTTCCAGCATTGTTCATCATCCTTCCATTTATTTTCTTGTGGAACCTTTCATATGGACCTCTCGTTCACACCTTATATCGTTTTTTCTAATGGTGCAAGTCGCTACTCCAAGAATCTAGCCTCGGCAGGTTAGGCCATTTTTACCCCCTTGCACTCCCTTGTTCTCTCGAACGGGGTATGCATTGGTACTGCTATAAATAACCAGGTCGAATATGATGCAGTGTGAGGTTTATTAGCTGATGCCCTTTCACATCGCTTCCTCCACCTTCATGTTCCTTTAGATTCCCTACTTATTTTCATGCAATTGAATGGTGTCTATCGTGTGCATAATCCTATCCTTTTTTGAAGATATTTACGAGTGAAGCTTTTGATGCATGAATTTGAAATCATTACATTCAGTCATGTACCTAGAGCACAAAATCACTATGTAGATAGCATTGCAAACAATATTCTAGATTGGCATTTATCACACGCATTTAACACAAGACAATAACATAAAAATATCAAAACGATACATATCCATAATATGTGTCGTATAAAATGTTTTAGAGTCCATCCACTCTGATACAAATGACATGCCCATAACATGTTAACAAAACTTGAAACTAGGGGCACCAACTGCCCCTACACACTAGTCACTATCTGGAGGATCCCAAGCCAATGGCTCTGCTCCTACAGCTCGTAGATCACGCATACCCTGTCCGGCCATTGCCATGCGCCGCGTGACCCCTCGCCACTTAGAGGGTAGACCAATACATGGCTCGTCATCTAAGTCCTGCCAACCGCACTCTGAAACATTGGTCAGAATCCTCTCACATCTATGATGGATATCCTCCAAGAGGGCTGTTGCATCCTCATTCTGTTGTGCCCTCGCTCCACTAGGTCCTGCGGTCCCCGATACTATAGGTTGTCTCATGTATCCAGTCAGTTTTACCAGTGTTGTATTTGCATACCAAAAGTGAAAAAATCAGTACCACATACAATATTCTAGACCTTTACATGCACATAAAATATTAGCAATTTTTCACTTACCATCAAGCCCCCATATTCGACCAGGCGGCAGTGGAAAATCCAGGTCCCCACAATAATTCATCCCACTATAGGGATAGTCGTCTATATACAGTGGCATCTGTTCCCAATGAACAAAGAACTCAGGTCGGAACACCCGTCCAACCGCCCCACCTCCTCCTCTACACAGTAGTCACCCCCACTGGCGCATCCTAGGCTCTCTCAGGCCCCCATCTTGGAGCTGTATGCGAGGTTGAAGTGTCGGGATCTTCTCAAAGAAGAACGAGCACAAAACTATACCATATGCATAGTCATTGTTCACTTGCCGCTTGCATAGCGAAAACTGTCATTTCAATGACGACAGCATGATCTGGGCCCACCCATAGTAGGTCCCACTCAAAACACTCTCCACAAGCATCATCTGCCCTCCAGTGATGTGATGGAATGCCTAGTTACCCAAAATCCGCAGCACCACTGCAGCCACAGCACGGGTCTCTAACCTCTCCAAATCCCCAATGGGTATCCGAGTCCCCTTAACTTGGAGACCTGGTTGACAATGGCACTCTACAAACTCTATGATATTCTACCCCCGCGATAATACTAGCTTAGTATTCCCAACCATCCCAAGTGATGGGATACCAATTAGGAAATATATATCCTGGACCGTCAACTCGATCCGGTGCCCCTGCATGATAAAGACCTCATGGTCTGAGTCCCAATAGCTGACAATCCAGGCCAATAATGGCTCTCTAACTCTCATCAAAGGGTTCTCCACAAAATTCGTAACCCCAACATGGCCAGTGCACTGCGGACACCCTGATCCTCTCGGATCTTCGACCGTAATGCCCCCAGGTCTCTCTCTCTCCAGTTGATTTGTAATTCTACCATATCTGCACAAAACCATCATATTTTTCAGAATACATATAGGAAATATTGTATCTCATCATAAAAAACCCAGCACTCAGCCAAAAAATAGCATAGAAAAACCCCTTCCTGACAGGTCGCACTTTTCAGGCCAAAACCTGGGACAGGTTGCAGTTTTTTTCTCAAAACCTGCTACCCAGGTCACACTTTTTTCCCAAAAAAGTGCGACCCAGCCGTGAGGAGGAGCAGGGGTCTGTTCCTGAGCCTTGGGGACCTAATCTGAACTTTTAATCCACTGAAAAGAAAGAGTAGGGTTAGGCCTCTTACCTGCAACTGATGGATCTCGATTCCAACAGTCGGTTTGTTTGCTACGATCACCGCATATTTAGGGCCTTCTCTCCTCTCTACATTCACCACAGCTCCACATGCAAATGAGTGAATTTGGAGGGAAAATGCCTTATTAAAAGAGAAACCCCTATTTTTTCTTTCACCTGCTGCAACCAAACCATAGCTCTGTTTACCAAACCATCTGTACCGTTGGAAAGCTCTCACCGAGCCCTAAAATGGGTATCTGTTAGTTTTTAGTGATTTGATACTTCACCAGGACACATTTTTTCCAAGAAGCATCACTTCACTCCTCCTCAAAATCGAATTTCTTCACTTGCAACACTCGTACTGGGGGCACCACTTTGCCTCCATAATTGTCCATGCTCGTGTCGACTTTTGTCGTGAGTTACCATCTTGTACTCATGTTTTTTATGGTCCCCATTGGACCTTTTCTGTGTGACAGCACCATCGAGTGACCCTTGTTTAGAGCATCCAAGTTGAGTCATCATTGCATTCATGGATTCTATCCCGAGTCCCTTTGAATCCCATTATAGTCATCCATCCTTCAGTGCTTGGTCCCTCTCTCGTGTCGCACATTATGGCCTTCAGTCCCACTGTCCCCTGTCCCTCATGATATTGTGTCAGTCAACGCCAGGTCATCCATTCCCTTTATTCTCTAACAAGGGAAGTCATCCGTTTGCTACTTAGTACCCCCAATTTCATCATCATAATTGGTGTCATTCTGTCAATCGCTCTACTATTTTCTCTCGTGCCTTAGTTGAGGATTCCTTATTGCCTCACCTATGGCGGACCTCCTTCTGTCGACATCAACTTATTCATTCCAGAAGACAGGTCTAGAGAGCGATGTACCTTGGTTCTAGCTTCCACTCTTGTTCAGTGCCTCGGATCAGGCAAAGGGACTCCTTATTTCCCTTTGAATTGATTGTTTCTCAGCTCCAGCTCCTTTCAACATGGTCGATATCCATATACTTGATGGTTTAGTGATGCAGCAGTTGATATCGATGATTCCCAGGTGTGTGTGAGATGTCTCAGCCCTCATGAGGGGGTGGCCCTATAGGTAGCCCCCCACATACCCGGATGACCTCTTCATTACAGCCTTTGATGCAGTTCCATACATTTGATGATGCCGGCCTCAGCCGCTTGCAACGCCTTTTTGTTTGCATGTATCAGTCAGATTTTCAGAGTCCTTTCCCATTTTCAAGGGCATCTGGGTTGTATTTATATCTCATGTATTCAGATATTATTGTACAAGTCCTGTTTGTTATCCTAGGCACAATATGTATGTGGGATTCATTATCCTGTTATTTATCTGGCTCACGTTTATACCAACATGTACTATATTGTTCAATCCCTTTGTTTACTGGACGCCTTATTTTTTGTACTTTTCCTCAGCAGGCATAGGTATGCCTCCCCCACCGCCTATAGCACAGGTACTCACTCATCAAAGAGACTTGTCGCACCTGTAAGTCTCGCCTCCTCAGGGTCTAGTTCTTTCAACACTTTGGTCTACCTTATACTTCTCTCTCTTTGACTTCCCCTTTGATGTCTATTGATTGAGTTCTTACAACGTACTTCAGTCATACGATTAGCTCCTAATGCTCGCATAGATCTGGATTTTTGCAGCATTTATCTTGATCACCTAACTGCAGATCTGAGGATATTAGTAGTCATGTTTGTTGTTAGGGTTGTTTGTTATGCGCAACTAAAGTGGTCTTTTTTCGTACACTTGGAATTAAGATTCATACTAACAGTTACATGATGACCGAACAAATTTGGACTGAACTACATTGAGGACGATTTCAAGCTATTTGACAGTTGAATGGCATTCATATCCAGAGGAGCAGTAGGAGGGCTCAACTAACAATTCATTTTGAAATTCAAATAGCTAGCGGGTCTGATTTTTATAGGCGGGAGAAAACGGTAGCGTAACGTTAGCAGATCATGTGATGGGGTGACAGGTGGCACCAACGGATTGATAAGGTGACTCGACGACAAAGGATGGGGATAGCTTCTACCTTTATCGCAACGCTCACTTGTTGTTATCAACGGTATCTTCATTTGTAATGTGGCGAGTGTGGTCGCCATCTATCTGGCTGGTGGAAAATCGGGAATCGAGATCGAGCCTAGACCTCCCTGGAGTCAATTTGGGTCATCGATCAGCTTGATGACCTTTTTTTACTTTTCTCCTCCAAGGGGTAGCGTTGGTATATCTATCGCGCTTATTTCTCCCCCGTAATGCTTTTAGGGGTTGGTGGAGTCGCGATGGAAGATGATCCACTCAGTAAATTCTCATATCTTAAATGTAGTGCTTCCACCTATCGGAAGCGGACCCTGCCTTATGTTTACCTTCATCTTTTTAATTCCTATGCTTTGCAAACGAGAAAGTAAGTTGATGTTGCACTTGTCTGAGTGCACTTAGTGTGTAGTAAACACATATTCATTTTCGTTTCCTTTTCCCAGCATTGATCTATTTTTTCCTCTCTATATAAAAATTAAAGCTCGGACCAGATGATGAAATGACAGAATGAGAAGAGAGGAACAACAAGGGGCGGAGAAACTATTATATAAGGATTTGTAGTTTCTTAGACAATTAAGGTAAACATGCAAAGTCAAAACCTTGCTAGAGTTAATTCCTTAAAAGGATTTACCTCAACCCTGGTATTGATTATGGCATGAAACAAGTGAAGTGTTTACTAAGGGAAACCACATGAGGGTCTGCCTAGCAAAGAGGCTTATTGATTACATCACACCAATAAAGGGGACCTAAATGCATATGTCTTTAACATTCTCTTCAACATGACCTTTTTCCCTCATTGGATTGATCATAGTGAACCTTGTGTTGATCTTATATCAATCACAAGTTCAAGCCCATTAAAATACTTAAGATGAAACCAAGAAATAAAATCCTTCTAAGTCAAAACATACATCACATGATGAAATGGAAACCCCAATAAGCACCAAGAATTATTTTTATTAATCCTTAGGGAGAGGACTAATCCCACTTTCCAACCATGAATTCCAAATGAGGAATCCCTTCCTTTATATAGAGGAGGAAAAGATCTTCAAACCCTTTAAAATACTTGAGATGAAACCAAGAAATAAAATCCCTATAAGTCAAAACATACATCACATAATAAAATTGAAACCCCAATAAGCACCAAAAAAATATTTTTATTAAGCCTCAGGGAGAGGAATAATCCCACTTTCCAACCTTGAATTACAAATGAGGAATACCTTCCTTTATATAGAGGAGGAAAGGATATTCCTTTACATCAAAATAATAATTTCCATGGAGTGTCTCGGATCAAGCATTGAAAAAGTTAAATCTAGTCTAACTTCTAGAACTAAATGATTATTACATAAAAATATAAAATAACAAAAAAAGTTAAAAGTTTCCTTACCACTTAAACAATAAACTAATAAACCCCCACAAAAGGTTTGTCTATCCTCCAAAATAAATTCCATGTTTGAACAATATTCTTTAAAAATTTGCTTGATCCCCTTGAATCAAGTGCCCAATGTGCCTTTAAAAATGTCTTGCTACTCAAATTATCAAATGCAATGGTTGGTCAAAATTCTAGTAATCAAATGGCTTAATGGCTCATCTAACAAAATGTTATTTTCTAGCTATATATTCCTTCCAAAAATTATTTAACTTTCTCTTTTTTTTTAATCCATCTTTAACAACAAATAATTCATTAATCTAAATCTTCTTTACAATTCATTAATTTAAATCTTTTCTACATTTTCCAATTAAGCCAAATATAATAATCAATTATTTATTATATAACTATATCTCTTTAAATATTAATATCTTATACCATCCAACTTCCAAATCAATTCCAATGCCCCACCCCTTCTCTATAATAAAAAAATATTTCCCAAAATTATCCATTCCCATCCCAAAAATTACCCTCCTTTTTCCTAGTCAAAATCATTGTGCATTTCAACCTTGTACAATCCTTTTATCATTATCATTATCATTATCCATTTCAACTTTAAAAGATGCAATCATCACTCCTCCCTGGTCACAATCGAATGTGATAATGTTTCAGTATGCATGAGCTTCTCCCTTGTCACTATCATAATTTGAATCATTATCACAATTACACGCTGTGGTCCCCACTTGGACGACCTTACCATTAACCCTATTCAGTAAAGCTTGGAAAAGGAAATTCCACATTTTATAATTTCTCACTGCGATTTTTTAATATTATATAATATAATATCAATACTCGAAAATATCAATGTAACCCTATAAAAAAAATTCAAATTAATAACAAGTGGTTATTAAACGGAGTGACTGTAATTAATTCCACCAAGATGTTTTTGTTTTAGTGTATTTTCAAATAAAGAGATTGGTAAGAGAGATTATGTTTATGTGTTTAATGTAAATAGATTGTTAAGAGGATTATGTTTGTGTGGAAATTTAGTTTTAATAGTTAGTTTAATTGGTTGAGTCTTTGTTATTAAGTATTTACAAGTTGGGAGGTCATAGGATCAAATTTAGTTATATAATGTTATGGGATAATCTTTTTTATTTATGAGTTGATGAGATTTTTAAGAGGATTATGTTTATGTGTTTCGTTATGTACCTTCAAATAAAGAGATTGTTAAGAGGATTATGCTTATGTGGAAATTTATATAAAGTGAAAAATTAGTTATATAATGTTATGGGATAAGTTTTTTTATTCATGGGTTGAGGAGATTTTTAAGAGGATTATGTTTATGTGCTTCTTTGTGTACCTTTAAATAAAGAAGAGATTGTTAAGTGGATTATGTTTATTTGGAAATTTATATAAAGTGAAAAATTATTTATATAATGTTATGGGATAAGTTTTTTAATTCATGGGTTGAGGAGATTTTTGTTTTAGTTAAAGGAAGGTGTAAGTTGTTTTTTCAATTTATGGTGATTATTATGATGACCATCATTTATGTGATTACATTTTAAAAATACCACATTTCAATTATCTAATCAATTTTTTTAATGTATTTTGATTAAATTTAAGATGTTAATAGATGTTAATGTTGAGGAATGGGGTAATCGTTAAATGGTGAAAGCAATAATGTGTTGAGAAAATCACCAAAATTCAATTCCATTATTAAATCTTGTAAGAAATATGCAACAAATGGAAAAGATTCTATAGCATAAACATATTTATAAATATGAAATTCAAAATAATAAAACAACTATAGCAAATAAGAACACACAACAAACAAAGTTTTTCCTACTAGGGACAAGTCATTATTTTCATTATCATTTTTTTTTTATAAAAAATGTACAAACATAAAATAACACAAGCCTAAAATATAGAATTTACAAATGGGAAATAGTTCTAAATATAATATACAATAATGCAATCTAGTAGATTGTTTTACGCATTCTATATACAAAGGGAAATTACTAATTACACAATGATGGGTGAAAAAACCCTAACAATATCCCATTATCCCAATTGGAAATTACCTCGACCAAGGTTAAATCCCCACTTTGCTGCTACAGTAAGAAAATTTCCTTCCATTTATTACCTTAGTTTAAGAATTTTTCATAATATCTTAAAAACAAACTTTTAGTATAGTCACCTCACTAGACTCTGCCAGCTCACTAATATAGTAAAATTTCACCCTAAGATGATTTTTCTAGAGACAAATCATGGGATTCTTTGACATTGCAACTACATTATAGTTGTCACAACAAATAGGGAAGGGTTGATGTTCAAGTTCAATTCCAATATCTTTTTGTAATTGCTACAATCAAATAGCTCCCCTGGATGTCTTTGAAGTTGCAACGTAGTCTGCTCAAATACTAGAATGGGAAACCACTTGTTTCCTCTTACTCTTCAACTCACAAATCCTTCAAAGAATGTAAATATATATGTACTAGTCACAATTTGCATTACTAACAACATCTACCTAGTTAGTATCAACAAATCCGTGGATATAAAGATTCTTACTTCATCTCTATGGTAGGAAATAGTATAGTCATCAATTCCCTATAAGTACCTAAAGATCCTCTTAACAATTATTTAATGATATCATCTATATTTTCCATGACATCCTTACTTGCAAAGATAGTGCATGTCCAATATCTAGTCTTATGCACACTAGTGCATACATTAGGCTACCCACCACACTAGCATATAACACTTTTGTCATTCCCTCTTCATCATATTTTCCCTTAGGACTCATGTTAGTTAAGAAACACACTCCCACTTTAGAAGGAAGATGATTTGTTTTATCCATCGTAAATAGGTAAACTATTTTTCCTGCATATTTTTTTTAGTTGATATACAAGTTCCTATTTTGGACAACTCTCTTCACCTCAATTCCTAAACAGTAGTGCTACCTACCTAGGTCCTTCATGTCAAGCTCATGTGACAGCTAATACTTAGTCACTTTGACTAGCTTCTTACAATCATTATAGTGAAACTTACCTAGGTCCTTCATTTCAAGCTCATATGACAGGTAAAACTTAGTCACTTTGATTAGCTTCTTACAATCACTAATCAAAATAATATCATAAATAAGTAATACTATAATAAGGAATTTAGTATCTTATTTATTTAAGTATACACAATATGGTTTGCATCCTAAGAACCCTTGTCTCACGACATATTTGGAAAACCATCGGTGCCACTGTCTTGGGGAATGTTTCAAGCCCTATCATGGTCTTTTCAATCTACACACTATGTCTTATCTTCCTTCAAACAACAAATCCTCCGTGTTTCTTCTTGAATATTTCTTCTTTGAGTACACCATGAAAAAAAATTATTTTACCTATGCTTTATCCACTTCCAAATCATAAGAAATTGCTCCTACCAATAGCAACCTAATACTTCTTCTTGAATATCCATTTGCATCACTTTCCTGCCTTCCTTTAGAAAGATCTTGCAAATTCCAAGTCTAGTTTTATTATGTTGCCTCCACATAATCAAAACTCATTAGTTGAGAATATCTCTTTTCAATCAAACAAGTCTTATAGTTATCTACATTATACTTCTTTTTTGAATAACAATTTTCATTCAACCACCTTCCTTGCTTCAAATAAATACTACAAATTCCAAGTCAGGATTTATTCCAAGGCCTTCAATTCTTCCTCTATGACTTTCTATATTGAGGGGCTTCATCACCATTAAGAGCTTCTTTTACATTTCTTGGCTCATCACCCATGGAAGGTGTTATCTATAAATTGGTACTAAGGGGCTGCTCCACCATACAACTTAGAGTAACTTTTTCAAACCAACTTTTGACTGAGGATTAGCCTCTTCAACCTGAGAGGGCTCTCTCAACTTATCAAAGGATTTACTCAATTGGGCCTTAAAACAAATGGATAACTCTGTCAATGTCTTAGTGCATTTGATTGCAGGTAAAAAATGGGAAAGATTTAACTACCATTGGGCTCATGGAGTCAGTAAAAGGAATTCAATGACAAGCATTCCTAGTTATGGAAACTGAGGCTTTTCTTGTTTCAATAATAGAACAACATTAACACATGGGAATAATCAGTAGCTCAATGCTAAAAGGAAGTCAGAGCATGTATGACATGAATTTTGAGTAATTTAACATCAAGACTACTGGAAGCAAGATATAAAATAAACACATAAACTCATTGAAAACATTTCAAGAATCTCAGGTGAAGCAGGAAATAGGCATTGTCTGTCTATTACTGATATGAAGAAATTTACAATAGTAGATGTCTCAAAAGCATTCTCCCAGCTATTCTAACTCTAAAAATATCTCATTTATAGAGTGAGGACTCATACAAATGATTTTCCACCTTGCTAGCTTCTAATTCCCACCTCATAGACCTATTTCAAATATAATTACATCACTTGGATACTTACTAGGGATATTTATGTTTTGCAGAGTTTGAATACATAAATTACTCTTATTTCATTAAATAATTCAACAAATCCATTTAATAACCCTTATCAACTACAACCAAATATTTTTTTGAGTGTACTGGAGTGATTATGTGTCATTATGCCACGTGGATGTTGAGTTGGACCTCCTCCAAGAATAATTTTGCAATTTTTTAATAAATCTCGTTAGTGAAAATTATGAAAAATGGGCTTCAAAGATGAGAGTATAATTTCCAAACGCTGATGGCTTTGCAGAAACTAATAGAGGTTTTTGTAGATGGGCCTGTGCTGAAGAAAAACCTCTAGAAGATTTACAAAATCCTTTTAATTTGGTCAAAAATCAAACTTGAATTTGACTTCTAAAATAGTCATGTACATAAAATTTTGTAGCGCTCATTTCGTAGCAAACTCCAAAATCCACCTTTTGCATAACCTTTGACATTTCTGACTATTATAGGATATTCCTTGGGGCTAATGAGCTAAATACAATTTTTTTCCCACTTTGATTTTGACCATAGCTGTGATTTTAAGCAAAATTTCACCTACAGCAGTCTCTTAGCGAAATATGGCCTTTAAGCCTGGGGTTCACTACGAAATTGCCTAATTGGAAGAAAATTCAAAAAATGTGCTTCTTTCTTCAATTGTTTTCCTATGGATCTATAAGATGATATGATGAAGTATGTTAAGGCAAATTAGGTTCAAAATACCTCTTATCCTCCTCAAGAAACAACATTTTCACCTTCATCAAGTTCCTCTATTAATAAAAACGGAGTTGTATTTTCTGAAATTTAGGGCTCAAATATATCCATATCCTTGATACATGTTGCAAAACCAAAGGAGGTTTTTGTAGATCAATTAGTGTGGAAAAAAAAACTTTCTTGGTTTTTTGGAAAACATCTTAATGTGTTTGAGAACTGCATTTGAAAAACATGTCTCAAAAATAAAACATTCTGAAAATAGAGCCCAAAGACATCTCTGAATCTCCCAATTTGTAGCACCTTTGAGAAAAGTGAAAGAGGTTAATTTTATTTGATCTGTGCTTTACAATAACCTCTCTCATTTTCTTATAATTATCCTTTGTTTTCCCAGCAGATGCTCTTGAATTTGACTTATCAAAAAGTCAAAAAACAGAGAAATTCTCAGATTTGCTACGAAATTGTTAGGTAGTTTCATAGAAAAATCTGCCTACTTTACATAGAATCACTACAAAATTGTGAAAAAATAGACAAGTTGCTTATTTTTTTATTTGAAGGCATGGGTGTGGAAACTAAATGATATAAAATGGATTTGACTAACATGACATGACTCATGGTGGGTTTAGACTTAGGGTAAATCTTGTCACACGTGTTTTTTCATAAATTTCATGAAACCAACTATAAAAACCAAATGGAACCTAGATGAATGTTGTGAAAGACCCTATTAATGAAAATTTGAAAACCTATTAGTGATAGCAGTGGCTCGATTGGTGATGATGTGCCCCTATGGTACAACAAAGAACTCGTAGTTCCAGTGCCTTCCTTCAAAAAAAAAAAAAAAAACATATGAAATTGATGAAGACTTATTCAAACTCTTATGGCCTTCTCCTCGAGCTCAAGCTTGTTGAAAACTATAATCCAAGCTGAATACTAAATCTATACATGCTGAAAATATTCTCAAAATACTTGAGCTTATTCACACACACTCCTACCTACCGTAACAACTGCAATCTCCATGCTTGATTCAAGCTACATGAAACCTCTAATAAATCCAGTCAATGAGTTGATCCGATAACTTGAACCCCTTGACTGTACTTGAACAACATTGGAAGTGAGTCTTCTATTGGCAACTCAGAATGAGAATTGAATCCTCGCTCCATAAGAAATACAAAATTTGTCTTGGTTATGACTGCAACAGACTTACCATTGGATCTTGTAAACCATGAAAAATCACCTTACCTTGATGAGTAAAACCATGAGAGATGAATTCATTCACAATTGATGGATTATTTTTCCCTATGTCTTAAATTCCAAGAACAACATCAAATGAAAAGGCAACAATAAGGTTGTCTTCCCTTTAGTGTAAATCAACAAAACCATCCATGCATCCTTGAACATCTTCAAACATGACATCCATATTGTGTGTATCAAAACTACTCTTTTTCTTATCAAACAAATCAGATATAATCTTTGGTAGTTTTTCTTGAAGGTTGTCATCTTGATTCTGAACACTAACAGCTCCTATACCAACAAATTTATGGATATCATCCATGTCATTTTTATGATCCCCAAAATGAAAAGGTAAAACATGTATATTCATCTCTTCATGTAGCTCGAGTTTACCCAAAAGTGAACTTTCATCACATGTTACTTCATTGTTCAGTATTTTCATGCATGTATTTTCAACAACCTGATATTGAGGAGTTTCTCCTTGACATAAAATTTCAGAAAAGGAATGAGCTGAAAAACAATTTCAATGATTTGGCTCATACCTTTAACTGCATATAGATTGACAAGGCTGCAAATCCTCATAAATTTCATGTAATATGAGTTGATTGTCAAATTTTTGATCTATTTTATATTCAAGCAAAGAAGACACTTATTCTTGTTGGAAACCTTCTTGATTATCATGAAAACTAACATGAGAAGAGAAATCATGAAGTGCCTCTAACATATCCTCATCCATGCACTCTCTATTAACACCAAGAATTTTAAGATATGGAATGAAAACCTCCCAAAAGTCACAGCAGTCTTGTAACAGTGATAAAGAAACTTGAGTTTTCTCATAATGTTCAAAGAAAGTCTTATGAAAATCTCTTAGACAAAACAAGCTTCCCGGTTGCAACCCTTCATACCATGTTCTAGCTTCATCCTCTAGGGTGTCCATTGAGAGATTATTCAGGAAAATAAACTTGAAACTTATACACATGCATATGGAATCTAACCAGGTGAAGAGAAATATTATTTTTCTTTTCATCTTTAAATATGGGAAGATAAGTTGACCAATTAACTCTTGGCATGGAATTTGGAAAACTAGGGATGTGAGACCGATGCATAGCAGAATACCTAGCATTCTTTCTTGCAATAAAACTCATCTTGAAACTTCATCAAGCTACTGATCTTCAAGCAATGGAGTCACCATCAAGCTATGAACTTCTGAAATCTTTAAGAATGGAGTCGCCAAGGTAGTTTCTGTAGCTTCGAAATGTTCTGATCTCTTGATATCTTCAAGAATTCAACTTCATTGTTTGAGAACAAACTTCAAGAAATATGTCTTCAAACTCCCGAAAGACGCACCAAAATGTTATATCTAAATTGGTACTGATGAGCTGCTCCACCATACAACTTAGAGTAACTCTTTCAAAGCAACTTTTGACTAAGGATTAGCCTCTTCAGCCTGAGAGGGCTCTCTCAACTTATCAAAGTATTTACTCAATTAAGTCTTATAAAAGATGGCTAACTCTGTGAGTGTCTTAGTGTATTTGATTGCAAGTGAAAAATAGGAAATATTTAACTACCATTGGGCTCGTGGAGTCAGTAGAAGGAATTCAATGACAAGCATTCCTACTTATGAAAATTGAGGCTTTTTCTATTTCAATGTTAGAACAACATTAACACGTGGGAATAATCAGTAACTCAATGCTAAAAGGAAGTAATAGCATGTATGACATGAATTATGAGTAATTTAACATCAAGCCTACTTCAAGAAATATATAAAAGAAACACATAAAATCATTGAAAACATATCAAGAATCTCAGGTGAAGCAGGAAATAGTCATTGTTTGTCTATTACTGATATGAAGAAATTTACAATAGTAGTTATGTCAAAAGCATTCTCCCACATGTTCTAACTCTTAAAATATCTCATTTATAGAGTGAGGACTCATACAAATGATTTTCCACCTTGCTAGCTTCTAATTCCCACCTCATAGACCTATTCCAAATATGATTACATCACTTGGAGACTTCCTAGTGATATTTTTGTTTTGCAAAGTTTGAATACAAAAAGGTCTCTTATTTCATTAAATAATTCAACAAATCCATTTAATAACCCTTTTCAACTACAACCAACTAATTTTATGAGTGTACTGGAGTGTCGATGTGTCATTATGCCACGTGGATGCTGAGCTATACCTCCTCCAAGTCGAATTTTACAATTTTTTCATAAATCTGGTTAGTGAAAATTCTGAAAAATAGGCTTCAAAGATGAGTGTATAATTTCCAAACCCTAAGGGATTTTCAAAAATTGAGAGATTTTTTTGTATATGGGTTTGTTCGTAAGGAAAACCTCTTTCAGATTTCCAAAATCCTTTTTCATTCGGTCATAAATCAAACTTTAAGTTGACTGCTAAAACAGTCATGTACAGAAAATTTCGTAGTGCTCATTTCGTAGCAAACTCCAAAATCCACCTTTGGCATAACCTTTGACCTTTCTGACTGTTGGAGGATCTTCCTTGGGGCTAATGAGCTAAATAAAATAAAATAAAAAAATCCACTTTTATTTTGACCATATCTTTGATTTTAAGCAAAAAGTCACCTACAGCAGTTTCGTAGCGAAATCTGGCCTTCAAGCCTGGGGTTCGCTACGAAATTGCCTAATTGGAAAAAAAATCAAAATTTGTGCTTCTTTCTTCAATTTTTTTCCTATGGCTCTGTAAGATGATATGATGAAGTATGTTAAGGAAAATTAGGTTCAAAATAACTCTTATCCTCCTCAAGAAACAACATTTTCACCTTCAGCAAGTTCCTCTATTAATAAAAATAGAGTTGTATTTTCTGACATTTAGGACTCGTAAATGATATCATATGTCCATATCCTTGATAGTTATTTCAAAACCGAAGGATTTTTTTTTAGATAAGTTTGTGCTGAAGGAAAACCTCTCTTGGGTTTTTTAAAAACATCTCCAGATGTCTGAGAACTGCATTTGAAAGACATGTCTCAAACAAGAAAAAAAAACACATTCTAAAAATAGAGCCCAAAGACATCTCTGAATCTCCAAATTTTTAGCACCTTTGAGAAAATTGAAGTAGGTAAATGTTATTTTATTTGTGCTTGACAATAACCTCTCTCAGTTTCTTATTATTCTCCTATGTTTGCCCAGAAACTGCTCTTGAAGTTGACTTCTCAAAAGGTCAAAAAATAGAGAAATCCTCAAATTCGCTACGAAATTGTGAAAAACTAGACAAGTTGTTTATTCTTTTATTTGAAGGCATTGGTGCGGAAACTAAATGATATAAAAGGGATTTGATTGACATGACATGACTCATGGTGGGTTTAGACTTAGGGTATACATTGTCACATGTGTTTTTTCATAAATTTCATGAAACCAACTATAAAAACAAAATGGAACCTAGATGAATGATGTGAAAAACTCTATCAATGAAATTTTTAAAACCTATGAGTGATAAAATAAGTTAAGTAAATATAACTAAAATAATTTAGTTTGTAGCCATACCTATCAAGCCTCTTTCACTCAGGAAGGCTCCTCCTCAAATCTTCCCTTAAACAAGTTAATCATTTTTTAATTACATATTTTCATTCAACCTTATGGTAGATTTTTTTTAATTTTATTTTCAACTCCTTCCTATGGAGTTTTTCATCTAACCATCGTGACAATTTAATTAAATCTTCAACTCCAAATTAGAAATATGGAATGGCTACATGGTGTACCTTTTCTATAAGTACAAATTTTAATTTTATTCTTCACAACTTTTCTCCTTGAAGATGACATTCCAATTGTGGGTATGTTGATGCTTGAATAGACTTCACCACTTGTAGCCCTTGACTCCTTCTAAATATCTAATAAAGATGTACTTAACTAATGTTTTTCAAGATTGTTAATATTCACTCAAGGTACATGCATGTAATCCTCACACCTAAAAACCCTAAGATATGAAATAAAGGGATTCTCTCCACTCCAAGCCTCTTATAGTATTTTTCCACCCAAACCCAAACTAGGGGATTTATTGGTCAAATAGTTCATTTTAGCAATCATTTCAACAAAAAAACTTTTATAAAACCAAGAAAAGTTCCATCCATAGGGTCTTGGATAGACGGTGATCAAGTTCTCTGTTAAGGCACTCCTTG
Source organism: Pinus albicaulis (assembly GCA_034641835.2). Taxonomy (NCBI): domain Eukaryota; kingdom Viridiplantae; phylum Streptophyta; class Pinopsida; order Pinales; family Pinaceae; genus Pinus; species Pinus albicaulis. The sequence goes on along the minus strand of CM076570.1, from coordinate 1,499,512,918 downwards.
ATGTGAAGTCACCGGTTCAGTTCCCTACCCCGAACGAAGTGATATATTGGACATGATGAAAATGTAGTCATGGCAAGCTTACAAAAAAAATAAAAAAAATTTCCATATATGGTGAAATGGCGCCCCTAGGGATCCATGTTCCATGTATGATGAAACAATGCCTTGGAGATTTTATCCAATTCTAAATCAATCAAGGTCATCAAAAATTTAATTACAATTCAAAACCAATGAAAACTCAATGTATCTACATCACTAGATTCCAACAACTGAAAATAATTTTACCACAAAAATACATTACTATTTCTATAAATGCCCCATACATCTTGTTTTAAAATACAAAATAAAATTGCAAAATACATTACATAATTAAACATAACCAAAAAAAATCCATTTAAGAATACATAAATTGGAATTATAACCCAAAAAAATTATTATTGACATGAAAACTCATTCTCCAATCCAACAATGCACATACGGGGTTCAATGCATATGGGGATTATCATTGACAAAGTATTATAACAATATAACTCATTCTCTATTCATGTTAAAAGAACATATGCCTCTCAACCACCCAATAGGAAATGGTCTATAACCCTAAAATGTAACTTCAGGTGATAAAATTAAATAATTAATCATTTTGCTATTTAACATTGTTTTATTTAATAAGTGTTTATGTATGTGATGATGATATATTCATATATCTTATATTCAAATTCTTCTCAATTTCCTGTTGGGAGTTTGTTGTGTTCTAGGAAATTATTTATATCCTAAAATGTAACTTCATATAATAAAATTAAATAATTAATCATTTTGTTATTTAACAATGTTTTATGTGTGATAATGAGATATCATACATATCTTCAGATTCTCCTCAATTTCAAATTTGGAGTTTATTGTGTTCTTCTCCCCCATTACTAAATTGTGTGAACTTATCTTCAATTCACGTTTTAAACATTTATTATACAAAAGCTTATCTTTACTCTACATTTTAAACATCTATTATATAAATAAATTTTCTTTGGAAGATATTATTATATTTCTTCAAAATTTTCTTTCTCCTTCTTTTCTATCAAATATCTAACCACCAATAATTGATTATACAACTCAATTTGTTTATTTCTGGATTTTTCATAATCTCCATTTCTATTAAATCTTCAAAAACAAACAATTTATTATATAACCCAATCTCTTTATTTCTAAATATTTTAAATTATTCCAACCATATACAATTCCATCTCTTCCTAAATTCAATTCCACTCCCACATAATGCCATCCCTTCTCCAAAAACAAATCCAATTTCAAAATATACCCTTCCAGCCCCATATGCAATTCCATCTCCTCCTAAATTCAATTCCACTCCCACATAATGCCATCCCTTTTCCAAAACCAAATCCAATTTCAAAGTATACCCTTCTAACCCCATCTCTTCCTAAATTCAATTCCACTCCCACATAATGCCATCCCTTCTCCAAAACAAATCCAATTTCAAAGTATACCCTTCCAACCCCAAATGTGGGAATACCTTTTCCTTATTAAGATCATTGTCCATTTCAACCTAAAAGGATGTCATCACCTTGTCAAAATTATTGTCCATTTCAACTTTACATGATATCATCCCCGGTCACGATCATGGTCAAATTGTGATAATTTCTTAACATTCATAAGGTTCTCCCTTGTCACAATCATTGTGAATGTGATAATTTCTTTAGATTGGCATGCAAATATTTGTTTCCGCCTTCAAATATTTGTTTCACTAGAAGCATTGCCTTTATTTTTTCAATAAGAATTCTCTTAACATTTTCCAATAAAAAAATGCCTTTATTCTTCTCATAAGAATATTTTTAACAATTACATGGCTATGGTGACCACCTCACGACCTTACAAATAGCATATTTGATAAAGTTCTGAAAAGACACTTCGTCATTTTCCGTCGCTGTAATGATTGAATTTTTCGTTTATATATTATTATAATGATTCGAAGTGATTTAAGTGTTTTTATTTGGTTTGAAAGTTTTATTAAGACAAATATTTTTTTGGCATAGTCTAATTTATAAACAAAATAATCTTTTTCATTTAAATATGGTGATATAATTTCAAGCATGAATGTGATTTTTTGTTGATTAAAATATATTTTTTATTGTATAAATGAATTCAGCGCCCTGAAAACTCTTTGGGCACTTGAATTAATTAAACAATATAAATTCAAATTTTTAAAAATCATTGTGAGACTTTGGTTAAAATTAATCAAAAAAATAATCGTGAAAAAAAGTCATTTCCTCACTATGCCAATCATTTTTGTTGTATAAATGGAAGTTTACTATTTTACAAATTACCAATAAATTATTTTCTTAAGGTGGTTCATGAACATTGGGTGGCCACTACATCCACTAAAAAATCTAGACAAATCAACTTGAAGGGATCTACCCACTAACCAAACAATCAGGGCCTAACCCCAAGGGCATCGAAGAGATTTAACCCCATAACCTCCCAACTATTAAGATACTTAGTAACGAGAACTCAACCAATTAAAATAATCCTTAAACTAATTACTAATAAATTATTATAAACAATTATATTTTTTATTTTATAATATAATATTAATTAAAAATAAATTTAAAAATATTATTATTCATATAAAAAATTATTTAAAATATTAAATAACTAAATATTTTTTATATAAGAATAAAAATCTAATAATTAATAAATAAATGGTACACCATTAATACAAATTTATTTTATTTAATAATGAGGAAAAAAATTAAGACTAAGAAAACCCAATGTAAATTTAATTAAGTGTAAACTTTTAGATACATGAAAAATATAAATTTTATGTGAATTTATTTTTATTGTTTTAATGATAATGTATTTCTTTCAAGTTTTTTTCTATATTTTTTATTATTTTAATAATAATTTATGGCTTTTAAGTTTTTTTCTATATTTTTTATTATTTTTATGTTTTTTTTTCCATATTTTTTATTATTTTAATGATAATCGATGGCTTTTAAGTATTTTTTATTATTTTTATGATAATCTATAGTTCTTAAGTTTTTTCCATATTTTTTTAAATTTTAATATTATATATGTAAACTGGACACATCTCATTTATATTACATTTTAAAATATATTTATGAAAATAAATAGCACTTAAGAAAATTATTCATATATATTGAAAGTGAAAACTATTTATATCATATGCAATTGTTAAAGCCAAGCTATAAAATAATAAAGGTTATCAATGTTATTAAAGCAAATGTCTCTTCATAATTAACATCTTATATTTGAGAGTATCCCTTTGCTATCAAACGGGCCTTAGGCTACTCCATAAAACCATATGTGTTATGTTTCTTGAACACTCATCTACATCTAGCAATTGCCTTCCTTCAAGTAAATCTTGCAAATGCCAAGTCAATCCATGGCCTTCATTTCTTCCTCTATATATTTCTTCCAATAAGAGGATTTTTCACCTTCAAAAGCTTCTCGAACATTTCCTAGCTTATCACTCATGGAAGATATATCAAAAGTAACTAAAATTAATTGGCACATAACCATACTTATCATGTTTTTTTGGCTCACAGAGGCTCCTCCACAAATTATTCTCTTGATCAAGTTAATCATGTTCATGATGTGTGTTTTCATTCATTCCTAATGCCATTTTTTTTCTTCATATTGATTTTCACCTCCTTCCTCTATTTGTATCCAAACTTCATTACAGTTATTCAACTTGATCTTTAGCTACACATAAGAAATATAGAATTGCTACATGTTGTATCTTTTCTATTCATACAGACTCTTCATGTTAATCTTCACAAGATATATCCCCCTTGAATATTACGTTTTGGTATGATTTGAAATGGATCCAAACAAAACAAATGGTTGTGATACTTGGTACCTAATTACAATTCAACAAAATAATGAAAAGCAAATAATTAAAATGGACAATACAAGTTTTGCTTGTTTAAATTAAAAGAAAAACAAAGATAAAAAACAAATAGCAAGAAAAAAAAAATAGGAGAGAAGAGAGTTGGGAATGAGAAATTAAAGATTGGGCCTTTTTCCCTTCCTATTACCCCCACCTTTACCTATATCTCATTGTAGCTAGACACACAAATATCTTTTTGTTGGCTAAGAGGTGAGGAGGTACAAAAGAGGTTGTATATTATGAATGCCATAAAGGCATGCACTACATTGTAACTAGAGACTGTCCATAATAGAGACAGAGCAACCAATTGAAGTTTGTTTTCCCAACTAGATGTCCAAGGTAAATACCATGTCTTCACATATTCATTTATTTTTGGTAATCATGGAGTAATTTATGTGTGTTAATTGTTGTGTATGAGTAATTGGTGTTCTTATCTAAGATTATTGTTTTTAATATAGTTAGATTCATGTTTCTAATAAAGAATAACTCATTGTATTTTTGTTAGCTTCACTCAAAAATTCATTTCCCTAGTAATATTTTGTGAAATCCAATATTTTGCAATAATATCCATCCATTCTATGCTAAATTTGAGATCAATAGCTTCCATGATATGGTTGTTGCATTCAATCAGTTGTATTTCTAATTTCATTCCCTGGAGAAAAGTATAATTGAGACTGTCAAGTAGTTGGAAAAAAAAAAAAAAGATAATCCATAGTCTAAAAAAATCATGAGCTTGAGGTTATACATCCTCCAATAAAAAAATCCCAGTGCCTAGCAAATTAATTATGACTTTGAAGAATCCATATAGTATTTAAGTAGGTCATACACATTAGTTTAAGGGTGGTCTCTAGGTTCAATTAGTTGTGTCCCTTCCTTAGAGGTTGTTAGTCATTAGTACTTTTTACTATCTGAATATGACTAAATATCAGTCCTAGATTTCTAAAAACAAGATTCCTGAATATTGTGAGTTTTAGAAATCTCACTACCTTTATTATCCTTGTCACAAATTTTTCATTATTCTATTATTTACCAGTTCATGATTAACCTGCCATTCCTAAAGAGCCCCTCATGGGCTTATGCGACTCATCTAGTTCCTTTTTCCCACCTATCACACTAGCACTTGGTTTTGCTTTTGCCCCACTACTTCACTTCCATCTATGGTTACCAATTAGCCTATCCTTTCCCATGTTCATTAGGCTCCTCAAACCTGGATAGGTCTCAGAAATACCTCTATGAGCTCTTAAATCAATCAAGTACATCCATTTCTATGTATTCAAATACACCAATTGGACAAAAAGCTATGTTTTTACACTATTAAGATCCCAAGCCTAATTTCAGTCAAAGGACCAACTTAAAACCCTACCACTAGATCATTAGGTTTTCCCTAGGTTGTAGGATCTTCATTGGTATTTTAAGCTATGTTCTTCTTATATTAGGACTTGGTTCAAATGAAAAATAAGAGCAACACATGATTGCCCAAGAAAGAGTAGGAGATTTCCAATGAAAGCTACTTTGTCAATTTCAAAGTTTTGCAAAATGTAACTATGATTGACATTTCTGCAGGAATGTCATGGAGTTAATCAGCAAAGGAAATTAATAGGGTAACTAATGAGTTTCTAAAGGAAAGTAGGGAGCACTGTGTCTAAAGGGGAGATCAAAGTTTCTAAGCTTGATTCAATCAACAGTATGCCAAACAGAAGCCCAATGCAGCAAGACTCATAAAGGAGGGGCAAGCTCTCATCTCAACCATTTACATTCAGTGATTAAAGGATAGAAGAACATAGTATAAGCTCCAAGGTAAATATAAAAATATTTGAAGATGCCACCACTGTGTAAATATCTAAGGTCATCAAAGAGAATTCACCATTTTCAAGGATCAGAAGGAAAGGTCACTTCCGGGTTTCATAACACTTGCTGAAGTCAAAGTGTTCAAGGACATAGACCACTCAAAGGGAATAAGCATTGTCACTCAAAAAAATCTGCAGAAGAAGAAATTAAAGAGCATCAGGAGGATGTGGGTCAAGTTCTCTTTTCAAGCCACTTACTTTCAGTGATTAAAAAAGGGTAAAAACATAGTGATGATCTCAAAGGTGGAAAAACAAAGGTGACTAAAAGGTTTTTGGTTTATGTCGTATTATCAATACCAAAGGAGAAAGCTAAATCAGTGCTTTAGCCACCTGCAGCAAAAGACCAACTTCAACACCTAGTCACCTACAACAAAAGAGACAAAGGTATATCAGTGAAAAAGTGAGAAAGAGTAACAACATTAGAAAAGTGGGTTTTCTAATTTAAATTTATCAACCATAAAGGCCTTTTCCACCCTTCATCAATTCATTTTGCTTTACAAAGATCATCAAAGGCGGTCAAAGAAGAAATTGTGAGTTTTTGGAAAATTTTGGGCAAGTTGCCCTGTGCTACACACCTGGAAGCTTGTGCTACGCCCCTGGAGGTATTTTGCTGCATAAATACATCTGTGCATTGCGTGCCTGAGCTTACATTCTACGCATTCAACAGAGGCCCGACAGGCCCGTGCAGCCTTGCCCGCGCTACGTGTTCAGCTTTCCGCTCACCCGACAGGCCCGTGCAGAGGTGCAAACGCTACACGTTTGCTCCGTGCAAACCCGGCAACCCGTGCCTACAAACGACATTCAACAGTGAATGCGCTACGCGTTCAACCATTTTTCTCACCCAACTGACCTCTGTGCTGCGCGTTCAGCCTTGCCTGGCCAAAGACCCGACAAGCCTGTGCAGCCTTGCCTGTGCACTGCGCGTTCGACCTTCAGCCACCAGACTGGCCCGGCGCTGCGCACCTATGCTACGTGTTTGGCCAGGAGGGCCTCTACATCAGTCCAAGCCCTATATCTGCTAAAAACATCATCAAAATCACCTCCAAGTATTTCATAACACCTATAAGGGGTAAGTACAAAACACCACCTCACTTTCAAGATTCTTGTCCTTTGGATTAGAGGAATAACCCTAGAAATTTCCATCAATTTCACAAAGCATAATTAGGTTTTTTAGCCTTCAAGGCAACAATAAAAAAAAAAAATGTCAAGGGAAGGTAATAGTGATAGTGGTGAGGGAGGCCAAGGGCCTAGAAGACAGCAGTGCAAGGGTGGAAGAGTATATAGGTTTGAGCCACTGAACACCAAGGAGTTGATGGCCTATCCTATGACAGATTCATATTTCCAGAATGTGGGTTGTTTTAACTTTTGTGAAAGAGTACAACAGGTACAAAATCACCCTGAGCTAACCAAGCTTTTTATCCTTAACCTTCATGACCATCAAGTAAATTTAGCAAGGGTAAGCTTTGATTTATCCACAAATACCATTGCTATGGCCACTGGGATACCTAGTATGGGAGAAAAGTGGTTCCAGCAGGCTAATTTGGACCTGAGTCATTATCAGCCTTTCCTAAAACCTACATACCAAGATGACTGCAAATCCCTTTTTCCCTTTTCACATCTGCTAGAGAGATATGTGCCCCTGATGAGAGTCATCATGAAATATTTTACATGTGAGGGAATTTTCTAGGCTCTATTCATACCACATAAGATTTCTCATGCACTTCACTAGGGCCAGACTGCTACATTTGCCCTATTTTCTCTATAGGAGTATTGATAAGATGTCTTATATTGTGCAAAAAAGGCCCCCTTCACAACAAATGCAGAGTCTCTTTCACCATTCTCTCATCAAGATGGTTTTGTTACATCAATAAGAGCAACAGGGTATTCCATGGGAGGTGTTCATTGCCCATGAAGTGTTCACAAACCCACAACCCCATCCTCAGCCAAATATGCCCTCATCCACCCATCCTCCTTCCTGACCCTTGTAGAAATTATATAACTTATGTGTTATATGTCCAAGATTCTCCTAATCTCACACTATTTAACTTCATGCACAATACAAAATCTATTCCACCATTGATCATCACATGCGGAAATAAACAAGATTACAATGCACACATGAAACCATAAAAATTCACACACATTAACACAATTGTTTAACGGGAAAGCCTGAAGCTAAAAACCCCAACTATCTGTATATAATATATGTCATAGAGATCATGTAACAATCCTCATACAAAGCTGATCATATCAAGCTCTCAGTAAAATACAATCGCTACACACTAATCAGGCCCGATCTTGCAAATCCATGCACCGATCTTTGCCACCTGCTAGCCTGCCTCTACTGCGCAATCCCTGCTGAAGAATGGCTCTGAATGAACTCGAATTTCTCCAGCCTTGCTCACGCAATCCTTAAAGGCATCTCCACTAAATTTGTGGTGCAAACAATGCAACATTATAGTCACAACTGATAGTCACACTTGCTCTTTCACCTATCTCTCCACTGGTCTCCACTGAAACTGTCCATGCACTGTAGTTAAATGATGTATTCTTCAGTTGATTAATGAGTTATTATTTAGTGAATTAATTAACTAATTAATTCACTCCACTCTCACTAGTGTATCAATCAGTTAGACTAGATACAACTAGCTCAACTGAGTCTAACTGAGTTAAACTGAACACAACTCCACCAACTACTTCTAGAACTCCACCAAACTCTGTCACATGAGTTCTAACTGAAGTCCTCCTGCAATAGCTCTAGCAAACCCTCAGGAATAGCGTAATTCCTTCTATCAGCTATTGTGCCACATCTGTGCACTTAACTGAAGTGCTCCAAGAGAATAAGATAATGTTTAAAGTCCAAATATTATTAAGAGCTAATAATATTCGACATATCTATTTTTAGACTGGCAATCTAAAAATAGACTCCGCCCAATATGTCTAAAAATAGAAGTCCATATATTTTTTCAACTTGAACAACGATCCACAAATAGCATCCTGCAACTCATAGAATATGATCGACATGTCTAAAAATAGACTTTGCACCAAAAATCACCTGTGTGGGCCCCACCTAGTTTAGGTGATTATTTTCCAACTAGGATCAAGGATGATGTTTCAGGATGCCTCCTTCATTGTTTCTTGTTGCAATCTTCAACAACCCTCTCTTGATACATCAAACAATGAGAGAGATGAAGATGAACCATCAAATGAAAATGAAGGAGAGGGTAGTGATAAATCAAAAAAGGATAAGGAAGAAGATAGTGAGGAGGAAAATGATAAGGAAGAAGACATTGATAAAGAGGCAGATGATGAAGAAGAAGAGGCAGAGGTCAGCAATGAAGCAGAAGACATGGAGGTAGATGATGAGGAAGATGAAAATTCAGAAATCAGTGAAGAGGCGAATAGTGATGAAGAAAGTGGCCAAGGTAATGATAATGATGAGGGTGACAATAGCTCACAGAACCTAGATGACAATGAAGCTGATATCAGTAAAGGAGAAAGGGATGATGATACAAATGAAGATCACAGCAGTAATGTTAGCATGGAAGTAAATGAAAGTGAGGCTGATAAAGGTAGTGCAAAAAACACTAGTGCAGATATCCATAAGGAAAAGAACAGTAGTCATGAGGTCATCCATGGTGAGGGCATTCATATGAACAATATTGAACCTTTCCCTCTCACATATCAAAGAGGAAAGAGGCAGAAAATGTGTTTTCTGCCTCTCAAAGGCAAGTGACCATGCTATCCACCTCAACGAAGAAGCTTGACAAAGGCAAGAAGAAGGTCATTGTTGGAGGTAAGAAAGGCAAACATCAAACTAAACAAAAGGGCCAATTCATTGACCTTGACAGTGAAAATGAAGATGAGGAGAGGGCTACAAGCATCTTGCTCCAAAGAAAATATGCGGAGATTAAGGAACTCCAAAGAAGCCTTGGCATGGAAGAATACATTATTCAGTATTATAAGAATGAACACAAACACTTTAAGAAGATACTAAGGGACCTTGGACTACAGAAAAATGTGGCCAAGCATTATGCATTGAAAAATCATTTGCAAGGGCCAAGATCAAAAGAGCCATTGCCGAATTCAAGCCCTCAAGGAGGCAAATGGTCAAGAAAAGATTAACCTTCTTGCTGATGTTTCCATGCAAGCATCCTAGACATAAAATTGAAGATAATTGCAAATTTTGGGAACTTTTTGGGATTTTTTTATTTTTTCTGATTTGGAGGGCCAAGGGGGCAACACCCTTGGTGCTACGGTTTTTCTCAGGGCATCCTCCGGAGGTAAGGCTTACATTTTTGGAATCCTCAGCTCAATTACAGCATGCTCACCAATTTTCAAGTCAATTGGAGTTTTTTTTATCCTCCAAAAGGGTCGAAAACACCCTAAATTTCACCTGTCTGCCTAGTTTTTAGAGCATGTGTTGCGCCTTTACCATTCTTTGGATTTTTTATTTTTGAATAGGTTACAGGGGTCCAATAAGAAAACCAAGGGTAGTGTCATAAATTAGACTCAACAAGCTTTCCAACCAGCCATCACGGAGCCCATTCCAACATCGGGAAGGCCTTCAAAACCTTGCTGCAAGTTGACCCAGTTTTCCTGTGCATGTGTTGCGCCCTTGGCCAGGAAATACATCCTTAAATCTCAGTGTTGCACCCTGACAGTCAAAAAGTCAAAAAAGTATGCTAGGAAACATTTTGGAGGCTTGGTAGAGCCTAGATTTCAATTTTCTTTCCCAAAAATGCTCGAAAAGATATTTTTCATCAGATATTTTGTGCCTTGGGCCTTACAAGGTCTCAAAGGACAAAAGTGACATTTATGATTAACTAATAGGCTTCTAGAGACCTAATTAGGGTTTAGTCCTCCAATGCAAGATAAATAGAGCATGGAGGTTTCATTGTATATGTTGGATATGTGTTGATCATGCTATGAAATAGACTTGGAGTTTATTGGTGAAACTGGTTTGGTGCCTTGTGATGGTGTTGGATTATGCTTCCATGGATCAAGCTCACTCTTAGGATTCATTAAGCTTGTTTAAATAGTGATTTATTCCATACTTATGTTTGTTTTCTTCAGTTATTCATTGTGTTTATGGTTCATTTAGTTATAGCACATAAATAGAGAATAGGATTTACCTTCTTGGTACCCTACTTCTGCCTGCTTTCTTGACTTCTATGTCTTCTTCCTCAAATTTTTGCTAAAGAAATCCTTAAATGCTCTTTAGTGTTACTGATATATTATGTTAGAATGCTATATATTTGCAAGTAATTTTTAGAGAATCCTTCACTGCTCTTTTATCTTACTTAACTGTTGTTTTTAAGACTTGTTTAGCCTAGTTGATATTAAGGAATCCTTCATTGCTCTTCAAGTTTTCATTATGCTATCATCTTAGAAGATTTTTCTTTTCTATTGGTTTATTAAAGGATCCTTGATTTCCCATTTAACTCACTATATTCACAACTCCATGTTACTTCAATCTCCCTTAACCTAATTAGATCCATTTGATCTTGCCTATTAGTCATCAGTACTTTCACCTGTTGTGATGACTAGATTCCTTGGCTGAGTTTTCTAGAAGCTAATCTTAATCTGTTAATTTTTCATCTAGAAAACACAACAAACAAATTTTTGTCCTCCTAACCCTCCCTGTCAGCCTATGATAAGAACAGTCTTCAGTTTTCAAGTCATATCTCGTTTCAGCAAAGTCTCCCTGTCTATAGCTATCATAACTTTGTTTCTCAGCTATCATTTTCCTTTGTTTCTCATACCATTCACTATCCGAAGGTTGACAAAGTGTCTGCTCCTCTATCCTTGATCATCTTGTCATATGAAAATATGATCATGCCTAAGAAAACACTCAGAATCTATGACTATTCTCTCTAAGTTAGATAGTGGTGTTTAGGGAGTTTTCCCATGGCTAAGATATCGTAAGCCAAAAAGCCTATGTCTAGTACTAGTCAGCCATGAATCTTTGCAGAACAAGCCTTGATCTATTCATAGGTCGCACACCACTAAGAGGTCACTTTGTCTCATTTAAGAAGAAGTTCAACAAAGATCCAAATCAGGAAAAGATGAGGATGTTCACTATCTGAAGAAATATGCTTAGATCAGGCGAAATCTCCATGAAACACCAAAGGAGCTCTCCAAGGTTCAAAAGCATATGTTTTTACATCTCTGCAGGGGTGTAATTGAATGATAATAAATGTGCAAATGGGAGCAAAGGATCAACTGAACAAGTTTCTCATACTAAAATATTTTTCCTTCAATAATCAGATGGATAGTTGTAAAGTAAAAAGCAGCAAGTGTACATGGTTTAAATCCAAAGTCTGCCTGAAAAGAAGAGATCATTCCTCAAATCAAATGAACACAAAAGGCTGAGTGATGTTGATCAGCAGTGCTCCATAATCCCCTCCAAAAGCAGTGCTGCATAATCTTTCCAAAGAGCATCATCATTTAGGGCATAAGAAGACAGCTGCTTCTTATGTTACCTTGAACCTGGGATGTGAGCATTATTCAAAGGCAGTTTCAATATACCTCTGAAAACACAGTCAAGGGAAAAGCTAGTTCAATGATGTCTAGCAGTGAACACTCTCCATATACCAATCACATTGCTTCTGGTCTAGATTTCACAGTGATATTTTACAAAAGGGATATACACCACAGACAGGTCCCCATCAAGCACAGGGCTTTATGATTCAAATCATTTCATCAAGGATAAGTACCAAGGATTCACTGTTGCCTTCTATTTTGTATTTTTCAAGACAAATAGACAGGGTTCACTGTTTTGAAATAAATGAAGTTTATAGTCTTCAAGACCTCCATCAGCAGATTTAGTAGGGCGCCTCATGGTAGGTCCGAAGGGTCACAAATACTGTGTGTAGGAAGCCTCCTTCAAAAGGTAAGCAGAGGGTAAAGGTACAGTCTCATAGGGCCTAGATTTGGAACAAATACCTTTCCTTGAAGGTTAACATAGACATTTTCCAGTTGATTGACTGATTTCAAAAGGCACCCATACAGTTTATCAAACATTGAGGGCCCATAAACAACTTGTTTCAAGTATAGTTCTCAAATGGCAGACAGAGATGGCAAAAACACAATGTTTATAGCGCCTCCTTCACAAAAAAAAAAAACAAAGGGCCCACAGTTGTTTAAGGATATTCAAGAGTGGCAAATGGAAAGATTACATTTTATCCCTAAATGACCTAGTTAAAAAATAACAGAGGAAACAAGCAGTTTTGTGCTTGGTACCTACATCAGATGATAGCTACAAGTTTCAAGGGTTGAAGAGAAACTTCTTCAATTGATTAAAAAGGTGGGCAAAGTTTTGTCTAAAGGGAAACTTTGCAAATGATAAAAAGAATTTACAAGCTAGTTTGTTTAAAAAACATTCCTCATTTACAAAATAGAGACAGGCCCTTAGAAAACTATAAGAAGGTTGAAAGCCTAATATATCAAAAGGTGCCCATGCAGTTTGTCAAACAAATGACCTCCTCCAAAATTTCATATGAGCAGAGGGTCAGTTTATTTAAAGATATTCAAGCATGTATAGTGGTCTATTCAAAGCAAAGAGGGTAGAAACATATTTTGATGCCTCCTCCCAGATATGAGCAAAGGGAAAATCAACAAAGGATAAAGTTTGTTTGACAAAAAGGGAGAGATACTGTGTTTTAAGCAAGCTTTCAGTTTGATGACAAACACAAAGGAAAAAAAAGTGAAAAGTCACCACAAAGGGGAAAAAACGTTCAAAAAATGTTTTAAAAAGGAGCTATAAAAGCTCTCAAGGATAGAGTTCACTTTCCATTTTACAAACAAGCTGAAGAAAACTTCTTTTCGAACCCTGGGCAAGCAAGTTGGCAAGAGTTTGAAGATGCGACGCACCTGTAGCAGGATGAGATGCGCCTGTAGGTGCTCGCAGAAGGTTTTTACATTGGGCGCAACGTGCCTATTAACTCCGCCCGGCCCGACACATAGCGGCATTCAGAGGCGCCCGGGCCCGACCCGACATCACCAAAATGGCTGGCAGGCACTACGCGCCTGTGCACAGGAGCATAGTGCCACTCAAATAGCCTACATCGCTCCTCAAATCAAATTTTTTTTCACGATGAAGATTTCTCCAAAAGGCACACATACAATTTAAGAGGTATTCTACTGTTTTCTTCGCTAATTTTTTGAGTTTGAAGAGGGTTTAACAGTCTAGCTGGTTAAGAAGAAAAACACAGTCTTATTAAGGAGAAAAACACAGTTTATTCCTAGAAAACCACCAGGTTTGCTAAGACAAATTCAAGACAGTGTTTAAGGAAAAGGGTCTATTGTCTGGCTACGAAGGGCCTGTTTGTTGAGTAAAGTGCAAAACCCAGTTTTTAAGATAAGGATTGATATCATTTGAAAAGCCCTGTTTTGGTTTAAAAAGCCAAACATAGTTTTAAAAGAGAGAAGCAGTGCTCAAAAGAGAGTTATATTTTAGTTCAAATTGAGAGCCCTATTTTGCTTAAAGAAGCCAGGCATAGTTTTTGAAAAGGGATAAACTCAGTATTTTCAAAACAGTAAAAGCACAGTTCTTAGGAAAGAAAAACTATTTTCATTAAAAAGACCTGGTTGCTAGTAAAAACAGAGATACAGTGTTGAAGGAAGAGTTTTATTTTTAGTTCATTTTGAAGGCCTGTTTTGATAAAAGAGTGAAAGAAAGCCTAAAACAAAGCTATGCCTCCAAATAAAGCCAACAAGGGGGGATTTCACAAAAGGTTTGAGCCTATGACAACTCAAGAAGTAAATGAATCCCCTTCAATTCTTTTTAACTTCCATGAGATGGGTTGCCTCAATTTTTGCCAAAAAGTCCAAGAGGTCACCAATTACCCTCCCTTAACACAATTGTTCGCCCTGAGGCTGCAAGGAAAACATGTCCACCTAGCAAGTCTGGACTTTAAACTCACTCCTAGGGTTGTCTCCAAAGCAACTAAGATCCCATATATAGGAGAAAGGTGGTTCAAACAAACATATCTAGATCTGAATCACTATAAAACTTTCTTAAAACTAGACCATTAGGATGCTTGCCAAGCTATATTTCCTTTTTCTCACTTATTGAGCAGCTATGCCCCCCTCATGAGAGTCATCATGAAGTATTTCACATGTGAAGGAAGGTTTTCCCGAATTTATTCCTATCACATTAGGCTTCTCATGCATTTGACAAGAACTCAGTTGTTGAACCTACCTTTCTTCCTCTGCAAAAGCATAGACAATATGTCCTCCCTTGTTCAAAAGAGACCTCCTGCTCAGCAAAAAGCCAGTTTTTTCCATCATTCCCTCATCAAAATCGTCATCCTTCACCAACTTGAAAAGAAAGGAGTGTCTTGGGAGACTTTCATTTCTCATCCAGATTTTTCCATTGCCTCTTCATCTCATGGCCCATCTCACATATCCTCCACACCCTCCACTCACTATGTCTCTCCTCCATCAAGTCAAAATACTCTTCAAAGGCAAACATCACCCATGATTGACAGTGAAAAAGAGAAGTCTTTTGAAAGCAGGCATGAGGTTAGTGGTGATGAGGAACATGGGGACACTAAGCAAATTAGTGAGCATGAACCAAGTGACAAATCTCAAGGCAGTTACCATGGGCAACAAACTAGTGATGATGAAGACAGACAGAGCAGTGACCATGAGCAGCAAGCTAGTGGTGATGAAGAGCAAAAGGAAAATGTTCAAAGCAACGATGAGGAACACCATAGTCCTCAACAAATTCATGAAACCAATCAAAGGGATAGTGAAAAAAGTTCCTCCCAACAAAGCAGTGATCATGATGGCAGCCCACACATAGAATCTAAAGAAAACAGTGAATATAATTGCAGCATGCAAAGCCCCAATGAAGATAGTCCTAATGAAGGCAACCCTCAGCAAACTCAAGACAATAATGAGGGTAAAAAAGGCATTCTACAGTAAAGATGGTCAAACAGCAGAAAAGGATCATGAAGCTAACATCCCTGAAGAACATTTTCTAAAAATCACTGATGAAGTTGAAGGCAACATATGTCAAGAGGTTCAAAACAGTGATAAAGGTGAATCTGGCAGCCCCAAACAAACTCAAAATAGTGAGCAGGGCAGCAAAGCAGATAAGTGATGAAGGCAGCAGTATAAAGGGTCAGGTTGAACAAGTGCTAGAAACAAAACCTCCTCTCTCTTCTCATCCACACGGCCAAGAACATGTGCTTGCTGCCTCTCCTAGGCAAGGGGCCATGATTCATTCTCCAAAAGCACCAAAGGCTAAAAACACTAGATCTGCAAAGAAGAAAATCACTCCAACAGTGACTAGAAATGTCACTAGAGTGCTAAGGAGTAGAGGCAAACTACCTAAGAAGAGTATTGTTGAATTGCCAAAGAGAAAAAGAGCCAAGGAGCCTATCCAAAGCAAGGGCAAAGAAAAAGTTGAGCAGCAGGAGAGTAGTCATGAAAAGAAAGAGAGTTTGAGATCATACAAATAGACAGTGATGTTGGAGATGATGATGCTAGAATTCTTGAGTCACTTTTGCAAAACAGAGAAGCCCAAATACATGACTTGGAAACTGAACTAGAAAGGTCAAAGGACCTCATACATTTCCTACAAATGAAAAATAAACAAATGAGTGGGAAAATGGCAATTTATGAGGCCCGAGCATTCAAATATAAAAGAGAAGCGTTCAAAGCACAAATCAAGCTTGAAGAATATATGGGCGAATTTGATGATACCGAGGAAGAAGAGTAGCCAATAAGAAAAAATCCTAAGACTATGGGTCTTAGGAAAGCGTTGGAGAAAAAGAAGGGAGAAGAAGCAGCCCTTGTTCGATCTTATCCTCTCACACAATTGCTTGCTCAAGAAATAGAAAATGATAAAGAATCATGGCTTGAAAGATCCAACAAGAATTTGGAGGATAAATTAGAGAAGGTAAAAAAGGACTTGGGTTTACAGAGAAATATGACAGGGCATTACAAGAAATTGAACCAATTTTCCTGAAGAAAACTCAAACTTGTTCAAGAAAGGCTCAAAACTGCCTGAAGGAGGCGCCTGGTAGAAAAAATGGAAAAAGGCATATCTAGGATTGAAATCTTGGCCTCAGCCTCCTTGCATGTTTCTAAGAACCCATAAGGGGCTTGCTTGCCAAAATTGAGCAAATTTTGACATGATTTTGTTATTTGTGTTTTTTGGCCCTAATTGCACATTTTTCAAGGCGCTGCCATGAGTGCTAGGAGCATCCTCAGCTCATGAAAGTCATTTTTTTGGATGGATTAAATTCATGGGCAGCTACTCACAAATTTTCAGATCAAAATGAGGTGTTTTGGTCCCCCAAAGAGGCAAAATTCAGTCAACATTCACCTTTCTACCTCACATATCTGTAGATGAAACCCCCCTGGTTTTTTCACTCAGTCCACCTTTTGACAGATTTAGAGGGATCAGCTTGGGAAACATCAAGTAGTTCCAGAAACTAGACATCTAGGGCTTTCCAACGAGCTATCACAGGCCTTGTTTCGATGTTGGGAAGTCCCTCAAAAGTTGTCTACAAAACAGACTTCATTCTGCTGCTACGTTCCTGTAGCATTTTGGCTAAAAAGCAGTTTTCTGAATATGATAATCCAAATGTGCATTTAGCTATTTTTAAATTCATGTCAGTGATTAAAAGTCAATATTTTTACCATTTTAGGCTGTTTATATATTTTTGAATATATTTTGTGCCTTGGGCTTTGCAAAGCCTCAAGGACAAAATCAGATATTTGTTCTAAGCCTATGAGCTTCTAGTCAGTTTTGTGAAGCTTATCTTCTCGTTTCGTATATAACTCATGGAGAATCATTGTAATGTTGTTGGTTGAAGAGTTGATTAACAAGCTGGACTTTGAAGAGCTTAAGAACTTGACTGAGCTTAGAGCAATATATGTTATGAGTTTTGATGATTAGACTTGTTTTATGGAGTGAATAGCTTGACTTGCTTGCCTAGATGATGGAGAGGATCTATGTGCAGGATTCCATGGCTTGGTAAATGGTATTGTAATTATTTTTAGTTATGTTTTCTTAGTTTTTCACATATGTATCCATGCTTCTTGCTTGTTGTAGGCCAGTAAATAATAGTTTGAGGTATGCCCATGGAAGCACATCAAATTTCCTAATTCATTACAGCTTCTGTGTTTTCATCCTTCTTGGTCATGTCAAAGGATTCTTAATTTCCCTTTGTTCCATTAGGAACTTGTTATTTATTTCCTTAATGATTAATATGAAATGCTATCTTGTTTGATTCATCGTATGTCCTGCTTACTTATAGCTGTTTAAACCTCATTAACGAAATCTCCTTTGAAGTTTTGACTGTCTAGTTTAAATCAAAGAGGTCTTGTTTCAATATTTCCCTCTGCCTATACTTGCAGACTTATCTCAAAGTTCTCATCAGTTTGAATGTGTTGCTTAGGATTTTCCTTTCCACATTTTGAGCAGTTGGTTTGTCTTACATGTGTTCTCAACCACTGAAGGTGCTTTTCCCAGAGTTAGAGGGTCTTATACTTCTATGCATCACTTGAATGTTTATTTTATGCATCTATCAGTTTGAGTTTGATTCATAGTGATTAATGGTTAGCCCTACCACATGAATACTTGCTGTTTAAACTATCAATGCTTAAGATCCCTTTGTCTTTCACAAACTTGATGTTCATTCACTTCATAAACCACCTGAAATATCCATTTTCTATACTAAATGAGCCCTGCAGTACACCCTACCCATTGTCTTGACATCCTTGGCTTGCTTTTGACCCCATAGCCCAGTTGATCTCATTTTATTGTTCTATTTTGATCCACTTGATCAGTTTTCCCCCCAAACAACTAAAAAACAAACAAAAAAACACACTTAAAAACTAGCCTAAAATCTAAAAAAACTAATTAAACAAGCTCACATCCTTCACTTCATTAGAGAGAGCCCTCTCTGAGTCCAGGAAGGCTAGGTCCTAGGGCTCAAAAGATTGGTTTGATGTTACACCGTCATTTGGTCCGTCAATCTTCCAAATCATGGGAACCTAACATAATGGCGATCACGGTGGGACTTTTCTGAGTACATATAAATCTGAACATATTTCAAGACTCACGGAAAGCCCCTCTTGAATTAAGCACACTATACTATTGAGCCACCTCATCGCCACACTAACATAATGACGATCACGATGGGACCCTTCTGAGTTAGTGACAAACTAGGTATACCTTACAACTTCATAAATGCCTTGGCTCAAGAATATCCAATGATTATCAGCCACCTCATCACCACACTAACATAATGGCGATTATGGTGATACTCTCTGAGTTCATGACTGTCTAGAAAACTGTTGTTGACTCATTAGTCCTTCAAATTAAAATCATAAAATCAACTGATAAAGCCATTAGAGTAGACTCTCTTTGTTTCATCACCTTAGCTAAGTGCTGAAAACAAATTTAGGACACTCTTACAAATCAGACTGCACATTAAAAACTCAGAAAATAACTTGACAAAAACATTTTTTTAGATTGACTGTTCATATCAACTTTGGTGGTGGACCATAGACAATATATCCTCAAAAAACCAAAAATATCCACCTTGCGACTCCACTAGCCTCTAGTAGGCATTTTTGAAAACTTTGCTAAGCTTCCATAAACTATTATAAGACTTCTTTACAAACAGCCTTGAAAATTATAACAAGTCTTAATCATACACTGAGCTAGTTTGAAAAAACTTAGAGAAGACAAGTTGTTGAAAACATTCATAACTTTCAACCTCTCTAAAGTTTGAATCTGAAATCTGGCTTCACAAAGAATTCATACCAGATCTCATCTGGACCCGAATCCTCCTACCGTAGTTGATGACCCATAAAAGATTTTGTGGAAAAATTCTAAGACTAGTAATTTAACTACTAATAGGAGCCTTCATAGAGCAAGCTTTGTACCTGAAAATCTTACATCCTTGCTAGACCAAAATTTTGACTTGTGCCATACAAGAAATATTTTTAGAACCAAGTCACAACCTAGCTTTGAAATTTCCGATCTTGAGCCCTTAGACTTGCAACAGAGTTCTAGCAGAGAAGCATCTCCTACTACTCCACCTGATTTTCAGCTCCTCCACCACTTTAGCTCTTTCCATCCCAAGTCTACTCAAAATCAGTTTGCCGGTCCAAGCACCTCTAACACTCCCACTCACAACACCATTGTGCAAATCACTTCATCTCACGTACCAAATCCTCCACTTGTAAATTTACCAGTACCACCCATCATGGCAGCATGGTATGCACCCCTAGTGTTACCTCAGCCTTTGGCACCTTTGCCAAATGACTATCAGTTTAGGATCCCACACTTCACCGAGGTCGAATCCACTACTGCCCAACAACATGTATATAGAATGAATGATGCTTTTGATTACATGGAATTAGATGAAGAAACCATAAAGATGAGAATGTTCACCCAAAGCCTAGGAGGCAAAGCTAAAAAATGGTTTAAAAGCTTAGCTCCTCATAGCATACATGATCTCTCGTCATTATACCAAACTTTCATAAACAAATGGGAAATCAAGAAAAACCCACTTCAAGTCATCTCTGAATATAATACTCTTAAGAGGAACACAGGAGAAAGCGTTCAATATTATTGTACCAGATTCCACAGTGTCTATAACGCTCTCCCACCTAACATGAAACCTCCACCCAGCTTAGCTCTAGCAAAATTTCTGGAAGGTTTCGATCTAGATATGACATATCAGCTAAGAGAAAGAGAACCTACAACTATAGAAGAAATGCAAAAGGGGGCTATTAGTGCAGAAGAAAACCTCGTTGAAAAGAGGGCTAGGCTGAGATTAGAAAAGAAGGTCACATACCGAGATGAAACCTTTCCCTCTACATCCTCTTCCGATGCCAAAATAGACAACCTAGAAAGAAAAATGGAAAGAATGATGGAAAGAATAAGTCTCAGTAATAGAACACCTCATAGGGACAACCAACCAAACCCACAAACCAGAAACCGAAATCAAAACTTTAGAAGGGATCCACCTCAAAAAAAACCAAGAGACAATTATCAGCAAATCAGACCTCCTTTCCAAGATAATTATCTTGATGAAGGAGAAAGAGACATTGAACATATTGAGGAAAATCATCTAAACCTAATAGGCTCTGATAGTGAGGGTGAGGTTTATCTCACGGAAGAAGAACAAGGTTTCTTCTCCTCATACCAAGATGAAACTGACGATGAAAATTCCGAAGACCCTGAAATTGGTTTACAAAATGCCATAATGGAAGTCTATAGGCAATATGATGTCAGAAGTAAGAAAAACAAAGAAAACTTAAAAAAGAACAGTTCATATTCTACTGTCAAGAAAACTATTGAATTTATTCTTAAAAAACTAGCAGACAATGTTAATGTTATGGCTAAGGAAACTAATCTAAACAAAGAAAAAACTAGCCAATCAAACATCAACCCAAACTGTGCCAGCACTTCCACAAATATTCCTGAAAATACTGTCTTAAACAAAACTAGAAATCAAAATCAACAAATAAAAAGATAGAAAAATTTATGGCTGATAAAACCGAAACAAATATACCCAAAACTCAAGTACCTTTCAGTTTTAAAGGGAAGATCACCAAAATCAAGATAAAAATACCCCTAACTGAATTAGTGACCATGGATGTTTATAAATCTCAAGTCTTGAAAGTGTTAAACCTTGCAAATCATATGGATACTTTAAATTTGATGGACGATAAACCTGAGTTATTATTTGGTCTAGAAGTAGAGGGGAAATACCAAGAAGGAGTTGTTTCTCCTTTTTATGTAAGTCTGAATATGCATGAAAAAATATTGCACAACACCATGCTAGACTCCGGTGCTTCGCATAACCTTATGCCTAAAGTAGTCATGGAAATTTTAGGCCTAGAAGTAACCAAACCATACAAAGAATTATACTCATTTTATTCGAGTAGGGTCAAGTGTTTAGGTTTGATAAAAAATCTTTGTATTAATTTAGCACAAATACCCACTAAAAGCCTAGTCATGGATGTGGTGGTAGCAGAAATTCCCCCAAAATACGATATGTTGTTGTCCAGGTCATGGGTAGCCAAATTATGAGGTAGTCTCCAAATGGATATGTCATATGCTACTATCCCGGTCTTCAATCAAACTAAGAAATTATATCAAGAAACTCATATGAAATACATGGTGAGTAATCAAAACAGACCAAACAATACCCTAGTTTATTCCATTCACTCAAATCTCGATTCTTTTATCTTGTACAAGGATAGCAATATTAATGAACAAATAAAAGAAAATGATGGAGAAGTCAATCTTTCCAAACATTCATATCTTTCCTCAAAAGAAGAAAATCATGATCCACACACTGACAACCCTGAAAAATAGCTTAGTGACAAATATGAAGTAGAAACTCTTTGGAACATAAGCTTTGATGGATAATGTAGCAAAACCAGTGTAGGATCTGGCGTCTAGATACACAACACAAGTTAAGGTTATGCTTTCAAATTAGAATTCCAATGTACTAATAATATTGTGGAATACAAAGCTGTCCTTCTTGGCTTACCGTTACTCAAAGACTTAGGTGCTAGGAAAGTTTCAGCCCAGGGATATTCAGAACTTGTCATTAAACAAATCAAAGGCGAATATTCTGCCAAGAAGCCTAGATTAAGGGAATATAGAAGTGCAACCCTTGACATTCTCAAAACTTTCGAAAAATATGAGTTCATTTATGTTCCTAGGGCCCAGAATAACCTTGCAAATGAACTTGCCTTCACTGCAAGCAATTGCCAAATACCATCTATGAATGAACCATATTGCATCAAATTCAAAAACCAACCTGCAATACCATATAACATTACACATTGGCAGGTTTTTGAAAATGACCAAAAAATTAATCACTTTTTGAAATCTGAAAATGAGTTTAAGATCTCTCCATCATGCTTAGGTTATAAGGAAGAAAACCATGATGAGAATGAATATGGAAAAAAGGATTTTCCTGCATTTGCTGATATAAATCTGATCACTCATTCTCATAAATCTCAAACAAATGAAGACTTAGACCAAAGAGATCTTGAGGTTTTACATTGTGAAAATGACACTATACCAAGAGGCCTTGCTCCATTAGAAGAACTCCATGATTTTAATGACGTAGCCAAGAAACCAAAGATGGATTCTACCGAGACTAACATAGAAGAATATAACATAGGGAACATACAAGAGCCAAAAATGATTAAGCTTTCAAAAAATCTTCCTCCTAACATAAAACAAAAATACATCAAACTATTTGCAGAACTCAAAGATGTTTTTGCATGGGGATATCAAGATCTGAAATCATACGATACAAGTATCATTCAACACAAAATACCTCTCAAAGAAAATCAGAAACCATTCAAACAAAAGCTAAGAAGAATAAATCCCATCTTGTTACCTTTAGTTGAGAAAGAAATCAAAAAAATGTATGATGCCAGAATCATAGTTTCCCTTATGTACTCTGAATGGGTTTCAAACCTTGTTTCTGTGAGAAAGAAAACTAGAGAAATCAGACTTTGCATTGATTTTAGGAATTTGAACAGATCCTCCTTAAAGGATAACTACCGCTTGCCTAAAATGGACCACATACTTTAGAAGGTAGTAGGTTCTAAGAGAATCTCGTTGCTTGATGGTTTCTTTGGATACAATCAAGTGTTATTTTTCCCTAGTGACCAACACAAAACCGCTTTCACTACACCTTGGGGTACATTCGTGTATTTTAAAATGCCTTTCGGGTCAATGAATGCGGGAGCCACTTTCCAAAGAGCCATGGACATAGATTTTTCAGAAGAAATTGGCTATTTTATAGTCATTTACCTTGATGACATCACTGTATATTCCAAAACCAATGAAGAACATCTAATTCATTTAAGGAAAGTCTTTGAAAAATGTAGGAGATATGACTTATCTCTAAATCCCAAGAAAACACTATTTGGTCTCGAAGAAGGAAAAATTTTGGGTCACATCATCTCTAAAAACAGAATAAAAATAGACCCCAAGAGGATTGAAGGAATATTACAAATCAGTCACCCCAGAAACATTAAAGAGTTACAATCTTTCATTGGCAAGATAAATTTTTTGAGAAGATTTATCCCAAATCTTGCGGAACTCTTAAGAAAAATCACAAACATGTTGAAAAAAGAGGTAGGAGTTAAGTGGGATCTAGATGCTAAGAAATATTTTGAACTAGTTAAAAAGGCACTTACCCAATCACTTGTTCTGACAAGTCCCGATTTCACCAAGGACTTTTACATTTTCTCATTCGCATTTGAACACACCATAGTTGCGGTATTGCTGCAAAAGAACGAAATAGGACAAGAACAACCTATTGCTTTCTTTAGTAAATCCCTTAGAGATGCCCCTTTAAAATACAATATCATGGAAAAATAGGCATTTGCATTAGTAAAGGCATTGAAAGATTTCAGAGTTTATATCTTACATTCTCATGTCATTGCTTTTGTTCCACACATGGTTGTCAAGGACATTCTAAATCAAGATCCCGATGGTAAAAGAGGAAAATGGATTGCAGTGATCTTAGAATATGATTTAGAAATCAGACCAACTAAACTAATTAAGGGGCAAGGGCTTGCAAAACTCATGGCTGAAACAAATCTCCAAGCATTAGACATAAACTTTGTTGACACTTTGGAAGAGCAAGAAGAATGCACAACACCTTATGTTGAAGAGGTATTTTTAATTTCACATTGGTATGCTGATATTATTTATGTAATTTTTTTTTTTAATGCTCCCCCTGATTTATCAAAGACAAAAGCAAGGTTTCTTAAACAAAAATATTTGAATTTCTGCATTATTGATGGAGTTTTGTATTGGAAAAATCCTATTGGTATATTACTCAAATGTTTGCTTAAGGATGATGCAGGAAAAATTATGCATGAAATGCATGAAGGAGAATGTGGGGGCCATCTTTACTGGAAAACTATAGCCAATAAGATTCTTAGAGCCAGATACTATTGGCCTACCTTGTTCCCTGATACACATAAATTTGTCACAACTTTCCATAAATGCTAAATTTTTAACGAAAAGAGAAAACTTTTACCTTTGCCTTTGCATCCAATCATTGTCGAAGCTCCTTTTCAACAATGGGGTTTAGATTTTATTGGAGAGATACACCCTTCTTCATCCGCTCTACACAAATAGATCCTCACAGCTACCGATTATTTTACCAAGTGGATAGAAGCCATCCCCTCTATAAATTCCACTGATTCAGTTATCATCAAGTTCCTAGAAACCAATATCTTGTCTAGATTCGGTTGTCCTAGGAAAATTATCACTGATAATTCAGCTGCCTTTTCATCCAAAAATATGGTTGATTTCTGTTACAAATATCATATCACATTAGGACATTCCACAACTTATTATCCTCAAGGCAATGGGTTGGTCGAATCTTCAAATAAGAGTCTTGTCAATATCATAAAGAAGCTGTTGGAGCAAAATCAAAAGGCATGCCACGGAAAATTGGTACAAGCTTTATGGGCCGATAGATTAACTACCAAGAAATCAATTAGTATGTCCCCTTATCAGTTAGTGTATGGCATGGATGTTGTGTTTCCAACATCTTTAGGAGTTTCGGTGATGAAGTTGTTACAAGAAATACAAATAGAATAAAATGATATGCAAAGGAGACTAAATCAAAACATCCATTTGCAGCAAACAAGAGAAGAGGTCTACAATAGAACACAGCTGGTGCAGGAAAGTGTGAAGAATATTTTTGACAGAAGGACCAAGGAAAATGATTTTCATATTGGAGATAAAGTGTTGAAGTGGGACTCAAGAAGAGAAGACAAAGGAAAGCATGGTAAGTTTTAAAACTTATGGAAAGGACCATTTATTATCAGTTCAGTTAGAGGAAACAATGCTTTCTTTTTACAAGAGCTTGATGGAAATGAAGTGTTTGGCAGTACTGTCAATGGCAGGACACTAAAGAATTACTTCCGTCAAGAGTTCTAGTTTCAAAATTTTCAATCATTGTACATACAATTGCTTGAAGAAATAAATCAAAAAACAGAAAATACAAAAAAAAGTAAAAAAAGAGGGTGGTTTGAAAACACCATGAAAAGCCCCATGTTCAAAAAATAGTCATGCTGAAAGTGTGCAAGTCTAAATGCCACTACTAGTGCTCAAAATATATCTTGTTCAGTTATCTATCCTAATCATAACTGAGCATGTTTTAAATTGATTGCTGATAAGTTAGTGAGAGAGATGATAGTCAAATTGTGTAAGCTTGAATTACCAATAAAAGTAGATTAGGAAAAGAATGTTGGTTCCACACGCTCAAAACAGAACCAAAGAGAAAAACAGGGATGAAAAACAATTTGTATATCTTGGCCCTGATTTTTCTAAGTTTCATCTTGTACATAAATAATGTTTGTGTGCAGCTTGTTTTTATGCCACAAATGCATGACAAATCAGACCGTCTAATCCTGATTTAATCATTTTTTCAATTTCATGCTTTAAACTAGTGAATGAAATCCTATCAAACAGCTTAATCTTGACAATCGATAGTAGTATAGGTAGAGAAACAAAGGATTTCATCAGTTTAATCTGAACTCCCAGAATATATAAGGGTAGAATTAGATAGTTTTTCTTTTTCAAAAATATCATTTCAAAGGGTTGCTAGTCCAAATGCACCTAAAGAAGAAAAAATGCTATGAAATATAGCTGGGTACGTAGAGATGACTTTGATGTTAATAATGTTGTCAATTTTCATAAATAGCATCAAGAAATAGAGAAATTTGCGCCAAAGGATAAGGCACTGTTCTTCACAAGCCAAAGATCTGCAATTTTGGACACCTCCTGAAAAGGAGCTGCCCTCCCCAAATGAAGCCACTGTTAGTCATCAGTATTTTTACCTGTTGTGATGACTAGATTCCTTGGCTAAGTTTTCTAGAAGCTAATCTCAATCTATCAATTCGTCATCTAGAAAAGACCCCAAACAAATTTTTGTCCTCCTAACCCTCCCTGTCAACCTATGATAAGAACAGTCTTCATTTTTCAAGTCATATCTCGCTTCAGCAAAGTCTCCTTGTATATAGCTGTCATAAATTTGTTTCTCAGCTATCATTTTCCCTTGTTTCTCATACCATTCACTATCTGAAGGTTGGAAAAGTGTCTGCTCCTCTATCCCTAATCTTCTTGTCATATGAAAATCTGATCATGCCTAAGAAAACACTCAGAATATGTGACTATTGTCTCTAAGTTAGATAGTGGTGTTTAGGGAGTTTTTCCTTGGCTAAGATATCCTAAGCCAAAAATCCTATGTCTAGTACCATTCAGCCATGAATCTTTCCCTATTTTTGCAAAACAAGCCTTGATCTATTCATAGGTCGCACACCACTAAGAGGTCACTTTGTCTCATTTAAGAAGAAGTTCAGCAAAGATCCAAATCAGGAAAATCTGAAGATGTTCACTGTCTGAAGAAATATGCTTAGATCAGGCGAAATCTCCATGAAACACCAAAAGAGCTCTCCAAGGTTCAAAAGCATATGTTTTTACATCTCTACAGGGGTGTGATTGAATGATAATCAATGTGCAAATGGGAGAAAAGGATCAACTGAACAAGTTTCTCATACTGAAATATTTTGCCTTCAATAATCAGATGGATAGTTGTAAAGTAAAAAGCAGCAAGTGTACATGGTTTAAATCCAAAGGCTGCCTGAAGAGCAGAGATCATTCCTCAAATCAAATGAACACAAAAGACTGAGTGATGTTGATCAGCAATGCTCCATAATCTCCTCCAAAAGCAGTGCTGCATAATCTTTCCAAAGGGCATCATCATGTAGGGCATAAGAAGACAGCTGCTTCTTACGTTACCTTCAACCTGGGATGTGAACATTAGTCAAAGGCAGTTTCAATATACCTCTGAAAACATAGTCAAGGGGAAAGCTAGTTCAATGATGTCTCGTAGTGAACACTCTCCATATACCAATCACATTGCTTCTGGTCTAGATTTCACAGTGATATTTTACAAAAGGGATATACACCACAGACAGGTCCTCATGAAGCACAGGGAATTATGATTCAAATCATTTCATCAAGGATAAGTACCAAGGATTCACTGTTGCCTTCTATTTTGTATTTTTCAAGACAAACAGACAGGGGTCATTGTTTTTAAATAAATGAAGTTTATAGTATTCAGGACCTCCATCAGCAGATTTAGTAGGGCGCCTCATGGTAGGTCTGAAGGGTCACAAAGACTGTGTGTAGGAAGCCTCCTTCAAAAGATAAGCAGAGGGTAAAGGTACAGTCTCATAGGGCCTAGATTTGGAACAAGTACCTTTCCTCGAAGGTTAACATTGACAGATCAAAGATCTCCTTCCAGAGAAGAAAGGCTATCTCCCACAGTACTAAAGAAGTCTCCCTTAAATGACAAGAACAGGATCTCTTTCCAATAATAAACATGATTTGTCTTAAAAAGCCACTAACAGTTTGTGCATGGACATTTTCCAGTTGATTGGTCGAGGTCAAAAGGCACCCATACAGTTTATCAAACATTGAGGGCTCACAGACAACTTGTTTCAAGTATAGTTCTCAAATGGCAGACAGAGATGGCAAAAACATAGTGTTTACAGCGCTTCCTTCACACAAAAAAAAAATAGAGGGCCCATAGTTGTTTAAGGATATTCAAGAGTGGCAAATGGAAAGATTACATTTTATCCCTAAATGACCTAGTTAAAAAATAACAGAGGAAACAAGCAGTTTTGTGCTTGGTACCTACATCAGATGGCAGCTACAAGTTTCAAGGGTTGAAGAGAAACTTCTTCAATTGATTAAAAATGTGGGCAAAGTTTTGTCTAAAGGGAAACTTTGCAAATGATAAAAAGAAGTTACAAGCTAGTTTGTTTAAAAAACATTCCTCATTTACAAAACAGAGACAGGCCCTTAGAAAACTATAAGAAGGTTGAAAGCCTAATATATCAAAAGGCACCCATGCAGTTTGTCAAATAGATGACCTCCTCCAAAATGTCATATGAGCATAAGGTCAGTTTATTTAAAGATATTCAAGCATGTCTAGTGGTCTATTCAAAGCAAAGAGGGCAGAAACATATTTTGATGCCTCCTCCCAGATATGAGCAAAGGGAAAATCAACAAAGGATAAAGTTTGTTTGACAAAAAAGGAGAGATATTGTGTTTTAAGCAAGATTTCAGTTTGATGACAAACACAAAGGAAAAAAAAAGTGAAAAGTCACCACAAAGGGGAAAAAACGTTCAAAAAACATTTTAAAAAGGAGCTATAAAAGCTCTCAAGGATAGAGTTCACTTTCCATTTTACAAACAAGCTGAAGAAAAATTCTTTCTGAAACATGGGCAAGCAAGTTGGCAAGAGTTTGAAGATGCGATGTGCCTGTAGCAGGACGCGACGTGCCTGTAGGTGCTCGCAGAAGGTTTTTACATTGGGCGCGACGCGCCTGTTAACTCTTCCCGACCCGACACACAGCGGCGTTTAGAGGCGCCCGGCCCTGACTCGACAACACCAACACAGCGGGCAGGCGCTACACGCCTGTGCACAGGAGCGTAGCGCCGCTCAAATAGCCTCCATCACTCCTCAAATAATTTTTTTTTGCACGATGAATATTTCTCCAAAATTCACACATACAGTTTAAGAGGTATTCTACTGTTTTCTTCGCTAAGTTTTTGAGTTTGAAGAGGGGTTAAGAGTCCAGTTGGTTAAGAAGAAAAACACAGTCTTATTAAGGAGAAAAACGCAGTTTATTCCTAAAAAACCACCAGGTTTGCTAAGACAAATTCAAGACAGTGTTTAAGGAAAAGGGTCTATTGTCTGGCTACAAAGGGCCTGTTTGTTGAGTAAAGTGAAAAACCCAGTTTTTAAGATAAGGATTGATATCATTTGAAAAGGCCTGTTTTGGTTTAAAAAGCCAAACATAGTTTTAAAAGAGAGAAGCAGTGCTCAAAGGAGAGTTATATTTTTAGTTCAAATTGAGAGCCTTGCTTTGCTTAAAGAAGCCAGGCATAGTTTTTGAAAAGGGAGAAACTCAGTATTTTCAAAACAGTAAAAGCACAGTTCTTAGGAAAGAAAAACTATTTTCATTAAAAAGACCTGGTTTCTAGTAAAAACAGAGATACAGTGTTGAAGGAAGAGTTTTATTTTTAGTTCATTTTGAAGGCCTGTTTTGATAAAAGAGTGAAAGAAATCCTAAAAAAAAGCTATGCCTCCAAAGAAAGTCAGTAAGGGGGGATTTCACAAAAGGTTTGAGCCTGTGACAACTCAAGAAGTAAATGAATCCCCTTCAATTCTTTTTAACTTCCATGAGGTGGGTTGCCTCGATTTTTGCCAAAAAGTCGAGGAGGTCACCAATTACCCTCCCTTAACACAACTGTTCACCCTAAGGCTGCAAGGAAAACATGTCCACCTAGCAGGTTTGGACTTTAAACTCACTCCAAGGGTTGTCTCCAAAGCAACTAAGATCCCCTATATAGGAGAAAGGTGGTTCAAACAAGCATACCTAGATCTGAATCACTATAAACCTTTCTTAAAACCAGACCATCAGGATCCTTGCCAAGATATATTTCCTTTTTCTCACTTATTGAGAAGCTATGCCCCCATTATGAGAGTCATCATGAAGTATCTCACATGTGAAGGGAGGTTTTCCCGGATTTATTCCTATCACATTAGGCTTCTCATGCATTTCAAAAGAACTCAGTTGTTGAACCTACCTTTCTTCCTCTGCAAAACCATAGAC
Source organism: Pinus albicaulis (assembly GCA_034641835.2). NCBI lineage: Eukaryota > Viridiplantae > Streptophyta > Pinopsida > Pinales > Pinaceae > Pinus > Pinus albicaulis. The sequence goes on along the minus strand of CM076570.1, from coordinate 1,499,482,429 downwards.
AAGATGTCCTCCCTTGTTCAAAAGCTAGTCTTTTCCATCATTCCCTCATCAAAATCATCATCCTTCACCAGCTTGAAAAAAAGGGAGTGTCTTGGGTGACTTTCATTTTTCATCCAGATTTTTCCATTGCCTCTTTATCTCATGGCCCATCTCACATATCCTCCACACCCTCCACTCACTATGACTCTCCTCCATCAAGTAAAATTACTCTTGAAAGGCAAACATCACCCATGATTGACAGTGAAAAAGAGCAGTCTTTTGAAAGCAGGCATGAGGTTAGTGGTGATGAGGAACATGGGGACACTAAGAAAATTAGTGAGCATGAACCAAGTGAAAAATCTCAAGGCAGTGACCATGAGCAGCAAACTAGTGATGATGAAGATAGACAGAGCAGTGACCATGAGCAGCAAGCTAGTGGTGATGAAGAGCAAAAGGAAAATTTTCAAAGCAGCGATGAGGAACACCACAGTCCTCAACAAAGTCATGAAACCAATCAAAGGGACAGTGAAAAAAGTGCCTCCCAGCAAAGCAGTGATCATGATGGCAACCCACACATAGAATCTAAATAAAACAGTGAATATAATTTCAGCATGCAAAGTCCCAATGAAGACAGTCCTAATGAAGGCAGCCCTCAGCAAACTCAAGACAGTAATGAGGGTAAACAAGGCAGTCTACAGGCAGACAGTAAAGATGGTCAAACAGCAGAAAAGGATCATGAAGCTAACAGCCCTAAAGAACATTTTCTAAAAATCACTGATGAGGTTGAAGGCAACATATGTCAAGAGTTTCAAAACAGTGATAAAGGTGAATCTGGCAGCCCCAAACAAACTCAAAACAGTGAGTAGGGCAGCAAAGCAGATGATGATGAAAGCAGTAGTATAAAGGGTCAGGTTGAACAAGTGCTAGAAACAAAACCTCCTCTCTCTTCTCCTCCACACAGCCAAGAACATGTGCTTGCTGCCTCTCCTAGGCAAGGGGCCATGATTCATTCTCCAAAAGCACCAAAGGCTAAAAACACCATATCTGCAAAGAATAAAATCACTCCAACAGTGACTAGCAATGTCACTAGAGAGCTAAGGAGTAGAGGTAAACTGCCTAAGAAGAGTATTGTTGAATTTCCAAAGAGAAAAAGAGCCAAGGAGCCTATCAAAAGCAAGGGCAAAGAAAAAGTTGAGCAGCAGGAGAGTAGTCATGAAAAAGAAAGAGAGTTTGAGATCATAAAAATAGACAGTGATGTTGGAGATGATGAAGCTAGAATTTTTGAGTCACTTTTGCAAAATAGAGAAGCCCAAACACATGACTTGGAAACTGATCTAGAAAGGTCAAAGGACCTCATTCATTTCCTACAAATGAGTGGGCAAATGGCAATCTATGAGGCTCGAGCATTCAAATATCAAAGAGAAGCGTTCAAAGCACAAATCAAGCTTGAAGAATATATGGGTGAATTTGATGATACCGAGGAAGAAGAGCAGCTAGTAAGAAAAAGGCCTAAGATTATGGGTCTTAGGAAAGCCTTGGAGAAAAAGAAGGAAGAAGAAGCAGCCCTTGTTCGATCTTATCCTCTCACACAATTGCTTGCTCAAGAAATAGAAAATGATAAAGAATCATGGCTTGAAAGATCCAACAATAATTTGGAGGATAAATTAGAGAAGGAAAACAAGGACTTGGGTTTACAGAGAAAGATGACCGGGCATTACAAGAAATTGAACCAATTTTCCCGAAGAAAACTCAAACTTGTTCAAGAAAGGCTCAAAACTGCCCGAAGGAGGCGCCTGGTAGAAAAAATGGAGAAAGGCATATCTAGGCTTTAAATCTTGGCCTCCGCCTCCTTGCATGTTTCGAAGAACCCATAAGGGGCTTTCTCGCCAAAATTGAGCAAATTTTGACATGATTTTTTTTGTGTGTTTTTGGCCCTAATTGCACATTTTTCAAGGCGCTGCCATGAGTGCTAGGAGCATCCTCAGCTCCTAAAAGTCATTTTTTTGGATGGATTAAATTCAGGGGCAGCTACTCACAAATTTTTAGATCAAAATGAGGTGTTTTGGTCCCCCAAAGAGGCAAAAATCAGTCAAAATTCACTTGTCTGCCTCACATATCAGCAGATGAGACCCCCCTGGTTTTTTTTCACTCAGTCCACCTTTTGACATACTTCTAGGGATTATTTTGGGAAAAATTAAGTAGTTCCAAAAACTAGACATCTAGGGCTTTCCAACGAGCTATCACAGGCCTCGCTTTGACTTCGGAAAGTCCCTCAAACGTTGTCTACAAAACAGGCTTCATTCTGTTGCTACGTTCCTATAGCATTTTGGCTAAAAAGCAATTTTCTGAATATGATAATCCAAATGTGCATTTAGCTATTTTTAACTTCATTTCAGTGATTAAAAGTCAATATTTTTACCATTTTAGGTTGTTTAAGATATTTTGTGCCTTGGGCTTTGCAAAGCCTCAAGGACAAAATCAGATATTTGTTCTAAGCCTATGAGCTTCTAGTCAGTTTTGTGAAGCTTATCTTCTCATTTTGTATATAACTCATGGAGAATCATTGTAATGTTGTTGGTTGAAGAGTTGATTAATAAGCTGGACTTTGAAGAGCTTAAGAACTTGACTGAGCTTAGAGCAATATATGTTATGAGTTTTGATGATCAGACTTGTTTTATGGAGTGAATAGCTTGACTTGCTTGCCTAGATGATGGAGAGGATCTATGTGTAGGATTCCATGGCTTGGTAAATGGTATTGTGCTTCTTTTCAGTTATGTTTTCTTAGTTTTTCACATATGTATCCATGCTTCTTGCTTGTTGTAGGTCAGTAAAGAATAGTTTGAGGTATGCCCATGGAGGCACATCAAATTTCCTGATTCATTGCAGCTTCTATGTTTTCAT